>JAMPIV010006063.1:0-406013 GCA_024509875.1 Oreohelix idahoensis
GCTCTCTGCTATTTTTCCAAGTCTTTGGTCAGGGGTCTGGACCCGGTGACAGTGTTCCCAAGAATTGCAACTCTGTTGGCATCCAATACTATAGTTTTTGTTGCTTAGCATTAAGTTCGCCTCCCTATGCCTATTAAATGACTTTTTTTTTTAGTGCGTCAATGTGGGTCGTCAATGTCTCTTGGCGTCGAAAATTCATCCATGAAATTCGTGATACATGGGTTATTCAGGGGATCCAACAATTTGCGCATCATCCTTGAAAATACACTCGGAGCATTTTTCAGTCCGAATGGTAGCATGTTGAATTCCATAATGTCCTTCCGAATATTTTGCCTTGTTTAATCTGGCAAATAACTGTTTTGTGTCTGGTAATGGATCCACTTGTCCTTCTGTGACAGCATTCAGTTTCCTGTAATCTATGCACAGTCGGTGTTCCCCAGACGGTTTCCTCAACAAAACGACACTTGAGCTAAAAGATGATTCACTGTGTGAAATAATCCCCTCCTTCAACAAATAATCTATTTCTTCTTTCAATGCCTTCTCCTTCGCGAACGGAATAGAATAGGCTCTCATACAGATTGGGTTTGAGTCTACCAGTTTCATGTCATACTGCAGCAAATTTGTATGGCCTGGTTTATCTGTTAATACATCTGTATGTTCCTCCAGAACCTGTTGAACTCTCTCCCTTTGATTTATAGTCAGGTGCTTACTGACTTTTACCTGTGCTGCTGTCTCACAAGGATGTAATGGGTATTCATGTGAGGTGAGTGGTTCCTTTTGCATTTGAGTTGCGATAGCCAAGGTCAGTAAGGGGGTGCTTTCCTGGAGTGGTCTGTCCAGATACTTCTTTAACAGGTTTACATGATAAACTTTCTCCTTCCCCTTTTTGTCAATTTTATAGTTTGTTCTAGACACCTTCTCTAGAACCGTATATGGACCTTGCCATCCAATTTGTAATTTATTCTGGCTGCCGGGTAGTAGAAGCAGCACCTTCTCTCCCACAGCTAGTTCTCTGTCCTTTGCCTTCCTATTAAAATATGCTGCATGTTTCTTCCTGGCTTGTTTCAAATTATTGCCAGTTTCCATCCAGCTTTCAAACGAGTGGTCAGTTCGTTCACGTATTGATAAGATGAGGTAACAGTCTCTTCCGCCTTCTCATCTGTCCAGGTCCTTAATAGTGCTTCTAGGGGACCTTTTATTGGCCTCCCAAATAGCAGAGTTGCGGGAGCCATCCCGGATGAACTATGTGGTACCTCCCGATACGCAAACAATGCGGCGGGCAGGAATTGATCCCACAGATCCGGTTTTTCGTGTGCCAGCATTCTCAGGATAGAAATGAGAGTCCCGTTGAACCTCTCTACCTGGCCGTTCCCTTGCGGATGGTACGGACTACAATGAAAGTGTCTGGCTTGAAATAGCTTAAAAACTTCTTCCGTTAGTTTCCCCTTGAACTGAGAGCCATTATCCGTCAAGATTTGATGCGGGATCCTAATCGGGTAAATATTGTAAGTAGTGCCTCTGCTACATGTTTTGAATCAATTGATGGCAGGGCTATCGCCTCTCCCCACATAGAACAAGTGTCCACCAGAGTAAGGATGTAACTGTTCCTCCTCTTGGTCCGAGTGAGAGGTCCCACAATATCCATTGCAACCCTCTCAAAAGGTGTTCCCACTATGGGCATTTCCCCTAGAGTTGCAGGAGCAGTCCAGTGCTTTGGAGCTACCCTTTGACATTCATTGCAGGATTTGACATCTTTTTATATCCTCCGTTATCCCTGGCCAGAAGTAATGACAAGCTATACACTGTCCTGTGGCGCTGATCCCCATGTGACCACTGAAGGGAATCGCATGCCCGAGTTCCATCACTTTATCCCTATATGAAGTGGGAAGAACCAGCTGGTTGTGACCATTTGTTCCAGTTCCGGCCTTCCTGTATAATAGTTTGTTCTTCATAAAATATTCCCCCTTGCTCGGAGGTGTGTGGCATTTGGGCAATTTTTTAAAACATGGCTTGAGTGTCCTATCCTCAGCCTGCGCCTTCCTCATCTCCTCTGGATGAGCATTTATAGGTTCACCTTCTTCCTCCTTCTTCTGTGACCTGGTCTGCACTGTCGCCATGATCACAGGTCTCTCGGGATTCCCCAAGAAGACGTATCTACACACCAATATCAGAGGGTAGATTGGTTCATCTATCACTGCTGCTCTGATTTCTCCTTCCACATAGCGAGTTTTCACCGTTATCCTTGCGATGGGAAGTGTCATGAGTGGTATGTCCTTAGTTGCCCCTTGTATTTCCACTGTTTCTGTGGTATACTGACTTGGGTCCACTAGGCTAGACTTCACAACTGAATCATAATCCAAACCTGTATCATAAAGGCACCTTATGGTGACCCCATTACAAATAACATCCTCACAAACTGGGGGGTGATAAGGTTCCTGCTGTCCATTAGGATTAACCTTTAATCTTTGAGTCCCCGACTTCATTGCAGCAATGTTTGAAGGTTTCCTTCTACAAAATTCGGTGTTATGGTTATCTTTCTTGCACCATTTACACCATCTTTTTCCTTGGTTAAACGGTTTTCTTTCATTGGATTTTTGGTCATTGAACTGTGAGTTTCTAACTCGATAGTCATTTCTTGGCCGTTCAAAGTTTGTCCTACCTTTATTTCCCTGTTCTCTATTATCAAATTTATTAAATTGCTGTGGAGCTTTAAAATTGTCTATGTGCTTCTTTTTAGCACCACTTACCTCTGCCTGATACCTCTCAGCGACATTTAAAACCTCCCCCAACTTCTCTGCACCTTGTTCCATGAGAAATTTTCTCATGTCTGGAGCCATGGACTCTCTCAATTGCTCTATCATGATCATCTCCTTAAGATCTTGGGTCTTCCCCAGAGCCGTCCATTTCTCCAAATAGGTTTCCAGTCTGGCAGAGAATTGGTGGTATGTCTCCCCAGACAACAGTTTGGCCTTTCTAAATTTCTTACGATAAAATTCACCATTTTTTTCGTACCTTAATAACAAAGCCTGCTTTAACATGTCATAATTGTCTTGGTCTTCTCTGTTCATTTTTGCGAAGACTTCATAAGAAGTACCTCTCAGTCCCTGTGATAACTTTAAACTCCACCTCTCTCTCTCTCTAACCCATATGTAGTAGCTAATAACTCAAAACGTCCGAGGTACCCCTCTATGTCATCGTCTTTCTCAACAAAATGGTCTAAATGAAACCCCATAGCTGATGTTGAGGCTCCCAGACTGGGCGTAGCATCTGAGGCAAAAGGGCTGGCACCATTTTCAGGAGCCTGGCCTTGTAGCTCCAGCTCCCTTAGTCGTAATTCGTGCTCCCTTTGCAACCTTCTATCTTCTGCCTCCCTTTCGGCAGTCAATCTTTTATCTTCTGCCTCCCTTTCGGCAGTCAATCTTTTTTCTTCTGCTTCCCTTTGCTGTCGTTTTTCTTCTGCCTCTAATGCTTTAGCCTCCTTGTCAGCCTCAATTTGTAACCTCTTAGTCTCAGCCTCAATTTGTAGTCTCTTCTCTTCAGCTAATCTTTCAGACTCTAATTTTCTTTCGGCCTCTTTTTCTAATCTTCTTTCTTCCCGTTCAATATACTTATCACATTCAGCCGTTACATATTGAATTAAACCCTGACCATCCATTCCCATATCCCTCGCCGTTAGCACAGCAGCTGATCTGAATTTGGCTAGCTCCGCCATACTTTTTAGACAATTTATCAATGAGAAAGATAAAATTTCCAACTACTAAAGTAATTCTAATTACTATAGTCTAAAGTAATTCTAATTAGCCAGTTAACTAATTAATTACCACTGGCTGTGAAGATTCACCAACTTTTATTTTCACTTTTAATTTTAAGGGACACTTTTAATTTTTATAATTTGTTCCCCTAATTTAATTCTCCCACCAGGAGATCCTAATATTACTGTTAAGCTAATTATCCCTGGACAAGAGACCCCAATATATGTAGTGGATTTGATGGTATTGTATGACTGTGATATTACCTAGTGTGCTGCATGAGGTCAGCTGTGAAGGCTCCTGAGATAAATGTAGCTGTGAATTTACAGAAGGCCCTTCTTGCTACCACTACGACCTCACACCTATCTTTTTTTACTAATGAATGTGGCTACGTTAAAATTCTAGGGTACTGATATGTAATGTGTTGTGGTAGTTTACATACACACACACAGATATTTAATAAGTCTAATAATATTAATAAAATGTTATAACACACTGAACTAACTCAAGCTGTGTAAAATTTTGATAGTAAATTTTCTTTAAGTTTATTTTTTCTGAACCAAGGTTTTATTTTGGTCAGAACATATGAAAGGTTTTGCAATTATGAATGAAATGCATGAATATATGGCATAATAAATGAAAGGTGTGTACATATGTATTTTACAAGACTAGTTAATATTACTACTGTTTATAGTTGTAATTTATCTGGGAGAACGATTAATGGATGTGCTGTTGGGGTGGCCTCATCACTCCCTGTCTATGGCTACTAACATTGTCCATTTAATGATGGGAATATAGTTGGTGTGTTAGAAAATAAGTTGGTGAATGTCCAGCAGGCCAGACGCTCACGTATCTTGACTGAGTAGTTCTGGTGCTGGAATCTGGTGGCCCCACCTCTCCGTGCTTGGGGGCAATATAAGGCTGCTCTGCCAAAATATTAGACTGCACGGGTCCACTCTTGTATTATTCAACACATCATTTGGCACCACATTTGTAGATTATGTTTATCTGTGGCCAATCACCGCCCTTCCCCCTTTTCAAATTCAAACCTCCTACCAAAAGTCAATTCAGTCATACCTCAGTCAAGTATGTATTATTGTCTGTTGGTGCCAAATAAAAAAACTCACAGTTCTGAAATAAAAGTATTTGGTCATGTGTCAGAATTCCATCCTCTAAACCATTTCTGCACACAACTCTACACACAACAACACCACATAGACGGGGTCAGATCTCTCTGACCATACAGCACATCTTACCAAGTTGGTTTCACATAGGATAAGTTCCCCCAGACTACATATTCTGAAATATGTTCATTAGCTTCTTGCCATAGAATAGGATAGGTGATATGTTCCACTGATCTCAACACTTGATCCGCCCTTCATAATCCTTGCTGGAGTTTATGTATGTTGTTTGTCTCTAGACCCTGAACTGGGGCGGGGGGTCTAGAGCGAATCCTTACTTGTTGTAAGGGATAGATTTTGATATGGCAGTATCAAATCACTCGAAACATTAAACAAATATTAAAATATGCAAAGAAATACTTTCATTCTTACCAGAATTATGAATAGAGAACACAGTTATATGCTAGCAAAACTCAGCTGAGCTGCTGGCTCTAGTATGGCGTCCCTCTAAATATTTCAATTAGCTTCTGGGAAATACACCACTGAATTATTTACTGTGTCTACTACTGGACAACTTATGATGAATGGCAAAAATGCGCGTCTGAGCGCCGATAATATGTTTATCTGTGGCCAATCACCGCCTTTTTTTCTTTTCAAATTCAAACCTCCTACCAAAAGTCAATTCAGTCATACCTCAGTCAAGTATGTATTATTGTCTGTTGGTCCGTCTGTCTCTACTTGCGTTTCACAAAAAAAAAAAAACACTTGTTTTTTGAACCAACTCTGCCGTCCCCTACACAATTTTGCCTTTAAAGTTATTTTTAGCCACAATTCTCCACCACATTCCCTCTCTTTCATTCCAACTGGATTTTAGCACTTGAGTCTCAAGGCCGCAATTTTTTGAAAATTAGTGACATTTTTTGTTTCAATGCAGTCGCTCGCTGATATGAACAACACAGTCTTTTGTCAATATCTTTCTTATTATCTATCCGTCTGTATAAATGAAAGCGTATTATTTCACTGCTCAAGATGGGCCATCAGGCCAGCTAGGTTTTATATTCCTAACATTATTATTAAGAAAAAGTTACTTTTCAAGGTTAGTTGGTTTTTTGAAATATTTTCAAGCATCTTCTATAATGCGTTTGCCGCTGAATTCAAATAAACGGACTAAGTTATCGCAAAAGCGTCCAAGAAATGACTGTTGCGTATAATAGCTAAGGTCCCTTTTGTCGATTTCTTTACCTTGTGTCAACTTGGGGACGTGAATTTTTTTCCTTTCCCCACCAATTGCGTCTTTTTAGCCTTGCTAGTTTCAAGCACGTGTTCAGTCATATTTTTCCCTTTTGATCTCCGTTCTCATCCCGTCCCAAGGGTAAACGTTTTGCCTTCACGTCTAACAAGTTAGTTTCCATGGCGGGTGGTGACCCGCGGCGTGGGCGATCATGTATTCTAGTAGCTTACGCATTATTTTTATCCCTACATTTTATCTTTGGAGATATTTTAACGTTGTATCACGGTTAATTTTATCACACAGGCTTCCTGTAAAAGGACCAGGCATAGTGATGGCCCATGCCCCAATGGGAGCGTAAAGGAAAAAGATGATGTAACAAATACACATGTAATAAATAAATGTGTTATATAAGGCAGAGGTTCTCAACCATTCTTCGCTCATGGCTCCCTTATGAGCTTTATTTACCTCTGTGGCTCCCCTTATAGTCGCTGTTAGCTGGAAAAAGTTACTTTATCAGAAATATCACACTTACTATGGTCGTTATGTCCAACACAAAGAGACTCCACTCCGTTCACTACAAAAGCGTGCAGTGCGTCTAGTCTCTGACAACTGCCTAACTCAGTGTGTAGATTTCTATAAAAACTTCCGAATACTGCCCTTAAGAAAGCGCCTTCTGTTTAACAAAGCTAAATTTGTTCACAAAATCCTGTCACACAATGTTCCAGCATATCTGTGGCCAATGTTCAATTACAATGAAAGTCTACGCTTTAACAGATTGCAAGTGCCCAAGCCTAGGCTAGACTTATTCAAGAAAAGCTTCGGGTATTCTGCTGCTCATCTTTGGAATTGTCTTCCACATAGCCTAAGAAACAACCTCAGTCCCTATTCATACAATCAAAGACTTTTTGAATACTTTCTGAATTCTGATTACATGCCCCCCCCCCCCCCTCCCCCCTGATCGGATTATCTTTTCTTGTAACATCAACTGTAGGTTCTAATGACGATGTTTGTACTTTTCAACATATGTTATGTCATGCTTATAAGTAATTAATGTTAATATGAGTGTGCTATTGTTACCTTATACTTATTGAAGGCTATTGGGTAACGAGTATATTAATGTGCTGCACTGGTCTTGTAAGATATTTTGATATAATAGACAACAGTCTCAACAGTAACGTACGGAATGGCCAACTTGAATAATCTTGATCAACAGCTTGTTGTACGTTTTATCACATTTAATATGTCACAATACAACATAAGTGTACTTCACTTCTTTTGAGAGCATATGATGATATGACGTTACATCAGTAATACAAATGTGTTCAGTAGCAGCCATAATCAATAATGTCGTTGTGCCGGTTTAAAGTCAGAATGTCTTTGTATCGTCTACAACGCCTTCATACTTTACAAATCCGTATTGATTCAAATCACTTACTGTCCATCTCCTTAAGCCACACACAATCAGGCACACATCATAATGAATTGAGTCAATTATCCTGACTCTGAAATATTTTATAACAATAAACACTGGTCTGTCGCTCTCACATAAATATCCGTACACTTCGAAAACACAAGCCAAACTCAACTGTCCTAACGATAACCTTCGTTCCCCCCGCAGAAGTCCCTGTCCACGTCATACACTAAATAACTGTGTCACACACATTCCACAACTCGGACGCTTTTACAATCGAAGCGTAGTCGCGTTCTGCTCCATTGCGCACAGCGATGAATTACCAGCCTGTGAGCAAAGTGATAGGTAACACTTTTACCCCGCCCCCCAGCGAAAACTGAAAGTTTTCCATATAGGAAGTCATTTTTAGAAAATGCGAGAAGTTACCGTCCAGTCTATGTCATACCTGAGCAACAGTCTATGGAATGTAGTCAGCACCATGGAAAAATGAGAAAAATCAATGAAAATGTGAAGAAATATGATAGTGAAATTGTGAAGTTTTGGAAAATGAAATATCTGAATGCATTTAATTAAAAGATGAATGAAATGAAAGATCTAACTAATTAAATAGTATTAAGTAATTATAATAATTACGTTAATGTAAATGTCCACATGAACCTGTGTGTGCTGTCTGTAGCATTGTATAAAACTGATTAACTAAAGTTACTGTCATCAATGATAGGTTCATCTTTCATTAGTGTGAAAGCTTACTATTTGCAATTTTAGCACTTTAGAGTCCCATAACTGGTTTAAGTAATAACAAAAAAGAATGTTGAAATGGCGAAGTTCTCCATAGGCGTATCGAATCGATTGTTTCTTGTGTGAGATTTCTTTACATATGTTGCCTCTTTAGTGTCACAGTCTCTGAGCCCAACATTTTGAAGTTCGTTTGCTGGAAAAGGAAATATGATCTTTTTAATGTTCTGCATCCCAGTCATTTTGTGAAGGATTGCCATTAAGATATGACAAAGAGCCTTATACTGTTTGATTTGGTTCCTTTACCGCATACGTCA
The DNA here is from genome assembly GCA_024509875.1 of Oreohelix idahoensis. Taxonomy (NCBI): domain Eukaryota; kingdom Metazoa; phylum Mollusca; class Gastropoda; order Stylommatophora; family Oreohelicidae; genus Oreohelix; species Oreohelix idahoensis. The sequence continues at coordinate 8,565 of JAMPIV010006063.1, forward strand.
TGACTGTCCGGAAATCAGAACCTGTGTACTGTTCATGGATCTGGATGTAGTGTAAAACGATTTGAATGTATTCACCTAAAACGTCTCCTATCTTGTCTTCAAATGACTTGAGTTGTTTCTCTTGATAACGATGGTAATATGTATCTGGTTATGGATATTGTCAAGATAGCGTTTTTAAGTTAGCTAGGTATCTGTAGACTATCAGCAGTGTACCTTGGTCAATGGGTCGCAGCAATGTCATATCCTTGAGAATCGGGCAGGTCTGTCCGTGTACATCTCGACAGAACATCTGCAAGCACATTGGACTTCTCTCAATAGGTCGAATGATATAGTCATATATTTGCAAATTAATTGCATAACGTGCGACTCGTGCGTTTTTAATGTTGGATTTTTGAAGGAACGACAGGGCCTTCTGGTCTGTCTCAATGATGAAACGAGAACCAAGAAGGTAACGCTGAAGCTTTGTGACAGCCCATATGATCGCGAGAAGCTCACGCTCAATAATTGGATATCTGGTTTCTGTCTTTGTGAGCTTCCTCGACACATACATCACTGGATGAAGCATTCTATCTACTTTTTGCATCAAGGAGCCACCAATAACGTACATCGAAGCGTCTGTCCTGAGAATAAATGAGAGATGAGGATCAGGGAGTTTTAAAATTGGTGCACATGAAAAGTAATGCTTTAAATGGACTAGAGCTATGTTGCAGGCCTCCGTCCAGACAATTCTATTAGGGGAGCCTTTTGTAGTTAACTCAGATAGAACTGACGTAACTGAAGATAAATGAGGCATAAATTTATTGTAGAACTGTATAAGGCCGAGAAGACTCCGCACCTGCTTCTTAGTCTTAGGAATTGATAGGTTAAGAATCTTCGAGATAGTTTTATCCTCAGTTTTCAGAAATCCATGGCCCACTCTGTGACCTAAGAAAGAAATTTCTTTGAAACCTATTTGAACTTTCGAAGGATTCGCTGTCAGATTATTAGAGCGAAGAATTTCGAGAAGAGATTTCAATCCAGAAACATGTTCGTCCCAAGAGTTGTGGAACAAACAAATGTCATCTATATAGGAGATGATATCAGACCTATGAGAAAATAGTTTCCTCATCATCCGAACGAAAGTCGCTGGTGCGTTTACCAAGCCAAAGCACATGAAATTATACTGAAAGAGACCCTTAGGGGTAGCAAAAGCAGTGAAAGGTTTTGCTTTTTCCTTGAAAGGTATTTGTCAATATCCCTTGGCTAAGTCAAATTTGCTAAAGTAGGTTGCTTTAGAAAGTTTTGACAGTAATTCGTCAAGAACTGGCATTGGCTCTGCGTCAGACTCCGTTATGGAATTGAGTTTACGAAAATCCATGCATAATCTGATATTATTATCCTTCTTCTTGATTATAACCATTGGGAAAGAATAAGCAGACTCTGATGGTGCAATAATGTTAAGCTGTAACATTTGACCTAATTCTTTTTCAACCTGATCCTGAAAGTGGATAGGGATAGAGTAAGGCTTTAATTTAATAGGTTTGTGATCTGTGAGTCTAATATCGTGTGTGATTATAGACGTTCGGCCTGGAATATTAGACAGAACTTGCTGATATGACTCCAGAATAGAAAGAATTTGAGATTGTTGTTCGCTGGATAGATCCGGACAAATAGATACATTTATCCATGATTCTGTTGGATAAAGAGACATGACAGGAAGTTGCAAAGGTACATCATGAAAAGAAGTGGGTTCTTCTTGAATCACTGACAACGAAGAATAAGATGTAGGATGATCAATGATTACTTCATTAACAGCATCTAAGATAGGTTTGAGATATTCAGGTCTATCATGGAATTGTTTGAGCATGTTGATGTGAAAGGTTTTATTCTTGCCTTTCACGTCAAGAATGTAATCAACATCTGTCAATTTTGAAATAATTTCATATGGACCACTCCACGAAATGAGAAGGCTATTCTCTCTCGTTGGTAGCAGGACGTAAGCTTTGTCTCCAGGAAGTAATTTCCTTAACTTTTTCCAACGGTTTTGAAGAGATCTAGCTTTTTCTTTTGCCTTTTCAGATGAATCAGTCGCTATTTTCCAAGCGTCTATAAGTGTCTTTCGTAGATTCACCACATACTCATAGGATGACTGGCCTTCCTGAGTCATCTCCGAACCTGTAAGTAATTGTTTTATTATCGACATGGGTCCTCGTGGTGGAGCACCATACATGAGCTCAAAAGGCGAGAACCCAGTGTGTTCGTTTGGGACTTCCCGATAAGCGAACAGCACTGCTGGGAGCACTCTATCCCAGTCTTGTGGATACGTCGTGGTCACTTTTCCCAGTAGTTGTTTCAGCGTTTTCTTTAAACGTTCTATCATGCCATTGGACATAGGATGATAAACAGAGCTAAGAGATCGTTCAATATTGCATAGTTTCATGACATGCGACATGACATCTGACACAAACTGTGTTCCCCTATCTGATAAAATATTGTCACGGAACCCCACTCTCGTAAAAATAAGGAATAGTGCATCAGCCACATCGGTGGTAGCAATATGTTTAAGAGGTATTGCCTCCGGCCACCTGGTGCACATATCAATACAGGTGAGGACATATCTATGACCTCTGGCTGACGGAACTGACAGTGGACCTATTAAGTCTATGGCCATTTTTTCGAATGGTCGCACCGAAATATCCGCAGCCTGTATAGGTGCATTATGGCAAGCACCCTTTGTAGCCACTTGTTGGCATGTCGTGCACGAACGACAAAATAATTTGACATCCTTGACTATTCCAGGCCAATAAAAATGCCGTAAGACTCTATATTTCGTCCTAGCAAAGCCCATGTGGCCTGCACAGTTTGTATCATGCGCATGTCTGAGAATGTAAGGTCGAATATTGGTTGGTACCATAATTTGTTGCTGTACTGATGTAGCATCTCTAGCATTACGAATTAATGTGTCATTTTTAATTGTATACCAAGGTTGTGACCTTTCTGAGCTACCGACATCATCTGATTTTACCAATTTGAAAAATCTTTTCACAGAATTGTCATTCTTTTGCATATCAATAAATGATGTCTTCGTTAACATCGGCATAAGATGTTGATCTTCCTCCTTGTCATGATTGTTAGTCATTTCTTCTTCCTCTTGAGCTTGTGCCTGTGCTCTTATAACGACCATATTAGCGTGTAGTATATGCTGACGTTCCCAGATTTCTATATCTTGGAGTGAACACGCTTTTATACCCACAATATTGCCCATGATTATGTCAGCAATTGGTTCCTGTAATAAACATGCTTTCACTTGACCTGAGAAAAATGGAGTATCAATGTGCACAATGGCCACAGGATAGAATTCCACCGTGCCTCCAAATAGGACACATTTTACATTCTCCCCGGTGCAGCAAGATGGGTCTACCAACGATTTGCGTACTCCAACAGTTGTGCAACCTGTATCACGCAAGACTGAAACTAGTTGATTATTTAAAAAAAAACCTGTGAAACATTAGCGAGCCTTTCCCATCATGAGAGGCTAATGCAGGTAACAACGCGGGCACAGGATGACCGCAGGAAAGTTTGGAGACCACATCTTGCTGAAACAGAGTGCTGCATTCTGAACAATTTGATGGATTAAATAAATCAGCTGCACACGCATTTGCAATATTTGTGTTTTCCCCATTGGGATTAACTGCTCCTGTGTTACTACTCGTATTATGACTCCAGTTCGAGTTTTTTCGATCCATGCTCCGAAAGCGATTAAAGTTGTTATTACCCCGGTAATAATTCCGACTCTCTCTACCATTCTGAGGATTATTAGAATGCTGAGGACACGTACAACCTGGACAGTGTTGAGATGGAGAAGAGTTTTGGTTGTTCTTTGTATAATAGGATCTGTCTCCTCTGTTCATGTAGGTATTATCAGATCTACGCCATCCTGTGTTAGATTGAAAGTAACCCTGTGATGGTCTATTTCCATCAAAATATCGTTGGGAGTTTCTCTGATATTGATAAGGTTGATTGCCAAAATTGTACCGTCCTCGGTCATTATTCCTGCCAAAATTTCGATCCATACTTTGCCTCCAACATATGCAACAGGTAGAGCGAAATTTCATCGATACAGATTGCTCCCACATGTAGAACTATCCATCTTGTTTCACTGGTTGAATGACTGTGCTTTGTCTTGACTGCAGAAATTTTGTTTGATTACTTTAATTTTTCCTGACGAATCCAACCTGGAACTGCGTAGAGTGATGATAACTTTCGTCTCAAAAATGTTGATGAAGAAAATACGAACTTCTATTGGTAAAGTTCAGCAAATATTATGATTGAAGTGTGCTGTTTACTCTTTAAGTTTCTTCTTGCCGGCCCTAGTTTGAAGAAAACCGGTTGGCATAGGTTGCGCAGAAATTTCTATTGCTTTTCGATATTGTAAAATTCGTCGATGTGGCTAGGGACAGTAGTATCATTTGATAAAATCTTGTGGGTAGAACGAAATCCCGTGTATACTGGCCACCACTTTATACTGTTACCTTATACTTATTGAAGGCTATTGGGTAACGAGTATATTAATGTGCTGCACTGGTCTTGTAAGATATTTTGATATAATAGACAACAGTCTCAACAGTAACGTACGGAATGGCCAACTTGAATAATCTTGATCAACAGCTTGTTGTACGTTTTATCACATTTAATATGTCACAATACAACATAAGTGTACTTCACTTCTTTTGAGAGCATATGATGATATGACGTTACATCAGTAATACAAATGTGTTCAGTAGCAGCCATAATCAATAATGTCCCCCCGCAGAAGACCCTGTTCATACACTAAATCGTGTCAAGCGTAATCGAAGCGTAGTCGCGTTCTGCTCCATTGCGCACAGCGATGAATTACCAGCCTGTGAGCAAAGTGATAGGTAACAGCTATATTATTATTTTACTTTACGTTGAATTTCTTGAAATTGATATGTAACATGCATATGAGAATAAATGAATTCAGTATGAACGGTGAGCGAAAGAAGGGGCAGAATGTTAGACGGGCCTGTGTGCCCAATTCTCAACCCTTTGAAAATAAAGTTCGTTCGTTCGTTCATTCGTTCGTTCGTTAGAAATATGACATGGCCCAGGTTGAGAACCACTGATAAAGGGTACTGACCTCCAGAATTTAAAAACATGAGGCCTTATTGTCTTTGTGATAAAATCATCTTATTATCTTTTAGTTCCCCATTCGGATGTCAATATCGTTACATATTCCATGGTCAACTATACATTGTAGTTTTTGACATGCATAATTTTACGTGTAATCTGTTTAATTAGTATTTTGCGGACCATTGCAAAGCGGTATTCAACAAGATGTGAAACAGAGAAATTCATCTGTCAACAACAACCGGGCATGAGATAAACAGTGTAATATGTACCAGACAACGGCAACCCGCGTGAGATAAACAGTGTAATATGTACCAGACAACAACAACTAGGCATCAAATAAATAGTGTAATAACTATCAGACAACAACAACCGCACACGAATAAACAATGTAATAACTATCAGACAACAACAACCGGACATGACATAAACAGTGTAATAACTATCAGACAACAACAACCAGGCATCAGCTACACAGTGTAATAACTATCAGACAACGGTTACCGGACGTAACCAAACAGTGTAATAACTATCAGACAACAACAACCGGGCATGAGATAAACAGTGAAAGATGTATCAGACAACAGCAACCGGACATGAGATAAATAGTGTAGTAAGTATCAGACTAGGGCAACCGGACAAGAGATAAACAGTGTAATATGTATCAGACAACGGCAACCAGACATGAGATAAACAGTGTAATATGTATCAGACAACGGCAACCGGACGTGAGATAAACAGTGTAAAACGTATCAGACAACGGCAACCGGACATGGGATAAACAGAGTAATATGTATAAGACACCGGCAACCGGACATGAGATAAACAGTGCAAGATGTATCAGACAACGGCAACCGGACATGAGATAAATAGTGTAATGTATCAGACAACGGCAACCGGAAATGAGATAAACAGTGTAATATGTATCAGACAACGGCAACCGGACATAGATAAATAGTGTAATATGTATCAGACAAGGGCGACCTGACATGAGATAAACAGTGTAAAATGTATCAGACAACGGCAACCGGACATGAGATACAAAGTGTAATTAATATCAGACAACTCCAACCGGACATGAGAGAAACAGTGTAATTACTATCAGACAACGGCAACCGGACATGAGATTCATTCATAACCCTCCACTCCCAAAGGAGCATAGGCCTTCAACAAACACATGCCAAGTCCTCCTGTCACGTGCCATCATCTCAAGTTCTTTCCACGTTCTCCTTATCATTTTCACCTCTGTTTCCAGCTCTCTTCTCCATGTGCTTCTTGGTCTACCTCTGCTTCTCTTGCCCTGGGGGTTCCAGAACAAGGACTGCCTTGTAATGCTATCAACAGGTTTCCTTAGTGTGTGTCCTATCCATCTCCATCGTCTTCTTCTCATCTCTTGTTCCACTGGCACTTGTCTAGTTCTTGTCATCAGTTCCCAGTTGGTAACCTTGTCATACCATTTTAATCCCTCTATTCTACGCAAGCACCCATTTATGAAAGTCTGTAGCTTTTTGGTAGTTGTCTTTGTTGTTCTCCATGTCTCAGAGCCATACAATAGGACTGACTTCACATTTGAGTTGAAGATTCTTATTTTCGTGTTGGATCCGATTTCTCTTGATCTCCATATATTTCCCAATGCAATGAAAGCTCCTCTTGCTTTTTGTATTCTTAATTTGATATCACTGTCTGTCCCTCCAACTTTGTCTATATTGCTACCAAGATATGTGTACGATTCTACATCTTGTATTGGTATATCTTCAAGTTCAACCCTGTTATCATTACCTGCATTTATTCTCATCATCTTTGTCTTTTCCCTGTGTATATTCAGACCCAATTGCTGTGACCTCTCATCGAGTGTTTTCAATTTGTCTTGCATCTGATTACGGTTATGGGACAGAAGAGCTAAGTCATCAGCAAAATCCAGATCATCCAACTGCTTAGTCAGAGTCCACTGGATTCCATTTCTGTTGTGTGTTGTCGATGTTCTCGTAGCCCAGTCTATTGCTAGTAAGAAAAGAAATGGAGACAAGAGGCATCCCTGTCGCACTCCTGTTCTAATCCCAAACGGTTCTGTAAGCTGTCCTTCATGAAGAACTCTGCATGTCATGTCTTCATATGTTTTCTTTATTAAATTAATGATCTTCAGGGGAACTCCATTATGCCTCATCAATTTCCAAAGTGATTCTCTGTCTACACTGTCAAATGCCTTTTCGTAGTCCACAAATCCGATGTATAGTGGTGAATTCCATTCCAGATATTGTTCAACTATTATTCTCAAAGTGGCTATCTGGTCTGTACAGGATCTGTTTTGTCGAAAACCTGCTTGTTCATCTCTCAGTTTCTTGTCTATGGACTCTTTTAATCTTTCAAGGATAATCCTGTTTAATACTTTTCCTGGCACTGAAAGTAATATTATTCCTCTATAATTTGTGCACTCTTGTAAATTTCCCTTCTTAGGCAACTTTACCAGATATCCTTCCTTCCATTCTGCTGGTATCTCTTCCTTTTCCCAGACTTTACCAAGTAATTTATATAACATCTCTGTCGCCGTGTCGATATCTGCTTTGATGGCCTCTGCTGGAATGCCATCAGGTCCAGACGCTTTTCCACCTCTTAGAAGCTTTATGGCTTTCTTTATTTCTTCCTTCGTTGGTCTTTCACCGTTAATTTGTAGCTCTTCTTCTGCTGGCTGGATGTCGGGGGGGTGGGGGGGGGAGGGGGGGGGGGGGTTGTGGAGCTGGTCTATTGAGAAGGTCCTCAAAATATTCTGTCCACCTCTTCATTTGCTCTTGTATATTGCTGAGCAGTTTTCCATTCTTGTCTTTTATGAAGCAACTTGTTTGCTTGTATTTCCCCGTTAGCTTCTTTGTGCTGTTATACAGTTCTCTCATATTCTCTTTGGCTGCAGCATCTTCTGCCTCTCTTGCCAACTCCTCAATATATTTCCTCTTGTCTCTTTTGATACTTCTTTTTACTTCTTTGTTTGCTTCTGTGTACACTTCTTGAGCCTTGGCGTTGGAACTTCTGGTTTTGCTTGTGTTTTAATCTGCTTTCTTGTTTTTCCTGTCTTTTATCTTATTGATGGTTTCTGTTGTTATCCATGCTTTTTGTTGTCGTTCCCTTTTCACCAGTATTTCTTCACATGTCTCATTCCATACCGTTTTGATTTGCTGCCAATAGTCTTCTGTATTCTCTGCATCTTCCAGCTGTTGGAGCACCTGAAATTTGTTGGATATTGTAACCGCAAATTTGTCTCTTGTTTCTTGATTTCTTAGATATCCTACATTAAATTGTTGTCTATAATTTTGCATTGCTGCATATCTCTTGATTTTCATTTTTACTTTGTCTATCAGAAGGTGATGGTCTGATGCCACATCTGCTCCTCTACATACCTTTACATCCTGCAATGATGATCTAAACTTCTTGTTTATGCATATATGATCAATCTGATTTTCTGTTCTATGGTCTGGTGATATCCATGTTGCCTTGTGTATTCTCTTATGTGGAAACATGCTTCCTCCTATAGCCAGTTGATTTGAAGCACAGAAGTTTGAGAATAGTTCCCCATTTTCATTCATTATTCCTAGCCCCTGTTTTCCCATGACTTCTTCAAAGCCGGTGTTGACTGTACCTATCTTTGCATTCATGTCACCCATCAAAATTGTGATGTCTCTTCTTTTTACTTTTTCCATAATTTCCTGTAGTCTACAGTGGCGTATCCTGGTAATGCGAGCTAGGCGTGCTGCTACTTAAAATGAATATGTACGCCTACTATTTAACTTCTTCCCCTCTTAATTTAAAAACCATCTATATTCAATTACGCAACGATAGTTATTAGGGGTATATGTCAATTATCTCCGAAATACTAATTAACTTACAACTTGAAACTCACTGTCACTGTAATAATCTGCATTCCCGGCAACTAACAAAAATTAATCACAAAAAAACACTGGACGGACACAGCCGATTTTTACAACTCGAGAGCTGCTAGGCCACCGCACGCATGTTCGTATTGTATTGACGTATCTGCCCATGACCCCGGTTCACACAAACCAGTCTTTAGTCGTGAATCCGAACGGTCCAGCACGCATTGTGACGGAATTACCCGAGAAACTTCGGGCGATTGCTACAACCAATAAAAACTGCACTATAAAACGCGTCTGTGAAACTGAAACTAGATATACTCGTAGATTCTATGCGGGAAAATCCGTTATCCTGATGCGTGCGGTCCGAAAGAAGAACTTAGAGGAGAAATATTTTATAGAATAATAAATTAAATTTTTATTTTCCTTCGGGCATAGGTGTGCGCAGCACGCACAGCACACATAGAGAATACGCCACTGGTAGTCTAGTATAAAATGCTTCTTTCACAGACTCTTCTTTGTCATTAGTTGGTGCATAACATTGGATGACATTTACATTTATTTTCTTTTTAGCTGTTTTAAAAGAAGCTGTTATTATTCTGGATCCAACGGCTTCCCATTCAATGAGTGCTTTCTGTGCTTCTTTAGATAACATAAGAGCTACCCCTTCACTGTGGTGTGAACTTTCTTCATGTCCTGAGGACAGCACCAATTCACCTGTGATGAGTTTCTTCCTGTCTACCCCCTTCCACTTTGTTTCACACATTCCCAGAACCTGGATTTTATATTCCCTCATCTCTACTGCTACTTGTGCCACTTTCCCTTGTTCGTTTAATGTCCGAACATTCCAGGTGCCAAATCTGGAAGTTCTCCTAGAAGAAAGAAGGTTAGTCAGTAACACAGACTCCTTTCGGCTTTCTCTGTGTTGCGTCATACGCCTCCCTGCGAGAGGACCTTCCCCTGTCTTGGATGGCTGTGTTTTATTTTCTTTATTTGACTTGTCCATGTTTGTTGAAGTTTTTTGTGGTTTAAATTTTTTACAGGATGGGGTAACCGGGCCCATGCCCAACCCTGCTTAGTCGCTTTCTACGACATGCTTGGCAGGGAACAGTGTTACTATTCTTTGCTCCCCTTTTGGGCCCCGGTAACACACGTGTGGGACATGAGATAAACAGTGTATTATGTATCAGACAACCGCAGCCGGACATGAGATAAAATTGCAATATGTATCAGACAACGGCAACCGGATATAAATAAACAGTGTAATAACTATCAGACAACAACAACAGGATATGAATTAAATAGTGTAATATGTATCAGACAACTTCAACCGAACATAAATAAACAGTGTAATAACTATCACACAACGGCAACTGGATATGAGATAAATAGTGTAATATGTATCAGACAACGGCAACCGAATATACATAAACAGTGTAATAACTATCAGACAACAACAACAGGATATGAATTAAATAGTGTAATATGTATCTGATAACAACAACCGGACATGAGATAAATAGTGCAATATGTATCAGACAACGGCAATTGGACATGAGATAAACAATGTAATATGTATTAGACAACGGCAATTGGACATGAGATAAATAGTGTAATATGTGTCAGACAACGGCGACCGGACAAGAGATGAATAGTGTAATATGTATTAGACAACAACAACCGGACATGAGATAAATAGTGCAATATGTATCCGACAACGGCAACCGGACATGAGATAAACAATGTAATATGTATCAGACAACGGCAACTGGACATGAGATAAACAGTGTAATATGTATTAGACAACGGAAACCGGACATGAGATAAATAGTGTAATATGTATCAGACAACGGCAATCGGACATGATATACACAGTGTAATATGTATCAGACAACGGCAACCGGACATGAGAGAAACAGTGTAATATGTATCGGACAACGGCAACCGGACATAAATAAACAGTGTAATAACTATCAGAAAACAACAACTGGACATGATATAAAAAGTGTAATATGTATAAGACAACGGCAACCGGACATAAATAAACAGTGTAATACCTATCAGGCAACGGCAACCGGACATGAGATAAACAGTGTATTACGTATCAGACAACATCAACAGGACATAAATAAACAGTGTAATAACTATCAGGCAACGGCAACCGAATATGAGATAAACAGTGTAACATGTTGTAGCCTCGCATTTACTGGGGTGGGAACCGCTGACTAAAGGATGTTGATGGTGTTGTAGTGACAACGGTCCAACACGGGCGATGCTATTTGGACTTGACAATAATAACGCGAATGTTTCTTTCTTGGAACGTGAAGGAAGGACTTCAATAACAAGCAGGCACGTCAACGAGTGCCAATGTGTATAGGGACGAACTCGTTAGGTTTACTGACATCATAATTTATTTAGGACGAAATACGTTGACGACAACAGGTTACAGTACTTCAACATGGATTCCACAGTAATCGTACATGTAGCATATATATAGGCATGGTACAGGCATCATAATAACTTCCTCACATAAGATCAGGGTTTGACCTTGCGTCAATGTCATGACCGTTAGGACTATTCAACCATAAAATCTTGGAATAAATATATTGATTCTGTCCTACAATTCTGGTCGGGTACTTTAGTAGCTTGGTACCCCTGACATGGCAGATCCATACATGCTTGCATATAATTTAAACAACGAAGGTTATGTCCTAGTGCTTGGCTAACCTCTCTTCGTCGCCGTGACTCGTGCGACGGCAATCCACATAATATTACAAGCCAATAAACCGTAAAGGATGAAGCCTTGAATCCTTTATAATATTAAAATGCTTTCAGTGAAAGTCCCCGTTGATCCATTATAACACCCCTTTGCAGAAAGGTGCTAGCTAGATGCCAACGAAGGATGGTGACACGAAAGTTCAAGTAAACAATTCACTTCTTACCAAAACTGGTTCGGACTTACGTGTAGTGTAAACCGACAATGGCTTCTACCAAGAAGTCATTGTACCAGAAGAATACCTAACCCAACACACTGGGTATATATAGGAATATAGGCAACAGACTCAATGTCTGGCTTGAGATGCTGGCTTTCATTTTTTTAACCTCTGACGTCATCTGCCTTGCTTGGACACAAGCGCGCACGAATTCACCTACACCAAATTGTGCATATTCGTGCGTGACAGAAGACATTTATAAAAAACAAACATCAACATAAGTTGGTGTGTACTCACTCAACCGAAGTAGAACCTGATGACTACCCGTGAGTGTTTAGAATACAATAAAGGAGGCATCAGCTTCCTTCACACCGTCCGCAAAAAATTTAATTCTATTAAATTTTTTTTTTCTTTTAATTACCGCGGAGAGGTGAAACAAGCTTACAAATATGTATTATATACTAATAATACTAATAATGCAAGAGAGGCATATTAATCAATAAGAGGAGAGTGAACGAACAAAATCTAATTCAACTCAACTCAACAACAAATATGCATAAAAGCATATCATCACAATTGACCAACTTTGGAACAATGTGGAAGAGATGAAAGAAAATCAAAGCATAAAGGATGATTAATTGAAACCAAATGCAATAAGAAATAAAGAGATATGGTAATACATGAATTTAAAGGAAAAGACGAAAATGCATAAAAATTAAAAAATGAGAAGTGGCAAAAATCAAAGAATATGAATACAACACTTGAAGTTATCAACACACTTAACCGTGTCTAAGGATGAGTAGTATCATTAAATAACTACCAATGACGTATCACTATCTAAAATGAGTGATAGTTACCCGATGTAATCATTAGGATTAAAATATTTATAGTTAATTATATTAAACTAATTAAACTAATTAAATATGTTCATTAATCACAATGTACTGAATAATGTTTCAGTTTATTACACTGCTAAAAGTTCAATAAGTTCTTGAAGATTCTAAGTTAACTTCAAAACCAGTTCATAAACACGAAGATCCTTTGAGTATGTTGAAATACCATAGATTCCACAAAATATTGTTAAATCATTCACGATATACTAATGTTTATCTAAATTCACAATGTATATTTACGCAGATAATGTCATAAATACTAAAAGTTATGTGATCCTCACTGTTATATATATATAATTCACTGGTTTTTTTTTTTTTTCGTTTTTTTTACGCTTCAAGTAATTCAACGGAATGTTACAACTTTATTCACTTGACTAAGTATGTACACAAAAAATTGTCACTGATTCACAAAGTAAAGTTCAAAGAACGTCATGTTTACAAATGTGATGTAGTATGTGTAGAGGCATCCACATTTGTAGGGCGTACCAAGTCGCATGATTCACTCGGGCAGCGGGATAAAATGTCAGCGAAAACATTCTGTGATCCAGGTATAGCCCGGATTGTGAAACAGTAGGGTTGCAATGAAATTGCATATCTGGTGGACTTTGCAGATCTGACGTCTTTGGTGTTTAATGCAGTAAATGCTTTCTGATCAGTCTCTACAAATAAATGTGATCCCAGAAGATAACGTTGGAGTTTAGTTATAGACCACACAAGAGACAAAATTTCCTTATCGAGAACGGAGTACTTTTGTTCAGCCGACGTAAGTTTCCTTGAGACGAACAGTACTGGGTGCAAGGTGCCCGCATACTCCTGTAGTAACACGCTTCCAATACCGTAGGCAGAGGCATCACTGCGCAAGATGAAAGGGAGGTTCGCATTAGGCAATTGTAACATAGGAGGTTTAGAAAAGAATGCCTTAATGGTGTCCAACGCGATTTGGTGTTCCTCCGACCACCGAATCACGTTAGCCGCGCCCTTTTTTAATAACGAAGAGAAAGGTGCAGTAATAGTGGACAGATGAGGTATGAACTTAGCGTAGAACTGAACAAGACCCAATAATGACCTCACTTGTTTCTTAGTTTTGGGAGTAGAAATGTTGAGGATTTTAGAGACATTACTGTCCTCAGTATATAACCGACCGTTACCAACGCGGTGACCTAAAAATGAAATTTCGTGAAAACCCACGAAAGCTTTAGAAGGCTTAGCCGTTAAATTACATGACCGTAAAGTGGACAGTAATGTTTTCAATCCAGTAATGTGTTCATCCCATGTGTCATTAAAGAGACAAATGTCGTCAATATATGTAATGACATCGGGACGATGAGAAAGTACGCGACGCATCATTCGTACAAATGTAGCCGGTGCATTTACTAAACCAAATGGCATGAAATTATATTGGAATAACCCCCGTGGAGTAGAAAAAGCAGTAAGTGGCTTTGCCCTTTCGGTCAATGGGACTTGCCAATATCCCTTTGAGAGGTCAAGTTTAGTAAAGAAAGTAGAGTTAGACAGTTTACCCAATAAGTCTTCTAACAATGGCAATGGTTCCGCGTCAAACTGGGTAAGTTTGTTCAACTTCCTATAATCCACACAGAGACGGATATTGTTATCTTTCTTTCTAATTATGACCATAGAACTAGAATAAGGTGATGTAGATGGTTCAATTATTTTTAACTTTTGCATCTCATCCAATTCCTTATCAACCTGAGAACGAAAGTGCAGAGGTATAGGATATGGACGGACTCGAATAGGTGTATCGTCAGTTAATAGAATGTCATGTTGAATAACTGACGTACGACCTGGGATGTCAGTGAGAACATCTTGAAAAGATCTAAGAACAGCGGAAACTTGCTGATGTTGATCCACCGACAGATCAGTAGAAATAGTAACGTCATTCCAACTTTCATTAGGATGGAGTGGTACCACAGGTAAAGGTAAAGGTACGTCATGAAAAGAAGATTCTTCTTCTTGAATGACGGATAAAGAAGAATAGTGTTGGATAGGTGGTGTAGGCTCATCGGTTGCCTGAAATACTGACTGAGGATAGTCAGGACGAGTGTAATATTCCTTCAACATGTTGATATGGAAAGTCTTATGCTTTCCCATGACATCGACAATATAATCAACATCGGAGATCCTAGATATTATTTCAAAAGGACCTCTCCAAGTAATAAGGAGACGATTGTCTTTGCAAGGCAATAAGACATATGCCTCATCGCCAGGAAGAAGTTGGCGGAGACGTCTATACCTGTTGGCAAAAAGTCGAGCATTTTCTTTAGCTTGTTCTGATGATGTGGTAGCTAATCTACACGCATCTATTATTCTTTCTCTTAAAGAAATCACGTACTCGTAAGAAGATTGAGTTTCATCAGTGATATTATCTTCAATAAGTAAGTCGTGTAGTAACGACATAGGACCTCGCGGTTGAACGCCAAAGACCAATTGAAAAGGAGAAAATCCGGTAGCCTCATTTTGTATTTCGCGATACGCAAAAAGCGCCGCGGGGAGGACTCTATCCCAATTTTCAGGATGGTCCTGAGTTATCTTTCCCAACAACTGTTTAAGCGTCCTATTCTGCCTTTCAACTAATCCATTCGACAGTGCATGGTAGATAGCACTGAGCGATCTATCTATGCCTAATAACTTCATAACTTGGGACATAGATTCCGATATGAATTGGACTCCATGGTCCGATAAGATCTTTCTAGGAAAACCTAAACGTGAGAAAATCAACCACAATGCATCTGCAACACTGGCAGAAGAAGTATTCTTAAGAGGTATGGCCTCTGGCCAACGAGTACACATGTCAATGCAAGTGAGTATATGTGTATGACCTCTAGCTGATGGTTGCATAGGACCAATTATGTCAATAGCCATTTTATCAAACGGCCGAATCGGAATGTCCGTAGCCTGAATCGGAGCTGCGTGGTATGAACCACGTACTTTGACCTCCTGACATGTTGTACAGGAGCGGCAGTAAATATTGACATCCCTATGGACGCCTGGCCAATAGAATGCTGATAGCACTCTAGATTTGGTTCTGGAGAACCCCATATGGCCCGCTGTTGCGTACGTTTTACCTAAGGGGGTAGTCTTCGGTCCTGCCAATGTACGCACCAGTCTTGATATAGTTATATTATTTGTGCGTACGTTTTATTCACGCACCGACGTGCACAATGCAGAGTATGAGTTGCTCTTTGCGCACGGGTAACCTAGTTGAGGATTATGACGTCAGCTGTTGTAAGGGCAAGATGGACTCTCTCTCTGCCCGTATGTTATTATTTTGATTCTGAACAATTCGATGGAAGAATTGTTATGAAGGATTTTGTTGGGTCTTCAGGGTGAAGCCAACATGCAGTTCAATACGTAAGTTTCGTTTGAACCTTCATGTATATTAATACGTCTATGAATAAAGTGGAACAGATGATCATCACTGGATTCTAGCGGGAATCCATATGTTACTGGATTCCTAGAATGGAACAGTTGAGATCTTTACTTCACTGTAATATTTCGTAGTGGAAATCTGTTACGGTGTTATTTTAAATGACGGCGTCTGCTGGGGTTTAGCCATGCGCAACGTTAGGGGTCATTAACATTTATAGAATATGTCGATATTTTACGGTATACTGAACGCGAAATATATGCGCAGATTATGACGCATTCGCGTTGGGAAGGTCACGCTGGGTGACTTGGTTACATGGCCCTTGTTACGCTATCCGTCAAGCAAGAAGGTCGTGTCTTGTATTTCTTCCAAGGAAAAAAGGCTGAGTATATAGCCTATATTAGATATATGAATCGATGTAGAACTCAGGGTCAGTTCGGATATTAATCTAAGTATGAGATTAATTAAATCAAATTAAATGATGGAAGGAGAATCGCATTATGATTCAAATTGTAGCTGTCAAGAACTCATGTGCTCATTTCTGGCTGTTGACTACAACAGCGCACGTATATAGCCACGATGTTCTTCTGACATATTGTTTTGACACGGACGGACATGAATACTATGCATGTAATTTCTAATGACTATATATGAATGTATACCGATGTGAACTGTCTTCGTGCGTTAACTTGTAATAAATATTGGACTCGAATCGAAGGCTTACCCACATTCCTTTGATTACGTTTGATTGCTTCAACTTGCATTGTTGACGGTCCTTTGACCTGATGAACTCTTTCTTGTAAGAAGTTTATAGTAATAATGGATCAGTTCGTACGGAATCGGGGTTTGCTTGGACACAAGTTGTGTAATGATAAATAAGTAAGCATCCCAACTAAACTTATAATAATCGAACGAAGGACCCTCCAACACCAGTAAACCACCCACGCAACAGTGGTGGCCAATGTGGGGAGGAACTGGAATTTAATTGTAAAAAAATACTCAAAGATTATCGAGTTGAAAGAAATAATTTTCCTTCGAGCGAAATGAACACTTTTTGTATCTACACCGATGACGTCACACCCCCTTGACAACAGGATGAATCAGCTGTAGTGATGGCAGCCGCCTTTCAACGTCTTTGAAGAAGATTATTTATAAACGCTTAATCGAACATTGGAAAATAGATTCAATCAACATGAGCATGAAATATAGGTCCTACTGTCCGTTGGCGAAGCAAGCATTGTATGAATCTATCGAGGCAAAAAGATAAGTAACTTATTTGAAGGTTACAATAAGTTAATCCTATTTGTCCGATAACGCCATGTTCTTTTTTTTTTTTGTAGCCATGTTAAATATTGTTTCTGTCCTTTTTCATGTAGCGGGTATGGATGGGCGGCGAATTATAATCAGTTCTATAGCTCCTTGGATGCTACGAATTGATTGTAGTTGTTCTTAAGGCCGTGAATTAATAGCATTTCGCGAAGCGTCGAATACATTATCGGTGATCGTGTCGTTCGGACTTGCATTAATTCACCTTGCATGTTAGGTGTATTGTCGTGTTATAACTGTGGTATTCTAGTGTATTTGGTTCTAATTTTTATTCAGTTCTTTAACAATGTTGGTAATCTATCGTGTTTTTTCTGACCTTACTATCTTTCATTTTATATTTTTGTTGTACGACCGTTAATGAGTCCATGTATACGTCACTAATTTTTGTGTACGCAGGTTAATTATCTATTCAGTTCATTCTTTAATTCTCACTTCCGGTCTAGTCAACTTAGTTGTAAATGCATTTTTACTGTGAAAATGTCTGTGTGTATGTTAATAATGTTCTGTAATCCTTGGTTAACCCATTGTATTGTTTGTCTTCATTTCATCCCTTTATAATTTAATATTAATGCTATAATTTATTCATTAATAAGAGTATAGATTAATATGATTTAAATTTTTATGAGTTTTAAAGAGGAATTAGGGACTTTGCACCAATTTGCAGTGATGGTCCAAGAAATGGGCAATGCACTTTATTGCTCATGATTATGACATAATATACTATGCTTAATTATTATAACTTTATAACATATTAAGACATATTAAATATTAATTAGTACATTTTCTCAGTACTACATTGGGAACTTGGTGACAATTAAGATTAAATAACCTAATTATTTAGGAATAATACTCATAATTATTGAATATTAATATTAAGTGCATGATATAATTTCAGCACCTTATATAACTAACTATCATAACTATTTATGATAGATATTAGTGGGTATATATAATATTTTTACAAAATATTATAGATTTGTGGAACTTATACATAACAATACAGGAATATTGCAATTTCTTATATTGATTGTTCACTCGTCGAGTAATTAGAATTATCGACATATATTCCAGTGGTGATTACTAGACATAAGTAATTGAATACTTAAATAAATCAACTTCAAGAATGCTTACTTTGGATCATTTCATTAAAATTGGAAAAGATTGTAACAAAAAGGGAGATGCACTCCTGGAATTTGCAGAACAACAACTTGCAAAATATAAGGCAGATATGGAAGAACTTGAAAGAAAAGAGGCTGAAAAGAAAGCTATTGCTAAGGCAGAGATGGAAGAACTTGAAAGAAAAGAGGCTGAAAAGAAAGCTATTGCTAAGGAAGAGGAAGAAAGAAAGGTGGCAAGAGATGAAATCCTACGGATTGAAGAAGAGAATAAATTGAAACGACAGGAAATCATACTGCAGCAAGAAATGGAATTGCAACGGCTTAAATTGGAAACAGCAAAACTTAATTCGCAGGGTGCTGCAGCAAGCCAAAATGATAATGCTCAATCGGGATCTTCTTCCAACCGACTTAAGGGCAATTATTACTTTAAGCTACCACCGTTCAAATTACACGTGGACGACCTATCATCATGGCTGGCGCGCTTTGAGGATATATGTAAGGTCAATAACCTTGACAAAACTGCATGGGCACTTAAACTTAAGGAATTTCTGGATGGCGAACCTGCAAGTGCAGCACAAAATATTGATCCTACATTAGCCACAGACTATGAGGCCATTAAGACTTTGTTATTACGTCGTTTCCACTTGAACGAAGAGGCATGTAGATTACGTTTCAAAAGTTTGTTGCCAGATAATAATAAAGATTTTACGGGATTTATTGCTAACATACGCAATACTTTTAACAGATGGGTTGAACTGGCAGGTGTCAACAAATCTTACGACAAGTTAGTCGATTTGTTATTGAGGGATAAAGTATTATCTTCTGTCAGCCCACCATTCTTTGCTTATCTGCAAGAAAGAAAACCAGAAACTATTGCTGAGTTAGAAAAAATTTCTTTAAATTACTGCACCGCTCATCCGAACACTAACATTTCTGGCTCGTTAATAAGAGAACCACTTCCTGTAGCCTCCAATATGGCATATCATAGTAATAACAAACCAAGAACACACAGTGTAGACAGAGGTAGGTTCAAAGGAAACTATGACATTAATTTTCATAAGGGACAGAATAACTTTAACAATAACTTTAATAGAGGAAGACAACAAAACAGAAATTATTCACCTCAGTCAAGATACAACAGTAATCCACGTAACTCAAGTTATGATCGGTCATATCAATATAATAATGGTAACAGTTGGAAGAATAGCGATAATTATAACTCGAGACATCGAGATAACAATTACAATAGACGACAACGAGGTAATTCAACTAATTATTCTCGTAATCGTTCTCATTCTCGTGGATCTTCACATTATAACCGGGGCAGCAGTTACAAATGATATCACGCCTAAGGTTCAGGTTCCACCTAACGATAATACAATGCATTCTTCTGCTGCATGCTTTGCTATTAATTATAACGTGGCGAATAGTTGCCCACAATGCAATCTTATTTTTCAGAAGGCAAAGGAGACAGTGCTAAACTGCGGACACATTCCACCAGAAGTAGGTCTTGCAGCCAATGATGGAACAGGCTCTCTGATTTTTAACAGAGGGATAGTTAACGGTTCTATAGTTTCAGTATTGAGAGACTCGGGGTCCGCAACCATTGGAGTGCGACAGTCGCTTGTACATCCTAGCTGTGCAACGGGGGAATATGTCCGTTGCATGACTTTTGGGGGAACTATTGAGTTTTACCCCACAGCTATTATCCATGTTAAAACACCTTTTTTCACAGGGAACGTGAAGGTATGCATGCTGAAAAAGCCGATTGCAGACCTTATGGTGGGTCGCATACACGACAGCAAGGATTGTTCACCAGAAGATATTATTGAATGGGAGAGACACAATCTATGCACTGGAAACGCCGTGACAACTAGAGCTCAGACTATGCTCATGGAGAGTGTCAATGATAATAAGATGGATGCAGAGAAACAAGAGGATATTGAGGTCAATTTACCTATTGACAGGGAATCATTTGCAAACAAACAAAAAAATTACCACCACTACCACAGATGTAGCTGATGCATTACATCTAATTTTTTCTAGAATAGGGTTTCCTAGAAAATTATTATCTGACCATGGGTCGCAGTTTATATCCGATACCATGAAGGAGGTAATGAAAACCTGGGACATTGATAGGAATTTGAGTAGCATTTATCATCCCATGAGTAACGGTGCAGTTGAAAGACTTAACCGTACGCTTAAGCAACGTTTACATAAGGTTACTGTTAAACACCCTCAGGACTGGGACAGAGCACTCCCAGCTGTCCTGTTTGCTTACCGAGAGGTGCCACATGAACAAACTGGCTTCTCTCCCTTTGAGTTAGTTTTTGGTGCCCCTCCGAGAGGTCCTATGGGACTGATACAAGATTTATTAATTGATGCAGAGATGACTCAGGACACTCAGTCATCTTATGAGTATGTGATTAATCTTCGGAATAATATTATTGAGTCTTGCCAATTGGCAACAGCTTCTTCTGAGGCTGCAAAAGCTAAGGCTCGATCTATACAAAATCGATCTAGACGATTACGCCAATTATTCCCAGGCGATGAGGCTTATGTATTACTCCCTCACAATAACAATAAGTTATTGATCTCATGGACTGGTCCTTATAAGGTTACTGATAAAATTTCAGACGTTGATTACGTCTTAGATATCAAGGGACACAGAAAGATATTCCATATTAATATGCTCAAGCAATTTCATACACGTCCTATACACTTACAGTAAATTTTTCATGAATTAGATGACAATACTGTATCTACTTGTCATTATTCTAATCTATCTGTTATACAGGAGGAAGAATCTTCTTTTCCTGAAGTGCAGATGCCTTTACCTGTACTTATTGTCCAATCTACTGAATCTTGGCGTGATGTGACCATTTCTTCTACGGTTACACCGCAACAGCATCAACGCGTTGCTGATCTTCTACAATCTTTCCCAGATGTGTTAACGGATGTACCGGGTTGCACATCTGTAATTAGTCACGATATTATTCTTAACGATGATACACCAATTCGTGTTCATCCTTATTCTGTACCTCTACATTTTCTGAGTAAGACATCTCAGGAACTCGAACAGATGATATCATTAGGTATTATTGAGACTAGTACATCTCCATTTTCTTCTCCTTTAGTCATTGTCCGGAAAAAGGACAACAACATACGTTTATGTGTTGACTATAGGAAACTTAATGCGCAGACAGTACCGGATAGCGAACCACATCCTATCCTTGACGATTTACTTCCTCGTCTATCCAATGCTACACTTTTCACTAAAATTGACTTAACCAAAGGTTATTGGCAGATTCCATTAACCGAAAGAGCCAAATACTACACAGCATTCTCAACTCCACAAGGTCTTTACCAGTGGAACGTGATGCCTTTTGGGCTAATGAATGCTCCAGCTACCTTTATTCGCATGATGCGAAAAATTTTAGCAGGTAGATCAGATATAATTACCTACATTGACGACATATGTTTGTTTAGTTCATCATTTGAGGAACATTTTTTGGGTCTTAAATCAGTTTTGGAAATATTGCGGGATAACCATTTAACCGCTAAACCAACTAAAATTCAAATAGCGTGTAATGAGATAACATTCCTGGGACACATTATTGGATCAGGACGTATCCAAACAATTCCCAGTACGGTTTCTAAAATATTAAATTTATCTGTTCCTCAAACGAAGAAACAGGTTAGGAGTCTGTTAGGTTTGATCCAATACTATAGCAGATTTGTACCTCACCTATCATCCATCACGGCTGTCCTGTCATCGTTACTAAAGAAGAACATGCCAGTAAGGATAAATTGGACAGACGAATGTGACAAAACTTTTCGCACTATCTTAAACATATTTTCATGCCCACCTGTTTTAAGATTACCAGATGCTTCTAAAAAGTTTGTTCTACGTACAGATGCGAGTAATTACGGACTCGGGGCTTGTCTACTCCAATATCATGATGATGTCCTTCACCCTGTACTTTATATCTCACGCAAGCTGAAACCTCCGGAGACTAAATATTCGACTGTAGACCGAGAATTGCTCTCCGTAATCTGGGCAATTACCAAACTGGAAAAATTTTTGCTGGGATCTCCATTTTTGATCCAGACTGATCAGAAATCTGTAGCAGCATTACGTCGTTCAAACCATAAAAGTGCTAAACTTGCACGATTTGCTATTGCGTTGCAACCATATGAGTTCGAAATACAGTCGATACCAGGAACGGAGAACGTCATAGCCGATACGTTGTCCAGACATCCTACGGATTCTGAATGAATATTACTATTTCAAATTTTCTGACTAATCAAGCATTACATTTGCAATGAACTGTATTAATGCCACGTCAGAATATACAACACTTCATTTGGACTTCCTACTTAAATAAGGACATTTCGAAATAAACTATTGTGATCAAAATATCAAGTTTTACGGATCGTTTGAAAATTTGGACTTCAATTCCACTTTGCGTATCACTAATTTCGATTGAAAACTGTTAAAAAGGAACAATCTCTGATGTAGAAAGGACATATACTGTAATGACTGATTCAATTACATTCAAAGTTTTAATAAAGGAACTAACGATGATTGGATAATCATATCATAATTCGATAATATGAACCTTGTGTCTTAATGAACTTTCATACAAGTCAACAGGATATAACAACGATTGGATCTTCATGTCCGATATTGTTAAATTTTCTAGTTATTAAATTAATATATAATAAAATAAAGATAAAGTGTGATGAAATAAAAAAAAATAAAATATACTAAGAAAAGATGAAACAAAATAATATCACACCAATTAAACCTTTTAATTAGTGTAATTATTAAGGTAATAGATATTAGATTATGACATTTCATATTTATAGTTAAAATGTATGAATTTTTTTTTCTGTTCTTTTCTTCTGATTGCGTTAATTTAATTAGGTATCTATCCTTACACTTCATTTTCACACGCATTCTAATTTAATGTATACTTTAATATTTGGTTTTAATTGTCCGTACTTCTCAATTTTTATTTCTTTTACTCTCTTATACTATTTCTCATTTTCTTCAATTAGATATTAATTAGTTAGTACCATACGTACATACTATAATTAATTATTTTAATTTTAGTTAGTTAGAATAATTTTAATAACACCTCACATTATTAGTTAGTCGATACATACAACAAATTAATTAGTTAATTAGTTAGTGACAGTGACATTTCCTTGTTTAATATAAGTTATATGTATGATATGACGTTGATTTTATTATAAGATATTACTGACATGACCACGACACTGTTCTAGATAGAACATCGTAGGTCATACGTCGGGTCTTGTTAAATTTTTGATAATTTGATTAATATTATTCAAAAAAAAGTCTATCTAATAGATTTTTTCCCCCCGTCTGACTGGAAATCTGTTACGGTGTTATTTTAAATGACGGCGTCTGCTGGGGTTTAGCCATGCGCAACGTTAGGGGTCATTAACATTTATAGAATATGTCGATATTTTACGGTATACTGAACGCGAAATATATGCGCAGATTATGACGCATTAGCGTTGGGAAGGTCACGCTGGGTGACTTGGTTACATGGCCCTTGTTACGCTATCCGTCAAGCAAGAAGGTCGTGTCTTGTATTTCTTCCAAGGAAAAAAGGCTGAGTATATAGCCTATATTAGATATATGAATCGATGTAGAACTCAGGGTCAGTTCGGATATTAATCTAAGTATGAGATTAATTAAATCAAATTAAATGATGGAAGGAGAATCGCATTATGATTCAAATTGTAGCTGTCAAGAACTCATGTGCTCATTTCTGGCTGTTGACTACAACAGCGCACGTATATAGCCACGATGTTCTTCTGACATATTGTTTTGACACGGACGGACATGAATACTATGCATGTAATTTCTAATGACTATATATGAATGTATACCGATGTGAACTGTCTTCGTGCGTCAACTTGTAATAAATATTGGACTCGAATCGAAGGCTTACCCACATTCCTTTGATTACGTTTGATTGCTTCAACTTGCATTGTTGACGGTCCTTTGACATGATGAACTCTTTCTTGTAAGAAGTTTATAGTAATAATGGATCAGTTCGTACGGAATCGGGGTTTGCTTGGACACAAGTTGTGTAATGATAAATAAGCAAGCATCCCAACTAAACTTATAATAATCGAACGAAGGACCCTCCAACACCAGTAAACCACCCACGCAACAGAAGTCCTACGAGTAAAGGATAACTATTTGATCATATCTTGAATATTGGATATTTTGTAATGCCTATGCCAAGGTCGTGGCATATTTTGTAGGAGAGGTTAGTCAACTGAAGTCGCTAACCTGATTGTATTTTCGTGTAGGACTTTTATGGATTATATCAAACTGTATAGATTATTGTAAGGAGAAAGTCTGGGATTTAAACAAGTATTATATGGAAGCGTCATCCATGAGCATGAATCCGTTTACTGTTACAGACGTCCTTGGAACAAGGTTAACGGACATTACCTTAATGTATCTCAAATGACAACTGTTTGGGAATCCTAGTCACTTGGATAGAAAAGGTCTTGATTGATAAAGAAATCTACAGGAATGTATTATTATCAACAGTAACTATAATTATGATGCTCTCATCGTTTGTCTTGATCGTGTCGTTGATTGCCGTTTGTCATTCGTCAATAAACCTGAATAACTTTTACCAACGAGTTGATTATAGTCATGCATTGGCCAATTGCCTACCACTCGTTGGAATTTGATTGAATAACCTTTTGACAACTTTTCATTGAAACCATTCGCGTGTCTAAGCTAGTCATTGATACATCTACCACTAGCATACCGTTTCTCTCAACTACCATCACAAAAGAACCCAACATTAAATGGCGGCACAGTGTGTTTTGGACAAGTTTCAAAGAAGGGAACTTACTCAATATCTTTCCAAAAATCGTTAGACAGAAAGACCCGTGTCTTCATCATGGAATCTACACGACGGTTATCAGAAGGTCAAGGTCAGCGATGAACCTCAACACCAAGTTCTCCAGTGACTACCTACGTTGGACATCATCCTTTTGGTCCTTATTTACGTGCGAGCTACACTCAAATACTCAGTCCGAAGTATTTCGATTCTCAAACGTACATTTACGGAGACGAGGCACATTTTTTGTTTGATCAGCCGAGATAAGTATAAACGGAGTCTCGTTTATTACTGTATTGTGTTTGGCTGTGCCTATTCTCTTCTATGTCCACCAATATACTTTTCATGTTGCATGTTCTATGTTGTATATCCGTCGTGGGTGGTAGGGAGGTCGATCTGACAAACGAGGTTCATCTCGAAGCCGATTCGGGCTCTTTGTCAGATGTTCTATAGGGTTTGATTTATAAGTTTCAATTGAGCGATAATTCCGGTTCAAGGCTAGAAACCTTGCTGTAGTTCCGATCGCTACTTGCTTCTTATGATAGTATTTGTTTAGCTGTTCAGTCAAGTTTTAATTGTTGTTTTCACAGTTATTTTTACTCGTACCTTAGTTTTATAATGTATTTCGTTTGTATATTACGTCATCCTCACCTGACTATCGTTCAGTTCTTTACAAAACATATGTTTTTACACTGTCTTGTCAATTGTATTGTTTAGTATTTGATCGCAGTTATCATCGTAACTCTTTACGACATTCTATTTTTAGTTTCACATTTTTATTTTTATTGGATTTCTGCGACTGTTTTCTACTGTCTTTGAGTATCTCGTCTTGTCATTGTTGTTGCTATTGTCTATGGCTTTTGTCTGTTCATAACATGTCATTACATAAATTAATTTATTGATTATTAATATATTTGACAATTATATGAGTATGATATACCGTTCTAGGACAGGAACAAAGACCATTCGGTGCATTAAGCAAGCGAAAGCCCTTCAGATGGCTCCTGATGAGGCAAAAGCATTCGCACTTTCAGAATAATATTGAATAATAATTAGGTGCCGTTCTTGGTCAAGAACGTGTTGCACATATTGGAGGGAAATCACTTAGATAATTTTCTTTCTAGTTGATTCACTGAGTGAGTCACTTTAATACATATATATTTATCATGCTTAAGATAGAGGACTATTTTGATATTGCACGAACATTTAGAATGAAAGGTGATGAGTTAAAATCATATGTCTTGGACAATTTGGCTAAAGATAATTTATGGAAAAGTGGGAAGTGGTTCCTGAATAAGGAAGAAATTGAAACTGAAGCAAGACGTATTGGAGAATTAGAAGAAATTAAAAGGATATTGGAATTGGAGGAGCAGAAGACGCAACCTGATTTAGTGGATGTACAGAATAAGTTACGAGATTCTGATAATCCAAAACAGATTAATGATTTAGATAATTTTTCGAAAGAACATGTGCCTGTTCAGAACAAGGTACCCGTTGAAAACAAGGTTATCGATGTGAAAAAAGTAGAAAAAAAGCCTAGATCGGGCATAATGTCTACTCTGAGGGATATTCTTCAGGAGGCTAAAAATGATGGTTTTCAAGGCCCAGACCTTGATGATTTTATACTAGACAATTTTTTATGTCTTACAGCGTCAGATTTGACAAAGTTTGCTGACCTTAATTTTCAGTCTGTACCACACATAATTATGGCAAGGGACATAGCAGAATTATTAGGTGGAGTATTTCGTACATTTGTGGAACGTTACGTACACGTCCCTCGTGGTTCTATAATGAATAGCATTCGTAACGCTATTCTCTGTGATAACGTTTATGAGAAACAGATGAAGTACGAACAAGGAAATGACACAGGAAGGACCAATTTTTTGGATGATATTGCTGAAGACAGCAAAATAGAGGAATTGTCGGAACTCCTGGAAGATAAGGAGCTAGTGATTAATAATTTAAACGAGAGAGTAAGGACTCTTACATTACAGGCCGAGGTTACCAATACCAACTTCACGTCCTTACAATTGGAGCTAGAAAATTCTAGGAAATTGTTGGTAGATGCATTGAAGCAGAATAATACAGATTTTAATGGCCTAATTCATGAGGAAGATTCTGTTTTTACTAAGAAGATTGATGAACTTATGACTAGTCATCATAGTGCTAGCGCAGCACTCAAACTTGAACTTAGGCAGGAGAGAGCTAAGGCTTTAGATACTATCAAAACTCTCAAACAAGAAATTAGTAACCTTAAATTAGAAACTACTTCTCAGATAAAAAAATTGAGGTTGGATTTTAAAGATATAAAAATTAGAAAGGGAAATAATAAGGATGACAATTTTTATAAGGGGAAGCAATTCCAACAATCTGCTCCATTCAATGTTTCTTGGAACCAAGCTCACAGATCGCGAGATTTTGGTAACAATAATTTTAAATATAATCAGGGCAATTATAATAAACAAAACTGGAGATAAAATCTCAGGTTCCACAAAATAGACAAAGTTCTTGGAATAATTCATTTCACCGACATAACAACGTTAATTATAATAATTGGCGAACTCATACAGATTTTAACGCAAGCAGAAATGACAATTGTGGCAATTTTAATAGCAATAATCAAAATCGATCGCGACGAAGAGATAGATCTTCGAGCCAGACACGTAGACATTCTAATGTCGCTTTAAGTGATACTCAGGCTAACAATGAACAGGTTAAAGGTGCTGATGCTCATAATGCCATGTCTTGTTCTATTGATAGTCACCAGGTGAAAGATTGTTCAGAATGCTCGACTCTTTTCCAGCCCAAGGCGATCACGACGCTGCGCTGCGGACAGGTTTTGCCAAGTCTCCCGGCTGTGTGTACGGCCATTTCAGCTACACACGATGGACCGGGATGCCTTCAATTAAATCATGGATTTTTAAATGGCATTCCATGCTCTCTTTTATTTGATTCAGGCTGCAGTACTGTGGGAGTGCGGAACTCTTTGGTCGACCCCGCCTGTGCAACTGGAGAGACCATCCAATGTGTTACTTTCAGTGGGACAGTGGAAACGTTTCCCACAGCCATTATTAATTTAAATACACCATTTTTTTCAGGGAAGATCCACGCCTGTCTTCTTCCGAATCCAATTTGTGATGTCATATTAGGTCGTATACATGGTATAACAGAGTGTACACCTCAGCAAATTGCTGATTGGGAAGGGCAAAATATACATGATGCCCGTGTATTTACTGCTATTCCTAGATTTGTTTCACATACCTATATTGCTAAACTGTTAAGTAATGATAAGATCTTGGAATCTAGTAGTTTTTTTTTTTTTTTTTTTTTTTTTTTTTTTTTTTTTTTTTTTTTTTTTTTTTTTTTTTTTTTTTTTTTTTTTTTTTTTTTTTTTTTTTTTTTTTTTTTTTTTTTTTTTCGTACGCCCGCTAATACTCGAGGCGAAATCTCAGGTTATTATTTATGTCTAACCTGACATTGATTTTACGTGAGTATCCCTTTATTTCTTGTACAGAGACAGGTGTCCCTCGCCATTCAGGCAAATACTCGCCGATTTCGGAGGTACCCATTGCAGCTGGGTCGGCTCAGGAGCCGCCAGTCCCTGGTCGACGACACTCCTTCAAATGTCCTCGCCAGGTCTCGAGTTAATCCAGTCCAAATCCCGGTCGACGAAAAATCCTCAAATGCCGTCGCCCGGGTTTGATCCAGCATCTAGTAGTGAAAATGATTCCATTGTTCATTACGCCACTGTTGCTAATTCGTTACAACCTTTACGACATGCATCCATTCTTAAGAAGGATATTAAGGTTTCAACGCAACCTGTGAAGACTAGTAAGTCATTCCGGGGGACATATACCTTCCCTCGACCTGATCAGCAGGCAACTGATCGTAAGAAAAAGGTTACGTTTGAAAAAAAGGGAAAGGATGTTCCTAATAAAAATAAGAGTTGTAACTCTTATGGGAAAATTAATACCAATAAGGTTGCCAGTAAGGTTTTAACTTTGCCCAACAAGCAGGTGTCTACGACATGCCGTACACCTACACCTTTGTCTGGCATAAGTAATAATAATCAAGTACAAAAGTATGGTACATTTAAGAATAATCCTAAAGGTATAAATAATAAATATTATAATTTACCTAAGAGGACTAATGTTACCCATCAACCTTGTTCACATTCTTGTGACTACGGTACCACTTATATTGGTAGAGGTGCATCTTCTCGCACCATCCTTGTGCAAAATCTGCCTCAGCGAACTAGTTGGCAAGCACTAGGAGATTTTCTCAACCACACGGCAGACGTTAGGTTCGTGCGTTTATTACCTCATACCAATAACAGGTATGGTGACGCCGTGGTTACTTTTAGGACCAATCGAGATGCTCGCATGGCTATCGAGCGGGACAATGGTGTGTATTTCCACCACCATTCTCTCCGATTACAATTGGTTCCTGATTCTGTGTCACGCAGATAGTAACCTACTATATTGGATTTTGATTTCACATTCTTTGATGACTCAGCCTATGCAGTCATCATCTCTTTCTTGTAATGGTTATTTGTTCTTTTTCTAGTTCTCATGAACTTTTCCAATGGAACTTTATGCCATTCGGATTAATGAATGCGCCAGCAACCTTTGTACGCATGATGCGCCGCGTACTGTCTCATCGTCCCGATGTCATTACTTACATAGATGACATCTGTCTTTTCAGTAACTCTTGGGATGAACACATTCAGGGATTAAAAGCTTTACTTTCTACTCTACGGGATTATAACTTAACAGCGAAACCTTCTAAGGCATTTGTCGGTTTTCATGACATCTCCTTTTTGGGTCATCGTATAGGTCGGGGTTTAATGTATACAGAAGACAGTAATGTCTCGAAAATCTTAAACATCTCAGCACCTAAGACAAAAAAACAAGTTAGGTCTCTTTTAGGACTAATACAGTTCTATTCTAAATTCATCCCTCATTTGTCTACTTTAACTGCACCTTTTTCTTCTTTACTGATAAAAGGGACAGCTAACATAATCCAGTGGACTAACGAACACCAAATCGCGTTAGATTATATAAAAAGATTTTTTTCAAATGCGCCATTTTTGAAGTTGCCTAACAAAGATCTTACTTTTATTCTTCGTAGAGACTCATCTTCTTACGCCATTGCTGCAGTTTTGATGCAGGAATATACGGCACCTTATTTCCAGTCATGTACGTTTCGAGAAAACTGACGGCGAGTGAAATGAAATACTCCGTTCTGGACAAGGAGTTGCTCGCGTTAGTTTGGTCAATCACAAAATTGGAACGTTATCTGCTAGGCTCCCACTTTGTAGTGGAGACAGACCAAAAGGCTCTCACAGCAGTGAACACTAAGGACGTTAAATCATCAAAGTCAACCAGATACGCTATCGCTCTTCAGCCATATAGCTATGAAATTCGAGCGATTCCTGGAGTGAAAAATGTGTTTGCGGACTGTCTGTCAAGATGTCCAAGCGAACTGGTCGAACCTAAACCACTTCCGGATGTTGAAACGTCCTCATAGATAATCAATCAAATATAATAAGAGGAACTGAGTACATTATCAATTTTTGAACTTCTATACGTGCTCTGTATGGAACTGAATTATTCGTACCAGCAAAAAAATTCCTGGATATACTTACTTTTGGATTATAACGTAACTTCGTGTGTAGTAACATTTTATTAGTACGGAAACACTGTTCATAGTGACACATAGACATTCATTATTCTATGGAACATATTACACTACATACTGTATTCAAGAATATCTTTGCATCTTGCATGGAACATTAAGAACATATTCTAGTCGATTACTAACTAGTGTTAATGGAACAGTAACACTGAGTAAAATTGCAATTACTTAAATAAATTAGTAATTAGTTATTTGTTTGTAATTAAGACCTATCTTAATTAGATGAAATCAATTAAGCCACTTAATTACTTGTAGAGTACACATTAATTAACTTGAATAGTTGTAAGTGTCTCTTTATACTTATATTTACTTCTCATTATACATTATCTCTCACGTTTAGATAACTAGTCCACCGTCATAATGTTAGAAACATTACGGGAGTTGCTTCTTAACGTGTTTAATTATGCTTTGCTGCATTTTGCATCTTTCATTTTCATTTTTTGATTCTCTTGTCATTTATTATCATCATCGTTGCTATTCATTTTCATTTGAAATCACATGTTTGAGTTGTAAATTTAGTTGAATGTTTTTATCATTTTTTTTGGTTTTCATTTTCAACTTTCTTTTACTTCGTAGTTTACCACATCGTTCCAAAGTAGGTCGATTGTGGATGTGTGCTTTAATGCATACTTTCATTCAGTTATATTGATTTCAATTTTCATATTCTTTTTCATAATATTGTATAACTTTATGAATATAATTTATGCACATAGACGTCGATGTAGTTTTGACTCACCTCTCTGGGGTACTTAGTTTTTAAAAAAATTAATAGAATTAATTTTTTTAAGGGCCGGTGATAAGGGAGCTGTTGCGTACGTTTTACCTAAGGGGGTAGTCTTCGGTCCTGCCAATGTACGCACCAGTCTTGATATAGTTATATTATTTGTGCGTACGTTTTATTCACGCACCGACGTGCACAATGCAGAGTATGAGTTGCTCTTTGCGCACGGGTAACCTAGTTGAGGATTATGACGTCAGCTGTTGTAAGGGCAAGATGGACTCTCTCTCTGCCCGTATGTTATTATTTTGATTCTGAACAATTCGATGGAAGAATTGTTATGAAGGATTTTGTTGGGTCTTCAGGGTGAAGCCAACATGCAGTTCAATACGTAAGTTTCGTTTGAACCTTCACGTATATTAATACGTCTATGAATAAAGTGGAACAGATGATCATCACTGGATTCTAGCGGGAATCCATATGTTACTGGATTCCTAGAATGGAACAGTTGAGATCTTTACTTCACTGTAATATTTCGTAGTGGGAAGTCCTACGAGTAAAGGATAACTATTTGATCATATCTTGAATATTGGATATTTTGTAATGCCTATGCCAAGGTCGTGGCATATTTTGTAGGAGAGGTTAGTCAACTGAAGTCGCTAACCT
Source organism: Oreohelix idahoensis (assembly GCA_024509875.1). Classification (NCBI taxonomy): domain Eukaryota; kingdom Metazoa; phylum Mollusca; class Gastropoda; order Stylommatophora; family Oreohelicidae; genus Oreohelix; species Oreohelix idahoensis. The sequence goes on from JAMPIV010006063.1 coordinate 41,193, forward strand.
GATTGTATTTTCGTGTAGGACTTTTATGGATTATATCAAACTGTATAGATTATTGTAAGGAGAAAGTCTGGGATTTAAACAAGTATTATATGGAAGCGTCATCCATGAGCATGAATCCGTTTACTGTTACAGACGTCCTTGGAACAAGGTTAACGGACATTACCTTAATGTATCTCAAATGACAACTGTTTGGGAATCCTAGTCACTTGGATAGAAAAGGTCTTGATTGATAAAGAAATCTACAGGAATGTATTATTATCAACAGTAACTATAATTATGATGCTCTCATCGTTTGTCTTGATCGTGTCGTTGATTGCCGTTTGTCATTCGTCAATAAACCTGAATAACTTTTACCAACGAGTTGATTATAGTCATGCATTGGCCAATTGCCTACCACTCGTTGGAATTTGATTGAATAACCTTTTGACAACTTTTCATTGAAACCATTCGCGTGTCTAAGCTAGTCATTGATACATCTACCACTAGCATACCGTTTCTCTCAACTACCATCACAAAAGAACCCAACACCCGCACATTGAGTGTCGTGCGCATGGTGTAATATACGACCTCTCATTGTCGTCGGTACCAAGATCTGAGAACGTATGGATGAATCGGCATCACGTATCACTCTCACTAATATCCCATTCTTTAACATAAATCTATGTTTAGATCCTGTATAAGAAGCATTACCAGTGTTATTAGACAAATGAAAATTTTTTTTCAAAGAAGCATCATTTTTTTGTAATGTCATAAATGACTCCCGTGAAATAGGAGTGTTAACATCACCATTATTACCTTGGACAGTAGGTACAGTAGGTGTATCTTGCAACATATCATGAGCTTGTGCTCTAGTTGCAACTGCATTAGCAGTATGTATATGTCGCTTTTCCCAAATAGCAATTTGCTGTGGGGTACACTCTTTAATGCCATGTATCCTACCAAGTATTATGTCACAAACTGGTGACGGGAGGAGACATGCATGTATATTTCCTGAAAAAAATGGAGTGTGAATATTAATTATTGCTGTAGGAAATGTTTCTACAGTTCCTCCAAAAGTTAGGCATTTAATGGTCTTTCCAGTGGCACAGGATGGGTTGACCAAAGAGCTTCTGACGCCGATCGTGGAGCAACCTGAATCGAAAAGGACAGAGCATGGAATAGAATTTATAAAACCACGATTGAAATTAAGTCTTCCTTCTCCATTGTGAGCTGAAGTAGCCGTACACACAGCTGGTAGACTGGGTAACACATGTCCGCAACGGAGTGTCGTGATCGCCTTGGGCTGGAACAGGGTTTTTTACATTCTTGGCAACACTTTATCTGTTCATAATCAATAGAACAAGACATTGCATTATGAGTGTCATTATTTGTATTATTCTCTTTGTTAACTTGTGTGTCAACAATAGCTACATTAGTTTGATGGCGTGGCCCTCTGCTAGAAGATCTATCTCTACGTCGCGATCGATTGTGACTATCATTTCTAAAATTGCCATTATTATCATTTCTGCTTGTGTTACCGTATTGATTTGAACGATAGTTAGCGCTATCACTGTTATGGCTTTGACCATAAAATCTATTACGAGAATCTTGTCTATAGTTAGGATTCTGAGATTTTGATCGCCAATTTTGTTTATAAGTACCTACTTGATAATTTCCACAATTATTGTTATCCCAATCTCTTGATTTGTGAAATTGACCCCAAGAATTGTTATATGGAGAAGAATGCTGAAATTTCTTCCCCTTATAAAAATTACAAGAATTGAAATTCTCGTTATTTCCCTTTTTGTAGTTTCTGTCATTACTTAAAGAGCGATGGCGTCTGCGATAATCTTGTTGTATTGCAAAAGCAACGGGAAATTCATCTTTAACCTGAGTATTCCCAAAATTCAAGTTTGGGTGTGCGGTACAGTATTGTACACAGGTTTGCTGCATTTCATTTATGTTTGACTGTTTATGTTCGTGCAAAAAAGCAAGAAAAGCTGGGTTAACCGAGGACAAAACTTTATCGCGTAATAATAAATCTCTCAATGCGTCAAAAGTTTTATCCGTCTTGGATAATTCGATCCATCTATCCAATGTAAGTGCTATTTGATCAATAAAATCGTTAAAAGGTTTTCCCGTTTGTGGGAGCATAGATTTGAATTTTAAACGATATTCATTCTCTGTCATTTGATATTTAACAAGTAAAGCAGTTCTGAGAGCCTCATAGTTATTTTTATCAGCAGTAGTTGCAATATAATATACTGACATAGCTTCACCTGTAAGTAGTTCTGATAATTTTACACAGTATTAGGATTTTTCCACGTGATAGGCCTCGCATGTTGCCTCGAACCTATGTAGATAATGAATCACATCGTCCGATGGAGGATTAAATTTTGGCAATATTAAATGAAAATTTTTAATATTCCCTTGTTTAGACGAATTTTGGCCCTCCTGAGACTTTTGAGCAATAGCCTCCTGAGATAATCGAAAATGATTAAATTCTAATTCCTTCATTTCTTTTTCATGCTGAATTTGAAGTTGATATTTTCTTGTATTTTCTTCAGCTAGCAATCTCCTATCTTCTGTTTCTTTTTGTTTACTTTCCAATTCAATTCTAAGAAGTCTTTCTTTTTCTTCCATCTCAAGTTTACGTTTTTTATCATTTTCTTCAGCCTCCAATCTTTTCTGATCTGCTTCCAATTTCTTATGTTCCGCCTCACGCTGAAATCGTTTCTCATTCTCTTCAGATTCAAATTTCCTCTTTTTTTCATTTTCTTCTGCTTCAAATCTCAAATTTTCTTGTTTCAGAAGTTCTAATTTCCTCTGTTCAGCTTCTATCTCTTGAGCCTTTTTGTATTCTGATAGTGCGAATGCTTTCGCCTCGTCAGGGGCCACCCCAACGGATTTGGCCTGCTTCATAAAATATTCAAGCGACGACATTTTGATTTACTCAAATAATTATCAATTAATTTACTTTAAGTGTGTGCAATACGTTCTTGTCTAAGAACGGTACCTAATTATCACTTAAGTATACAAAATATTATTAATCAATGAAAATAATTTATACAATGAAATATTAAGAACAGACAAGAGCCATAGACAATAGCAACAACAATGACAAGACAAGATAATCAAAGACAAATGAAAACAGTCGCAGAGATCAAATAAAAAATAAAAATGTAAAACTAAAATAGAATGTCAAAAAAATTTACGATGATAACTGCGATAAAAACTTACACAAGACAATTGACAAGACAGTGTAAAAACATATGTTTTGTAAAAAACTCAACGAAAGTCAGGTTAGAAGGACAATAATCACATACAAGATACATCATAAAACCAAGGTACGAATAAAAATAACTATGAAAACAACGATTAAAACTTGACGGAACAGCTAAACAAATACTATTATAAGAGACAAGTAGCGATCGGAACTACAGCAAGGTTTCTAGCCTTGAACCGGAATTATCGCTCAATTGAAACTTACAAATAAATCCTATAGAACATCTGACAAAGAGCCCGAATCAGCTTCGAGATGAACCTCGTTTGTCAGATCGACCTCCCTACCGCCCAAAACAAACATGGAACATAAAACATGCATCACAAGAAATACTACAATGGACATATTAAAAAGCGGCTCAGCTAACATAAGACGGTGACAACGAACAGAGTAATACTCATCATTTTGTGATAAAATGCAATTTCCAGGATTGCAGAGTCTTGCACTCCGGCGCTGTATCACCGAGGAAGCTTACGTAGCACCTGGTAGAGTCCGCAAATGATTGAAGCAGTTGAGTCCATCTTGACCTTGAGTAGCCGTTAGATTTTATAACCAGTCCAGGATGTTGTCGCCTTGAAAGACTGCATTTTTCTTTTCAACCGAGTTGGATTGAGTTCGATTCCGTTACTGAAAAAATGGATATTTTCAGACCACACTGCGCCGCCATAGTTGTAGCCTCGCTTTTACTGGGGTGTGAACCGCTGACTAAAGGATGTTGATGGTGTTGTAGTGACAACGGTCCAACACGGGCGATGCTATTTGGACTTGACAATAATAACGCGAATGTTTCTTTCTTGGAACGTGAAGGAAGGACTTCAATAACAAGCAGGCACGTCAACGAGTGCCAATGTGTATAGGGATGAACTCGTTAGGTTTACTGACATCATAATTTATTTAGGACGAAATACGTTGATGACAACAGGTTACAGTACTTCAACATGGATTCCACAGTAAACGTACATGTAGCATATATATAGGCATGGTACAGGCATCATAATAACTTCCTCACATAAGATCAGGGTTTGACCTTGCGTCAATGTCATGACCGTTAGGACTATTCAACCATAAAATCTTGGAATAAATATATTGATTCTGTCCTACAATTCTGGTCGGGTACTTTAGTAGCTTGGTACCCCTGACATGGCAGATCCATACATGCTTGCATATAATATAAACAACGAAGGTTATGTCCTAGTGCTTGGCTAACCTCTCTTCGTCGCCGTGACTCGTGCGACGGCAATCCACATAATATTACAAGCCAATAAACCGTAAAGGATGAAGCCTTGAATCCTTTATAATATTAAAATGCTTTCAGTGAAAGTCCCCGTTGATCCATTATAACACCCCTTTGCAGAAAGGTGCTAGCTAGATGCCAACGAAGGATGGTGACACGAAAGTTCAAGTAAACAATTCACTTCTTACCAAAACTGGTTCGGACTTACGTGTAGTGTAAACCGACAATGGCTTCTACCAAGAAGTCATTGTACCAGAAGAATACCTAACCCAACACACTGGGTATATATAGGAATATAGGCAACAGACTCAATGTCTGGCTTGAGATGCTGGCTTTCCTTTTTTTAACCTCTGACGTCATCTGCCTTGCTTGGACACAAGCGCACACGAATTCACCTACACCAAATTGTGCATATTCGTGCGTGACAGAAGACATTTATAAAAAACAAACATCAACATAAGTTGGTGTGTACTCACTCAACCGAAGTAGAACCTGATGACTACCCGTGAGTGTTTAGAATACAATAAAGGAGGCATCACATGTATTTAACTACGGCAACAGGACATGAAATAAACAGGGTAGTATGTATCAGACAACAGCAAACGGAAATGAGATAAATAGTGTAATATATATCAGATAACAGCAATCAGACATAAATGAACAGTATAATAACTCTAAGACAACAACAACCGGACATGAGATAAATAGTTTAAAATGTTTCAGACAACGGCAACCGGTCATAAATAAGCAGTGTAATAACTATCAGATAACAACAACCGAGCCTGAGATAAACAGTGTAATATGTATCAGACAACTTCAACAGGACATAAATAAACAGTGTAATAACTATCAGACAACAACAACCGGACATGAGATAAACAGTGTAATATGTATCAGACAACGGCAACCGGACGGGAGATAAACAGTGTAACATGTATCAGACAGCGGCAACCGGACCGGAGATAAACAGTGTAATATGTATCATACAACGGCAACCGGACATGAGATAAACAGTGTATGATGTATCAGACAACACCAACCGGGCATGAGATAAACAGTGTAATATGTATCAGACAACGGCAACCGGACATGAAATAAACAGTGTAATAACTATCAGACAACACAACCGGACAGGAAATAAACAGTGACTTGACATGACTTTGAATAAGCAGTTAAATATGTATCAGACAACGTCAAAAAAGTGAACTTCTAATCAGACAACAGAACTAAACCTGACTAAATAGTGAAATATTTTAGATTGGTTTGGCTTTTCAAAGACTATTTTCATTGCACACAGACAACTCCATCAGTGCTTCGGTCTTCTCACTTCGATCACTCAAGGAGGATCTCAGCACAGTGCAAGAACTCCGTAGCACCGACGAGAATCCAAATGTGTGTATATAGGAATCAGACATTCCATAAATATTTTTGTAGTGGGTAGGTTTCTAATTTTTTAAATTTACCAGGGCGGCGGCCTTATGGCCTACTCTTTACGATTTCCAACTGCCGTGGGATTTTTAACTTGCGCACTTGCACACGAGACTTCCTATTTTTTCACCCTTATCCGAGAAGGCTAAGAATCCGATCTTACTACCCAGGAGACCATGGGGGAGTATGACATCATTAGGACCACTAGTTCTGAAAACAAATTTCCATAAATTATATTCCCTCTACTGGGAATCGAACCCGATACCTTTAGAATTCGAGCGGACGCCATACCTCTTAGCCACTCCGACCCCTTAAATGTTAAATGTAAAACAGACAACAGCAACCCGGCCTTATATTGCCAGTTACACAAAATGTAGCATCAAAATTATGTGTCAAGAAATTACAAAGTTAATCATTTAGCACAACCTAATAAAAAAAAATTCAAATAACTATTAGGAATGAAGTCGAACTTGTATAAAGAAACATTTACAAAATGTGTTTTCAAAAGCTTAAAGCAGACGGATCGTGAGTAAAAATTGGAAGAAAGAATTGAGGCCCTTGAGATGTGGATGTATGTCCCGGATTGCCTCCCCTTAGCTCTGCAGTAGTGGTCCACCAGTGCCAACACTCAAGAGTATCTAATATGGGTCTTCAAAGGTGTCTACCTTCGCACAAGATTACTCATGGCAGAGTTGTAGATAGAAGGATAATGATACTTCTATCTCAAGGGAGTGTCCACAAGATATTTTCAGAAGTCAAGAACAATGCTGCTTAGGGCCGAGCACTATTAAATCATATCTGATCCGTCGCCTTTTGTGAAGAATTAAGCAATGGTTTTAGCCCGTCCAAGCCCCCAGCTGGTGTAATCCAGCGAAATTCCTTTATAAGTTTTTGCTCTGAAGATAGACTTGGGTGAGGATTTACAAAAATGTGGGCTGCAAATTTGCTGTTTCCAATGACGCATAAGTCTAGCTGTCCACTCACCAATATTAGCCTCTCTGAATAATTATTCTCCATGAGTATACACAGTACAACTCATGGAATATGGTTAGAAATCACCGTTATTCTTCTGGGTACTTTAATGGGGAAAATGTGTCTGGACAGCGCGAGGGCAATGTCTTGCCTGAGTTACAATTAACAAGATACATATATCTCACAAAATGATACTATACACTTTAGGCACATGTGATGTAATCATCACTCATCACTGCTCGATTTCGCTTTTCTGAGCCAATTAGCATAAAACAAACACCAGCGCTTGCTGTAGGGGTTTATGAACATACTATTTTCATATGTTGAGGTTGCCAGCCTCCTATGACTTGTATAACCACTTAGCAAGTACAGACATGTCACATGCAAATGGTAAAATAAAATGTTTACACTTACCCCATATGAGATATACAATCTCCTCGCACAGATGTATGGACACATCACTTTGATTAGATGCTTCGAACACTAGTCTGCGAAATTTTATTATTCCTCTTATGACTTGATTCTGATTCCTTAAGTATCCAGTCTTTGTATTTTAAAATGCGGGTTCTCTTTTAAGTTATAAAGACGCCCAAATACTTTGATCTGTCACTGATAATTTTGGAATTCTTGTCCGATGTCTCTCTGGCTCATAGGAGTTGCTAATTTGACGTTGCGATGCAGTCTGATTTGTGTCTCCAATTCCACTAGATTATATTTCCATTTCTCCGTTCAAATCCCAGACTATACTTTTAGACCAACTTGCCAATGAAAGTCAAAGTCTATTCCGGTTCTCAAATTAAACCAATGGTAAGCTCTTTAGAACTATGTGGGTCGGGGTGTTAAATCATAATATCCCCGCGTGTTTTAAAAATATCAAATTTAAAATTTAAATCGTGACCTCTTCCTCATTTGTCGTAATACTTCCGATTGTATTAGTACAAACCCACAAACACATCGGTGAACTTATTTCCTGGGTAATTCCTTCCGCACATATTGTCTCCTCTGACAGGCTATAGGTAATCTTGATACAGAGATGGTCCAGCAGAAGCGATTACATATACCACCTGTGTATAGATGAATGGGTCGCATCTCAGGGAAAGAGAATAAAACAAAAAAAGAGGTCTTAGGAAACCTAGGAATGAAAAGAGAATTAAAGATGGAGATAAAAATTAGACAGATAAAATATTTTTGGCTGTACAGAAAGACATAACACCTTTTGAAGACTCATAATAGAATAAAAGTTGAAGTCAAACGTGCAAGAGAACGATAGCATTATTAATTGGGAAGATAACATCAGGAGATAGACAGGAACGAGTCTATCAGATTGCACCAACATGACAAGAGACAGAAAGGCTTTGACGATCCATTGCAGCCGACATTCGTTGTGGAGATGGCAGCTGATGGTGATGATAACGCTGATTTTGATGATGATAACGATGATGATGATGATGAAGATGATGATGACGAAAGCACATGAGCTCGGGTTATGTTCCTTGCATATTTGCGCCCCCCTTCCCCCTTCCCCCCATTGCTCCTCATTTTCTTTTGACTAATAATCATGTGACATACAAACATGTAATGGTGTGTGATAACTTGTATGAGCCATTTATGCAACGCCATCGATCCGTTTTTAATCATGTTTCCTCATGCTGTGTATCGTCGTTTGTTCAAATATTTAATAGATTGATAGACAGTCAGACAGACTGACCGACAGATTAACGTACAGACACAGACATAAGGACACAGAAAGATTGAGCAGGCAGAGATTGAAATAGACATGTTTGGTGTGTTACAGACTGGCCTCACATGCCAGATACTTCATTCTGGTGAAGAAGATTGGCCGTAAACGCGGACCAATATGATGACAACGAAATCAGGCCGCAGGTCGCGGGCCTCGATAATCAGGTCACTCTCAGTTTACACAAGCTTCTGAGATTAAATATATTTTCTGCCAAACCATATTCCGCCTGCATTGCGGAACCATAAAGATGATTCCTAGGCTTATGTGTGTAACAGGTCAACTTAGACCTAGTCTTTCAAATATGAAGCCATACTGCAGTACAGTATAATAACTCCTTGTGAGCTTCGCTCACTATGTCGCCATCAGCGATAAATGTACCTGTAAGATCTAAACGAGACGAAAAGATCGAATAATGTTTCAGTTACCTTCTCAAAGAATCCTTACACTCTAAGGTAACACAACACAGCCAATACTGGCATAAAGAAACACTCAGGGACGGAAGAATGACAAGACTGTCATTCCCAGAATTTCCAATCCCTATCGAAAACTTGGCAGAGAGAAATCTACGGATCGGTACATCCGTTCTAAGCCTCAGGTGCACTCTCTCTGAATCAGTCTCCCGGCTTTTGCCGCCAAGACCCGCGCATGCCCAAAGAGCATGGACCAGATCGAGGCAAACCCCGACCAGGCGTTTCAGCCCAAACGGGTGATAAAGATACTCCGTATATGATCCTATAAATAGACTTAAGACATGTCACTATAAGACATTGCCTGAGACAGGACAACATAAGACAGGAGAAGATAATCACCAGTCAAACCTGTCACAGAAAGATAATAAACATTTATCTCTCTTTGATCACATTAAACCAAACATACATTAAGTTGGCGTTTTTTCCACCGTCAAAAATGACGGCAACATTAAAACACCTCCCGGGGAAAAAAGAATGGCACATTTTTTTTTTGAAATACATCTATGAGCCAGGTGCATTAAGCTCATAACGCATGAGTAATGCGCCGATGAAAGGATCACCAAAAAATATAACCTCATAATGTCAGATCCAATCGACGCACAGTAGAGCGTCTGGTGAGAAGAAAAAATCTCACTAGATAGGAGAAACTATTTTCTCAAAGTAAATATATCCGGGCAGGTGTTACCAACCAACTCAAAAGTGCAGGTAATGTTATAACAAAAATTCATATCAATGTGTATAAATGGTGAATGACAATTTCCATAACGAGATTACACCAACATCGAAATCTCACGACGTATAATGAGTATATAACCATAAATTCAAATGGTCAATCATTAACAACATTTCCAAATTCTTTTTACAAACATATGATTATACATGTGTACAGAACTAATATCTGATGACGTCAGAAGAACAGGACGATGCTCTATTCCGGCGATGTCTTGTAAGCAAAATTCTCAAGGAACATCAGGACGTCTATAGAAGTCATCGTAGTTATACAGCGTTCCAACATATCACACTGGTTTGCTGAGAACAATACAAATAGTACATTTCTTAGAATGTTATAATGTACCATAGTCACTTAATATATATCTAAACTATAAATTTGGCCGCATTAATTTTTTTTTTCGACCTTTATTTCACATGAAACAAAGACTTCCTCTGTTTTACCGAAGACGGTAACAGAGAAAGCAAGAAATCAATACATAACCATGAGTTTAAACAAAGTGACAAAAAGTGTTACAGAAGCATGTTATTGTAAGAATAGATCATAACTTTAGATATGTAACAGTGGATCTAGCCAAAAGAGCTAAGTAGCTTCATTTGGGCATCGAGACAATATGTCTGCCATCACATTATCCAAACCACGGATAGCTCGTACCGTGAAATGAAAAGGTTGAAGAGCAATAGCATATCGAGTGGATCTCGAACTCTTCAAATCCTTATTCTGCATAGCTGTGAGAGCTTTTTGGTCGGTTTCTACTACAAAATGCGCGCCGAGAAGGAATCTTTGGAGTTTAAGAATTGCCCAGACCATAGCCAGCAATTCTCGGTCTAGATCAGAATAATTCATTTCTGCCGCATTCAGTTTTCTCGAGACATACATTACAGGATGCAGAGTCTCAGAATACTCTTGCATCAGTGCCGCCCCGATCCCTATTGCTGAGGCGTCACTACGAAGGACAAACGTCCTATCGGCTGTAGGTAGTCTTAAAATAGGAGGAGACGAAAATAATGACTTAATCTGATCCAATGAAGATTGTCATTCTTGGGACCAACGCACCATATTAGGAGACCCTTTCTTCAATAGGGTTGAGAGTGGTGCCGTAATAGAGGAAAGATTCGGAATGAATCTTCCGTAGAACTGTATTAGGCCCAAGAGACTACGGATCTGTTTTTTAGTCTTAGGAATAGTGATGTTCAGTATCTTAGAAGTGTTGTGGTCTTCTGTCTTCAAGAGACCATGACCAACACGATGACCAAGAAAAGAAATCTCACTAAACCCAACATAGCCTTTAGAGGGTTTAGCTGTCAAATTATGCCCACGTAGAGTAGACAACAGTTCTTCTAATCCCAGATAGTGATCTTCCCAAGAATCGCTAAAAAGACAGATATCGTCCAAGTATGCAATCACATCTGACCGATATGCCAGTATTCGACGTATCATGCGTACGAATGTAGCTAGGGCATTCATAAGGAAAAGGCATAAAGTTCCATTGGAATAAACCCCTGGGTGTGGAGAAAGCAGTGAAAGGTTTGGCTCGTTCAGTCAGAGGAACTTGCCAGTATCCTTTAGACAAATCCAGCTTTGTAAAGAAACAAGAATTGGAAAGTCTAGTAAGTAACTCATCCAACAGAGGCATAGGTTCTGCATCGAACTTCGTTACCTGATTTAGTTTACGGTAATCGACGCAAATGCGTATGTTATTGTCTTTCTTTCGGACAATAACCATAGACGACGAGTATGCCGAACTGGATGGTTCAATTATTCCTAACTTTATCATTTTATCCAACTCTTTCTCGACTTGAGTTTGGAAGGGGATAGGAATAGGATAAGATCTGACCCTGATAGGAGTATGGTCAGTCAATACAATGTCATGTTCAATGACTGTAGTGTGTCCAGGAATGTCCGTAAGAACATCCTGAAATGCTTGTAACATGGAAGAGATTTGTGACTGTTCCCTAGTTGATAAATTAGGTGAAATTGCCACATCCTTCCATGATTCCGTAGAATGAAGTGGAATCATCGGAAGAGGAAGATTAACATCAGAGAAAGTAGATTCCTCATCCTGTATGACAGACAGCGATGAGTAATGGCCACAAGCGACTGTAGCCTCGTCCGTCGCTTGAAAGTTAGGTTGTAAGTACTCTGGACGTTCATAAAATTCCGTAAGCATATTTATGTGAAAAGTTTTATGCTTTCCGTCAATATCGACGACATAGTCGACATCAGAAATTTTAGATACAATCTCAAAAGGACCTTTCCAAGCAATAAGAAATCTATTTTCCCTGGAAGGAAGTAATACAAATGCTTTGTCTCCAGGACAAAGTTGACGTAGGCATCTATTTTTATTTGCAAACTGTCTTGCTTTTGCTTTGGCAAATTCAGATGCGGAAGTTGCTAATTTGCAAGCTTCAATGATTTTCTGCCCGAGAGCAATGACATATTCATAAAAAGATTGTGTGTCATCACTAATATCATCGGCAGCTATCAGATCGTGAAGCAAGGACATTGGGCCGCGTGGATGCGCGCCAAAGACGAGCTCGAAAGGAGAAAACCCGGTATGTTCATTAGGAACCTCTCTATAAGCAAAGAGAGCAGCGGGTAAGACTCTGTCCCAATCCTGAAGATGATCCTCAGTTATTTTCCCAAGTAAATTTTTGAGAGTTCTATTGAGACGTTCGACTAGTCCATTAGACATAGGATGATAAATACTACTCAGAGATCTCTTGATATTAAGAGTAGACATCACTTGTGACATTGTCTCAGATATCAGTTGGGTGCCATGGTCTGACAAGATTTCCCTAGGGAATCCCAACCACAAAAATATCAGCCAAAGAGCGTCTGCAATATCGGCAGTCGAAATGCTCTTCAGAGGTATGGCCTCTGGCCATCGAGTACACATGTCAACACATGTAAGAATAAATTGATGTCCTCTGGCTGATTTTATTTTGAAAGGACCAATGATATCTATCGCCATTTTCTGAAATGGACGGATAGGAATGTCCGCAGCCTGGATAGGTGCTGCATGGCGAGGACCTTTCGATTTTACTTCTTGACAAACTCTACACGAGCAGCAATAAAGACGTATGTCTCTGTTGACGAATGGCCAAAAGAAAGCCGCAAGAACTCTCGACTTCGTACGTGAAAATCCCATATGACCAGCGCATTGGGAGTCGTGAGCATGTTGCAGTATTCTAACTCTCATGTCTTTGGGAACAAGAATTTGTTCATGTTCTCTTTGATGCTTTTCTCTTCAAGTTCTCTTTGATGCTTTTTCTCTTCAAATTCTCTGTCTTGCTGAATCTTCCTTTCTTCAGCTTCTCTTTGATGCTTTTTCTCTTCAAATTCTCTGTCTAGCTGAATCTTCCTTTCTTCAGCTTCTCTGTCTAACTGCGCTTGAATCCTTTTCTCTTCAAATTCTCTGTCTAGCTGCGCTTGAATCTTTTTCTCTTCAAATTCTCTGTCTAGCTGAATCTTTTTCTCTTCAGCTTTTTGAGCTTTGGCATATTGAGCAAGCGCAAAATCCTCCAATTTCTCACCAGCTTTGCCAAGGGCCAACCCTTGCTGGATGAAGAAATCTAATGTAGACATCCTGTCTACAAATGTGCTGTCAATATATCTGAAATAGCAACACAAGTTATCCCAATCTCAGTGGGAGATGAGTCTTTTATAAAGACTAAGTACAATTACCTTATTTATAAAGTCACTATTAATCAACTCAGTATATAATTTGCATCATATGATAACAATACCTGATCAAGTATACATGAAGACTGTATATATCAACAATATCACGATAACTAAACAAAGACAAGCATCTAAACAAACGAATACATTCGCAGAGGTCAAAAGAAAATACAGCTTAACTAAATGAAATGTTGTGAAAAATCACAATGATAACTGCGAAAAATTCACAATAATACAATGACAACACAGTGTATAAACAAAAGGGTGTAAAGAAATTAACAATAGAAAAGAGAAGGCAGCCAAATACAAACAAAACGAATCAAAAACTAAAGTACGGAGAAAAAATAACGAAAACAACACTAACACATCTCGTCACAGCTAAGAAAAAAAAATAAATAGCAACAAAAGTCTCTTGCAATTTCCACTGTGAGAAATATGCACAATCCCTAAAGAACGCTTACAGTAACCCTCGGTTGAGTGGGATATTTACTGTAAGACCCTCCAACCTGAACCCGCAGAAAAAAAAATTCACATTAACTCAACAAGTAAACAAAGAACAAGTAAACAATAGAATGCATATAATAAATGTATAACGAGGAAGGCTTATTTGCACACAAAATAAAGGCTCAGTTTAACATGTAAAACCAGGCCACTTATCTTTAAGCGTAATCCTCTACAACCGCAATAATGCAGTTCATTGCAGTACACTTGTAAACACTAGTAGACGTTCCACCGTTGAAGGTCACCGCAACTTTTCAACAGGTGTAGTAGTCTCCCAAAGTGAAGAATGTCGTAGTAAACAACAGGTTGAACTGTTCTATGTTTACAATTCGAGCTTGCACGTAAACTTGTGACGTGAACTTTGACACATCTGTCCTTCGACGATTGTCACAGTGTTAAATAACTTCGTTAGCAACTGTGTTCTATGTAGCACTATTGTAGCACCTGTGGTTCATGTAGCAATTCTGCAGCAGCTGTGGTCCATGTAGCGATTTTGTATCATCCATAAATGTATACGTCGGTCAGCAGACGCTGACCTATTTCCTACTGTGTAGCTGACAACTAAACGTCAATCTTGTTTTCCGGATGCATAAATCCAGATGTGGGCAGGAAAATCCGTGTCGTTGACAAAAAACCCACGAATCTGGTCCACCAGATGTATATATAAGGACAGACAGACAGATGAATAGACATATAGATAGAACGAACGAACGAAATCTTTATTTCATCAGGGTAAAGAAATAGGCATAATTGCCTTTTTACATTTCTGCCCTGTGTAAAAGTCTGTTTGACTAGAGATGTAGAGTGTCTTTTAGATGTAAACAGTTGTTCAGTGTAAATGCCCAGATATAACGTACTGTTTGGTGTGTTATGAATGTTAGTACTTTGAGCGTGTCGTGTTGTCCTGGACAGTACCAAGTTGAAGCGAGAATTTAGGTCACTAGCGTGAGGCGCCGCCAGGGTATAGTAGACACATACATCATGTCAGTATTCATGTAGATTCAGACATGTAGTACTTGTATTACAATGTGGCTGATTGTGTAGGTGAGTAAATAACAGTGCTGATAACACGAAGGCCGTATAGGCTCTTGAACGACTTCACATTAACTCACACAACCACAAGTAGAAGTCAGTAAAGTAGGGAATGCTGCTGACGTTTACAATATTTATTCATGACGATAATACGATGATGATGGACGAAACAGTCAATAGTATAAGATCGAGTACATAATGTGTGTAGTTACAAAGGTCAGCTTCAGGCATCACAGATCCCAGACATGTAACAATGTCTTGACCAATGTTTACTATTCATGCAATAGCTCTAATCCTTGACTGAGCCCCGTCAGGTAAGCCCTAGCAAATATCTTGCTTAGTACGGGCGATATCAGTTATTTAAACAAAGTCAATGCCATTGTCCTACAATTAGCAAAAAGACTTCAGACTGGCCTCACATGCCAGATACTTCATTCTGGTGAAGAAGATTGGCCGTAAACACGGACCAATATGATGACAACGAAATCAGGCCGCAGGTCGCGGGCCTCGATAATCAGGTCACTCTCAGTTTACACAAGCTTCTGAGATTAAATATATTTTCTGCCAAACCATATTCCGCCTGCATTGCGGAACCATAAAGATGATTCCTAGGCTTATGTGTGTAACAGGTCAACTTAGACCTAGTCTTTCAAATATGAAGCCATACTGCAGTACAGTATAATAACTCCTTGTGAGCTTCGCTCACTATGTCGCCATCAGCGATAAATGTACCTGTAAGATCTAAACGAGACGAAAAGATCGAATAATGTTTCAGTTACCTTCTCAAAGAATCCTTACACTCTAAGGTAACACAACACAGCCAATACTGGAATAAAGAAATACTCAGGGACGGAAGAATGACAAGACTGTCATTCCCAGAATTTCCAATCCCTATCGAAAACTTGGCAGAGAGAAATCTACGGATCGGTACATCCGTTCTAAGTCTCAGGTGCACTCTCTCTGAATCAGTCTCCCGGCTTTTGCCGCCAAGACCCGCTGTTGGTGTCGTTTTCATAGTGATGAATTGAAACGCGAATGGTTACAACGGAATAAATGTCAACAATGTTTTTTCAAACGAAAACCAACAAGTATCTTGAATTGGATGAACTGGTCAAGTATTGGCAGCACACAAGTCGTTGGTAACTTTACATAGATTTTATTCACCAGGACACGAAGTGGACAAGACGGACATCGTCACAGGCGCAAAGATCACACGACAACATATTAATTATTGCTGCTAAAGTTCCTGAAGATTCTCTTCTAGTAAAGACCTCTGTCCATAGACTAAGGATTACAAAACTGTTACCGTATAATATCCTTCTCAGTCACGACCGTTGACCTTCTTTCAAGGACGTCTATCATGGTAACGTATTCATACTCTGGGATGAAATCTTCCATATTACATTTTGTTAAAATTCCCAGACGTTCATCCTACATAGCGTTGTACATCATATAATTTCACACAAAGTCATATACGATAATCCTATCAGTTAAAGGCTTTCAGTTGGCTACCCTCTCTTTACAACCATGCCACGACTTTGGCATTGAAGCATGTACGGCATTTAAAACATGTGCATAAGGTAAACAATATAACTTCTTCTACTCGTAGGAATTCTCCGTCTACGATCCAAATCTAAAAGGCAAGCGACTCTGTAGATCCATTCTAGGAATGATAAAATTCCCGCTAGATTAGTAGTAGAGCGGCCTTTTTATGCAGCATTAAAATAAGAAGTGGGCGATAACTTACGTGACATAACTGCGATTGGCTTCGACCTGAAGACCAATACAAATCACAATAATAAATGGCTTCCTTCAACATGCCATTGGATACACAATATAAAATTACAATCATGGACACAAGCCAGTTCCATGTTTCCACTTCAAAACCTGACGTCACAAACTACTCAACTAGGTTACACGTGCGTCCAAAGCAACTCACACAGCATTGTGCACGTCAGTGCGTGAATCAATCGAACGCACAAATAATATAACTATCTCAAGACTGGTGCGTACATTTGGTAGGACCGACGACTACCCCCTTAGGTAATAAATGTACGTAACAGCTCCCTTATTACCTCCCCTTAAAAAAATTAATTCTATTAATTTTTTTCGAACTAATTACTCGAGAGAGGTGAGTCAAAACTACAACAAGATTGATGACATGCATAAAATTATCATATTAAGAAGAGAAAATTTAAAATAAATCAATATAACTAAATGATAGTATGCATTAAAGCACACATCCACCATCGACCTACTTTGGAACGATGTGGTAATATTCGAAGTAAAAAGAAGTTGAAAAAAATGAAAATGAAGAATCAACAAAAAAGATGATAATAAAATTCAACTAAGTTTTCAACAAAATTTGAAACATATGATTTCAAAAAATGAAAATGAACAGCAACACTGATGATAATCAATGATAAAAGAATCAGTGAAACAGAAAATTTTGAAATACAATGTGCAAAAATGAAGCAATGCAAAATTAAACACTTTAAGAAGCAACGCACTTACTGATATCTAACACTAGTAAGTTTGACTAGTTATCTAAAAGTGAAATATCATGTAGTGGGATACGTGACTACACGTATTGCGAGACACTAATAACGATAGTAGATGTGTGATTTATAAACAATCAAATTGATTAAATTGAATTAATCTAATTCTAGTACTTAATTACACATAAATAAATAACTAGTAATTTATTCTAAGTAATTCTAATTTCAGTCATTGTGAATATTCGTTCAGAACTATTTAGAGTCAACAAGAATATGTTCCTAATGTTCCATGCACGAAATAAGTTTACGAACACGATATGTAGTGTAATATGTTCCATAACACTAACGAATGTCTATTTGTTGCTTTTTTACCAATGTTTCCATACTAAAAAAAAAAATGTTACTTTAATATCACTGTTCCCGTTCTAATAAAACGTTACTTCACAAGAAATAATGTTATAATCCATATGTAAGTATGTTCTGAAAGTTATATTTATACGAATACTGCAAAACTATACATAGTCTTCACAGATGTACAATTAATGACACTGTACAAAGTTATTCATGTTTCGGTGAGGACGTTTCTCCATCTAAAAGTAGTTTAGTTTCACCAAGTTCACTAGGGCATCTTGAAAGACAGTCTGCAAATACATTCTGCACTCCAGGAATAGCTCGTATCTCAAAATGGAACGGTTGAAGAGCTATAGCGTAACGCGCTGACTTTGATGACTTAACGTTCCCTGTATTCAATGCGGTAAGAGCTTTCTGGTCAGACTCCACCACAAAGTGTGATCCGAGGAGATAACGATCCAGTTTTGTGATTGCCCAGACAAGAGCAAGGAGCTCTTTGTCTAGAACGGAGTAATTTATCTCGCTCGTTGTAAGCTTTCTGGATACGTACATAACAGGAAATAAGGTGCCTCCGTATTCCTGCATCAAAACTGCCGCAATAGCGTAGGAAGAAGCATCACTGCGAAGAACAAAGGTGAGATCTTTGTTAGGCAACTTTAAAAAAGGCTTATTTGAAAAAATTTGTTTTATATAGTCTAACGCCGTTTGGTGATCCTGCGACCACTTTATTACATTAGGTGTGCCCTTCTTCAGTAAAGACGAAAGAGGTGCAGTTATAGTAGACAAATGAGGGATGAATTTAGAATAGAACTGTATTAGTCCTAAGAGTGACCTCACTTGTTTTTTTGTCTTAGGTGCTGAGATGTTTAAAATTTTAGAGACGTTACTGTCTTCTGTATACATTAAACCGCGACCTATACGGTGACCAAGAAATGAGATGTCATGAAAACCGACAAAAGCCTTTGAAGGTTTCGCTGTTAAGTTATAATCCTGTAAGGTAGAAAGTAAAGATTTTAAACCCTGAATATGTTCATCCCAAGAGTCACTAAAAAGACAGATGTCATCTATATAAGTAATGACATCGGGACGATGAGACAATATGCGGCGCATCATGCGTACAAAGGTAGCTGGCGCATTCATTAACCCGAAAGGCATAAAATTCCATTGAAAAAGACCCCGTGGTGTCGAGAAAGCGGTGAATGGCTTTGCTTTCGTAGTGAGTGGCACTTGCCAATAACCCTTTGAAAGGTCAAATTTCGAAAAGAATGTGGCATGAGATAATTTCTCTAATAAGTCGTCTAAAAGAGGTAATGGTTCCGCATCGAATTTTGTAACTTTGTTTAACTTCCTGTAATCTACGCAAAGACGTATATTGTTGTCTTTCTTCCTAATGATTACCATAGAAGAAGAATATGGTGATGAAGATGGTTCAATTATATTTAATTGGAGCATATCATCCAATTCCTTATCAACCTTATCACGAAAGTGTAAAGGAATAGGATATGGGCGAACTCGAATCGGTGTATCGTCAGTCAGAATAATGTCATGTTGGATGACTGACGTATGACCTGGGATGTCAGTGAGGACATCCTCATACGTGTGTAGAATTTTAGAGACTTGCTGACGTTGATCATCAGTAAGAGTAGATGAGATAGTAACATCATTCCATTTCTCAGTGGAATGGAGTGGTACAACTGGTATTGGTAGTTGTACATCATCGAAAGAAGATTCCTCTTCTTGGATGACTGACAAACTAGAATAGTGTTGAATAGGTGGTGTAGGATCGTCAGTTGCTTGGAACACCGATTGTAGATAATCAGGACGTGAGTAATACTCCTCAACATGTTAATGTGGAAGGTTTTATGTTTGCCATTAACATCAACGATGTAGTCGACATCGGATATTCTTGAGATGATCCTGAAAGGACCTCTCCAGGTAATTAAAAGACGATTGTTATGCGCAGGGAGTAATACAAAAGCTTCATCACCAGGTATGAGCTGGCGAAGACGTCTATATTTGTTTGCAGATAGACGAGCTTTTTCTTTGGCATGTTCGGATGATGCAGTAGCTAGTCTACAAGCATCTATGATTTTCTTTCTAAGAGAGATCACATACTCATAAGAGGATTGAGTTTCCTCTTCAATATTCTCATCCACCAATAAGTCGTGGATTAACGACATCGGACCGCGTGGTTGCATGCCAAAAACAAGCTGGAACGGAGAAAACCCCGTTGCTTGATTTTGTACCTCGCGATACGCAAAGAGACAAGCGGGTAGGACCCGATCCCAGTCTTGGGGATGGTCTTGAGTCATCTTACCCAACAACTGCTTGAGTGTCCTATTGAGACGCTCAATTAACCCATTTGACATCGGATGATAAATAGAACTAAGAGATCTGTCTATACCTAATGTCTTCATAACTTGAGACATGGATTCAGAAATGAACTGAACCCCATGATCCGACAAGATTTTCCGTGGAAAACCAATGCGTGAGAAGATTAACATCAATGCCTCTGCTACACTGGCAGATGAAGTGTTCTTGAGAGGGATGGCCTCAGGCCAACGAGTGCACATATCAATGCACGTAAGAATATGCGTATGCCCTCTAGCAGATGGAAGCATTGGACCAATAATGTCAATGGCCATTTTATCAAATGGTCTAATCGGGATGTCCGCAGCTTGAATAGGAGCCGCATGAAATGGACCCCGTACCTTAACTTCTTGACATATCAAACAGGACCGACAATAGAGAGTAACATCTCTATGGACGCCTGGCCAGTAGAATGCCGAAAGCACTCTGGATTTGGTACGCGAAAAACCCATATGGCCCGCACATTGCGAGTCATGAGCATGTCGTAATATACGAGATCTCATACAGGATGGGACAAGAATCTGAGAACATAAGGATAAATCCTTTTCCCGTATTACTCTAACCAAAATCCCATTTTTAAGTATAAAGTCATGTCTAGATTTTGCAAGTTTGTTGCTTGTATTCTTTTTGTTAACATACTGAAAGAATTTTTTTAATGAATTATCATTCTTTTGCAATGTTGCAAACAACTCCCGTGAAATAGGAGCATCATCATCACAAGTGGTATGAACTGTAGGTTCAATAGGTGTATCATGCGACATATTAGTAGCTTGCGCTCTAGTCACTACTGCATTTGCAGTTTGAATATGTCGCTCTCCCATTCAGCTATTTGCTGAGGTGTACACTCTTTAATACCATGTATGCGACCCAGTATTACATCACAAATTGGGTTAGGCAGAAGACATGCTTGGATCTTTCCTGTAAAGAAAGGAGTATGAAGATCAATAATAGCAGTGGGAAATGTTTCAATTGTGCCACCAAATGTTACACATTTGACAACCCGGCCCGTGGCACAACTTGGGTTGATCAGCGAAGTCCGGACACCGATTGTTGTACAACCTGAGTCAAATAGGAGAGAGCATGAAATATTATTGACAAATCCCTTGTGAAACTTAAGAGAGCCTGTCCCTGGTGTACTGACGCAGCAGTGGCTGTACAGACTGCAGGCAGGCTAGGCAAGGTATGTCCGCAACGCAGCGTCGTGATCGCCTTAGGCTGGAAAAGAGTCGAGCATTCTGGACAGTCTTTCACCTGGGAACAATCTAGAGAACAAGACATAGCATTGTGAGTTTCAGCTACTTTACCCTGTTCAATGTTAGCCTGTGTATCATTAAAAGCAACATTAGAATGTCTACCTGTATTATTCGACGATCTATCTCGTCGGCGCGATCGATTGTGATTTTTGTCATTAAAATTGCCATAATTGTCGTTTCTGCTAGAGTTAAAATTTGGATTAGTCCGATAATTTGTAGAATGATCGTTATGATGTTGGTTAAATGGTTTATTTCCAAAAAATTGTCTGTTTTGCGGACCCTGAGACCTTGATCTCCAGTTTTGTTTATTATAATGTCCTTGATTATTTTTAAAATAATTGTTACCAAAATCTCGCGATCTGTGAGTTTGGTTCCAAGAAACATTAAATGGAGCAGATTGTTGAAATTGCTTCCCTTTGTAAAAGTTATCATTGTTGAAATTATGATTATTTCCCTTATTGACATACCTATCAGCACTAAAAGAACGATTGCGTGAAAAATTGTTTTGTTGTGCTGCAAAAGCAACAGGCAATTCACTCTTAATCTGCGCGTTACTCAGATCCATGGTTGGGTGAGCAGTGCAGAAGTTTTTTTGCATGTTCTTCTAAGTTTTTCATTGATAAAGGTTTCCGTTCGTGTAAAAATGCGAGAAATGTAGGATTTACCGACGAAAGTACCTTATCGCGCATCAGTAAATCAAAGAGACCTTCATACGACTTTTCAATTTTGGATAATTCGATCCATCTTTCTAATGTTAGTCGTATCTGTGACAGAAAATCACTAAAATTTCTGGCAGATTGAGGTAGTAATGTGTGAAATCTCAAACGATATTCGTTTTCTGTCATTTGGAATTTTTGCAGAAGTGCTGCTCTAAGAGCATTGTAGTCATTTTTCTCACCAATGCTGGTGGTATGATAAACTGCTAATGCATCTCCTGTAAGTAATCTGGATAAATATGTACAGTATAGCGCTTTATCCACGTTATAAGACCCACAAGTGGCCTCAAACCTATCTAGGAAGAATATTACGTCATCAGACGGGGGATTAAATTTTGGTAATTTAAGGTGAATTTCCTTAAAATTATCATGTCTGGATGAAGTGTGGCTTTCAAAAGTTCTCTGAGAATTAGATTCCTGAGTTAACCTAAGTCTCTCATATTCTGACTCTGCTAATTTCAGTTCATGCTGTCGTTTTTTTTCATTCTCTTCCATCTCAAGCTGAAGTCGTTTTACATTTTGTTCCGCTATCAATCTTCTCTCTTCCATTTCCTTTTGTTTTTGTTCCATTTCCTTTTCAGCTATTAATCTTTTTTCTTCCATTTCTTTTCTAAGTCTTTCTTCAGCCTCCTTTTGTTTCTGTTCTGCCTCTCGCAGAAATCGTTTCTCTTCTAATTCAGCGGCTAATCTCATTTTTTTCTCTCATCTTCCTCAGCAGTTAATCTCATTTTTTTCTCATCTTCAGCAGTAAATCTCATTTTTTTGTCTTTCTCCTTAGCCTCCATCCGTTTCTGATCGGCCTCAAATTTCATCTTCTGCTCTTGTTCCTCAGCCTCAATCCGTTTTTGATCTGCCTCAAATTTCATCTTCTTCTCTTGTTCCTCAGCCTCAATCCGTTTTTGATCTGCCTCAAATTTCAAATTTTCCAAACGTAAAGTTTCCAATCTTCTCTGATCAGCTTCTATTTCTTGAGCTTTCTTATATTCTGACATAGCGAATTGTCTTACCTCTTCAGCAGGTATTTGCAAAGCTTTTGCTTGCTTAATGAAATAGTCTAAGGTAGCCATTTCAATATTATTATGTAATAATACTACTTAAAAGTGTTACTACAACTAGTGTTCTTCGTTCCTGTTCTAGAACGGTAAATCAATTTATATAATAGGCAATAATATTAATAATTAATAATGTAATTTATAACATGTAATGGTGTGAAAGCAGTAATGTGACAGACAATAGCACAATAATGACACGACAAGATATTCAAAACAAACGAAGACGTTCGCAGAAATCCAATTAAAATAAAATGAGAAACTAAAATGGAATGTCGTAAAGAATTACGATGATAACTGCGATTAAATAATGCACAAGACAATTGACAACACAGTGTAAAAAACATAGGTTTTGTAAAAAACTAAACGACAGGAAAGGTGAGATGGACGCGAAATACAAACAAAATTCATCATAAAACTAAGGTACAAGTAAAAATAGCTACCAAAAACAACAAGTAAACGTGACACTACAGCTAAAACAGACAGGTGTCACAGACCACCAGACACAGTGGACCTAGAATCCTTCTACGCTCACGCGTAGGAACATTCCACTGCGGGAAGTCTGCAAAATAATGTCCTACAGAACGTCTGACGAAGAGCCCGAATTGACTTCGAGATGGATCTCGTTCGTCAGATCTACCTCCCAACCTCCCGCGAAGAATACACAACATATAACACATAACACGGAAAATATATATAAGTGGACATAATCAATTAAGGCACAGCTAATAGTAATAAAGTGTATAACGGATACAAGTTATACTTAGCTCGCGTGCAGGTAAAAATCAAAGTGCCTTGTCCCCGTGTATGTACGTTAGAGGATGCAATACTTCGCTCTGCGTATATCAAACTAGCTCGCACGTAATAATGATGAAGAGATGATCTCCAAGTAATCAGTCACTGTGAAACTTGACGTGGAGGTTGATTGAAGACCTTGAGCATTTGAGTTGATTTTGATTCATATTCCGCTAGGATCCAAATTGAGATGATGTCGCCTTGAAAGTAAACATTCTTCTTTTCAAACGATCAATTGGATGGGTACGTTCCTTTGAAATCACCTCCAGACCGCACTGGCCTACCAGTTATTGTTGGTGTCGTTTTCATAGTGATGAATTGAAACGCGAATGGTTACAACGGAATAAATGTCAACAATGTTTTTTTCAAACGAAAACCAACAAGTATCTTGAATTGGGTGAACTGGTCAAGTATTGGCAGCACACAAGTCGTTGGTAACTTTACATAGATTTTATTCACCAGGACACGAAGTGGACAAGACGGACATCGTCACAGGCGCAAAGATCACACGACAACATATTAATTATTGCTGCTAAAGTTCCTGAAGATTCTCTTCTAGTAAAGACCTCTGTCCATAGACTAAGGATTACAAAACTGTTACCGTATAATATCCTTCTCAGTCACGACCGTTGACCTTCTTTCAAGGACGTCTATCATGGTAACGTATTCATACTCTGGGATGAAATCTTCCATATTACATTTGTTAAAATTCCCAGACGTTCATCCTACATAGCGTTGTACATCATATAATTTCACACAAAGTCATATACGATAATCCTATCAGTTAAAGGCTTTCAGTTGGCTAACCTCTCTTTACATCCATGCCACGACTTTGGCATTGAAGCATGTACGGCATTTAAAACATGTGCATAAGGTAAACAATATAACTTCTTCTACTCGTAGGAATTCTCCGTCTACGATCCAAATCTTAAAGGCAAGCGACTCTGTAGATCCATTCTAGGAATGATAAAATTCCCGCTAGATTAGTAGTAGAGCGGCCTTTTTATGCAGCATTAAAATAAGAAGTGGGCGATAACTTACGTGACATAACTGCGATTGGCTTCGACCTGAAGACCAATACAAATCACAATAATAAATGGCTTCCTTCAACATGCCATTGGATACACAATATAAAATTACAATCATGGACACAAGCCAGTTCCATGTTTCCACTTCAAAACCTGACGTCACAAACTACTCAACTAGGTTACACGTGCGTCCAAAGCAACTCACACAGCATTGTGCACGTCAGTGCGTGAATCAATCGAACGCACAAATAATATAACTAACTCAAGACTGGTGCGTACATTTGGCCGGACCGAAGACTACCCCCTTAGGTAGAGAGAGAGAGAGAGAGAGAGAAAGAGAGAGAGAGAGAGAGAGAGAGAGAGAAAGAGAGAAAAAGAGAGAGAGAGAACGAACGAACGAACGAACTTTATTTTCAAAGGGTTGAGAATTGGGCACGCAGGCCCGTCTGACATTCTGCCCTTCCTTTCTCTCACCTTTCATACTGAATTCATTTATTCTCACATGCATTTTACATATCAATTTCAAGGAATTCAACGTTGTAAAGCAAAATAAAATAAAATAGCACACTCATATTAACATTAATTACTTATAAACATGACATAAAATTTGTTGAAAAGTACAAACATCGTCATTAGAACCTACAGTTGATATTATAAGAAAAGATAATCTGATTAGGGGGGCATGTAATCAGAACTAATAAAGTATTCGAAAAGTCTACGATTTATTGAATAGGGACTGAGGTTGTTTCTTAGGTTATGTGGAAGACAATTCCAAAGATGAGCAGCAGAGTACGCTAAGCTTTTCTTGAATAAGTCAAGCCTAGGCTTGGGCACTTGCAATTTGTTAAAGCGTTGACTGCGTCTTTCGTTGTATTTGAACATTGGCCACATATATGCTGGAGCATTATGTGACAGGATTTTGTGAACAAATTTAGCTTTGTTAAACAGAAGGCGCTGTCTTAAGGGTAGTATTTGAATATTTTTATATAGATCTGCATACTGAGTTAGGCAGTTGTCAGAGACTAGACGCACTGCACGCTTTTGTAGTGAACGGAGACTCTTTGTCTCTTTGTGTTGGACATTGAGCAACCATCCCAGATTGGGGAGCAATAGTCAAGGTTTGCTTGTATGTGAGATATATAGATCAATTTTCGTGCATCTTCATCTAGGAAATGTTTGATTTTAGCTAATTGGTAAACTTTCTGTTCCGTTTGCTTGGTCAGGGCATGACATGTGAGTTCCAATTTAGATGCTGGTCGACGATTATACCTAGAGTTTTATGTGCATTAACGTTTTCAATTAGTGAGGCTTCGAGATACCAATGCAGATCTGAATTGTTGTTTTCTCTGAATTTTGTAATTTTTGTCTAGTTGATATTAACATGCATTTTGTTTTAATGATATTTATTAACATGCGATTTTCGTTGCTGCACTTAATCAGATTATCTGTATCTTTTTGTAACAATAGTTCGAGTGTGTTACAACTTTTATCACTCGTGTAAACAGAACAGTCATCTGCAAACAGGTCACAGGATGAGTGCTTGATGTGTAGTGGAAGGTCACTAAAGTATATGGCAAAAAGTAGAGGACCAAGTATAGAACCCTGAGGAACGCCTGTATTTATCACTGGTTCGTTTGAATAGGAGTCGTTGTAAGAAACTACATGTTTTCTGCCTGACAGGAATGATTTAATTATTTTCACTAGTTGAAAGTTTACTTCTGATGTTTCTAGTTTTCTAATTAAAATATTGTGATCTATCATATCAAATGCCTTTTTAAAGTCTACAAAGACTGCCCCACACATGTTGTCGTTGTTAATATTTAGGTGCCAGTTGTCTATCATCTTTGTTAGAGCAGAGTGACATGAATGTTTAGGTCTAAACCCCGACTGACTATCAATTAGCAAGTCGTTGTTAACTAGGTGTTGTAGTGTTATTTTATGTATATGCTTTTCCAGTGGTTTGGATAGCGATGATATTAGAGAGATTGGCCTATAGTTACCAAAGTTACAGTTATCGGAGGCACCAAGTTTGAAAAGAGGATATACCTTAGCGGCTTTAAAGTGCGACGGAAAATAACTCTTTGTGATACATAGATTGTATATGTATGTTAGTGAATCGCTAATAACGCAGCATAGCGCAATATTCGATTACTGATTCCGTCAAGTCCTGATGAGTTATTCTATTTAAGGCCTAGAAGATAGTTATACACTTCATTAACTGTCATAAACGGAATGTCGGATGGGATTGTGTTGGTGCATTTGTTCTCATAGAATGCTGACAGTTGGCCTAGGTCACAAGGGGAATCTGGTATCGTAGAATTAAGACTGGTTATTTCTGCCTGAAAGTAATTGCTGACGTCTGTACAAGTAAATGAGGTATTGGGGGTTAACGAGTCTGGCGAATTTCGTTTGTTTACAAAAGTGTTGATTGCTTTCCACATATCTTTACTGTTTGTTTTGTTCTGAACTAAGTTTTTAAAGTATGTTTTCTTTTCTCTGCGTATTAAATATTGTACCTTGTTTCTTTGGGCTCTGTATGTGTTAAAGTCTTCTTTTTTGTGAGCTCGATCTCGTTGCCTCATGGCTTCTAGCAAGAGAAAGAGAGAGAGAGAGAGAGAGAGAGAGAGAGAGAGAGAGAGAAAGAGAGAGAAAGAGAGAGCGAGAGAGAGAGGTCAAGCAATAAAGCTACTTAATATAAAAAATTCAATTTAAAATTGAAAATATTACAATGACAGTTAGATGCTCATGGAAACGTTGAAATAACTGAAACAGAATTGTCGTTAAATGTGTGTACAAGATTTCATGACATGTGAAGGCCGATGTCTTTTGAATGAGATGTAATTATCAGTTTTGACAGACTTGAGTAGGGAATTCCATGCTAAAGCACCTGCATAACTAAAACAACTTCGGAAGAGGTCAGTTCGAGGTTTTGCAAGGTCCAAAAGTAGTTCGCCACGAATAAAATATGAGTAGTATTTATAGCGAAAGAGCATTTGCAAGTATGAAGGCGTTCTGCTGTGTAAAATTTGATGCACAAACAGGAGATCTTGGAAGAAGCAGAATTTTTAAAGAGGAAGAACATTCAGCTGTGAAAATAGCTGAGTACTGGGAATGTTATAGATAGATAGATAGATAGATAGATTTTTTTTTTCTTAACCAGCGGCACTTGGGCTTTCAGCCCTTCGGCCCAATGACATGTCATTGTGAGGCTGGGGAACCTGAGGACTTTCCTTCCAACCCGGTCAGGAGCTTCGCTCCTTCCCATCCACAGAGGGTTTATCACAGGAGCCGTTCAGGCTATTCAGTCAAATTTCCGGCCGTAAACATTTCTTCAAACGCCGACGCCCGGGTTTGAACCATGAACACCTGGTCGCCAGTACAACACCGAAGCCATTACACCAGCGCGGCTCCCAGATAGATAGATAGATAGATAGATAGATAGATAGATAGATAGATAGATAGATAGATAGATAGATAGATAGATAGATAGATAGATAGATAGATAGATAGATAGATAGATAGATAGATAGATAGATAGATAAATAGATAAATAGATAGATAGATAGATAGATAGATAGATAGATAGATAGATAGATAGATAGATAGATAGATAGATAGATAGATAGATAGATAGATAGATAGGTAGATAGATAGATAGATACATAGACACGCATATACTTAGATACAAACTATATCTCTCAATATTTAATTTAATGTGTCCTTGATATTTTGAAGAATGGGAAAATGTAAGGTAGCGCAGCAATCAGTTATTTGTTTATATGATTGACTGGAAAGACTTCAAGGGTTTATTAAAATTGATTTCACGAGCATGGATACTCAAAATGGAAATATGTGATCGATTAAATGCCTAGTAACATCTGTCAAGCATGTCGTAAGAGGCAACTAATATGAGGTTTGTGCATATGGCTGGAAATTTTACTATGCAAAACAAATGACTGTAACAGTAAAGGGCAAAGACTTGATTTGAAACAAGTCGTCTCCCGCAAGGAGGCCACATGCGGTGGCAGCTTCATGCTTCATAAGGAAGAATACATCGAAACGATGATGAGGAAGTACCTTAGTCATGTCGAGGCCACAACATGATGGTGATGTCACGCCAATATCGTCGTTCTCTTTTTCTGATCTTCACTCCTATCCGACATTATTACTCTGCAATCCCTTTTACGTACTAATTCTTCCAGTATTCGTGGTTTTCCCTGCCATCGTTCAAGGTTTTCTTCTCATATCTTGTCACACTTCTCACACCCCACTATCCCCTGATTATTTGCTTCTTTGTTATCGGGGACGCTTGGCGAAGGAGCGAACATGACACATGTTATGACTTTTCACTTATCACCAGCTCCAGACGGAGTAAGAATCTACACTGAACGACATTCATACTGTTAACTCAGGCTTGTTGTCTGGGAAGATACACGAAACCATGTTGTCACATGATAAGGTGTTAGTTTGCAAACATGACAAATACACGGTCGATCTCACTGGGATGTAGGAGGATAACAATCTTGGTAAAGTTTAAGACACGGACAGTGATGTAATACTTCAGTGTGACGAAAGTACTGAGATTCTGTCTTTCAAATGGCCCATGTCTTTTTCTCCTTGCATTTTGTTTACTATTCCTAGGAGGGATTACAGAAAAATCCTTCCCCATGTTTCTTCTCCTTCTATTTATTTACGTTTTTCAGAGAGATTACGGTAGAGTTTCATCTCATCTACATCTATGTTCCTTCTCTATGACTAGTAGTCTTGTTTAGTGTTGGTGTTTAGGGAACTGTTGCATTATTATTCTAGACGAAGGACTTTAGAGCCTAGATCAGATTGGCACCAGTTTTAGTCTTTTTAAAGATATGGCATGCGGCTAGACGCATTTTCGAGATTTTATATATATATATATAATTCCGACATTGTTGCTTCATTTGCTACTAGAGGGTAGGGCTTAATCCCGTTTCTTTGTCTAAAACCCATGCACGTTGCATCAGAATGATCTAAGGTTCTGATTGGCTGAGAGCTAACTGCAGTTGAAATGCAGAGCTCCCATTGGCTTAGAACCACGCCGCGCATATGACGTCATGAAGTCGGCGCGTGGGGTCTTAATAATAAAAACGCCCGAATTTAATAAGTTCGGTCTCTAAAAATTAATTGCCAAGCCGCGTTCCTGATTCAAATTATCGATTGCCTTTCAGTGGGAAAATTCGAAATTTGGTAAGCAGAATTTTCGTGGTAACTTTATTTAATTTTTGTCTAAGCCTAGGCCGATCAGTAAAGTTTCTTGGGAAGTTTAAGTTTAATGTTAATTCTTATCGCCAGAGCCATCAAATATTATCTTAGTGATAGACTTGATAAACTTTAGAGGTTCATAATAATTCCTTAATTCAGGAATAGCGGTATGGTTAAAAAGTTGAGATGCCACGGACGTGCTTTGTATTTATTGCAAAGTGGGTCGGGAGAGAAACCCGCATCTCTGTCGTAGGTAAATGTACAGAATAGCGGGAGTCTGTATTTGTGATTTTATTGAGAATGTAATGCTACAAGTTATTTATATTATATAGTTACCCATCTATCTGTAAGCACGGGAGTGATAGAGGTATTAATTGGAGCACGTGGGTGCGTTCATTACTGTATATTTATTTGATACGATGTTTAGAGGGGAGAGAGAGAGTGAAGCACGTGGGTGCTGTCATTAATGTATACTTATGCAGAAGCACGTGGTGGTAAAGAATGGTAAACACGTGTTGGTAACTATCGAGATGTATTTGATAACCTGGGTTTATGTATAACTTTTAAGCAGTATGTATATGCTAGCATCTAACAGGGTTATACGTTATTAATTATGTATTGTGGTTCTGAGTAAGAAGACGGAGATGAATTATTTCTTTTAAAGGAAAGTATTTTGTATTACATTTTTGAAAGTGATTATTGACGGGAATTTTAGGAATTCCTAGAGAGGTCTAGTTATTTTGTGTTAAAGCATTTTACTGCATTCAGTGTCAGCGAGAAGTGGGCCAAAGTATTTTGGGCAGGTAGATAGGCCTCCATCCGGCTTGTAGAAACACTGTTGTGATTGTAACCAGCCAGGCAGAACCCTAGGCCAGACGGTCTGTGGTTGTATTACCGGGTAATGTTTACTGTGGGCTCAGGTAGAGAAGGGAACAGTGGGGAGCGGTGGGGGGAGCTTTGTTGGCATGATTAATTGGGATGGTAGTGCAGAACGGGAAGAGAGTAGGGGAGTTAAGTGTTAAAGACTTAAGGGTTAGTCAGGGAGTTATATGTTATTAGAAATGTATTATTACTGTGTTTAGCTGTTGTATTTGTTTCTGTCTAAACAGCAGGTATCGTGGCTTTTTTTGAGGGAGTAGAGCGGAAGTTTGCGATAACTTTCTCCCGGCAAACAAAGTTGGCAATCTCACACAGAGCAGGGTTTGAGATCTTGCCAGAGGAGGACGAAGAAAAGAGAAAAAAACCCGTTTTTCCAGGCAGGGGAAGACATTTCTCTAGTGGAACTAGGATTTGTGGATAAATCCATGAGCACTGAAGCTCGTTCTGTTACACACGCAAATTTGGCATGCTGCCAGCGTTGTCGTAATTATTTCGCTTCGTCCCGGCCATAATAACGCCGAAGGCCTGAACCCATAGGAGGGAGCGGGCAGGTAACTCCAGTGTGGTAGTAGCAAAACCAGCTACCGGTTCCAATTTCCAGAATCCAGTGGGGTTCTTTTAAACCTTAGTCATCAGTTCCAGAATGGTGGAGAGAGAGAGGGTGACCATACTCTCCACAGAAGTCATCGCAGTTGTCCCAAGTATAGCAGATGACAGCTGCTGACGTTTTTTTAGAAGAGTTAATTGTGTAGCAGTGTTCGGGAGATTTCAGGATAGGCTGTGCGGAAACGAGGTCTGTGCAGAGTTGGCATAGACACTTCATAGTAGTTCCAGCTGACTGTGCACTTAACATTTAATTTAGAATAGTTTGTGGAAGTGGAGGCTCGACATCTGAGACCCCACCAAGTGCAGTGTGGTTTATTTTTGTCTAATCCAAACTTCTGTCCCCATACAGGTTGCAATTGAGGGAGAAGGGTTGGGGTTGATGCATTTTTAACTGTGCTTGATTTTGTTCCAGGTGTGCACCCTCGCACTTTATGTATTTGACATGTATATGAGTTTTTTTGTTTGTTTATAGGTGTATAATAAAAACTGGTATACTTTTTTTAGCTGAATCAGTCATTTCATTTAGTACAGTAGCTATATGTTGTCTGTATCTTGGTGTTTGTGAATCTTAATTGAACCTTATCCCCATAGGGTAGTTAGAGGTGGTTCGAAACTTTAGCCAGCAGAAACGTCCGAAATGGCGAGGAAAGAGTCCAATCTAGGTTCTCAACCTCGGGGCCAATAGTTTCACTTTCACATATGCACTATCATTTTCTTCAAAATCTAATTTTCCAGTCTTCCTTCTCACTAGTGTCTTGTCACTATATGTAGACAGTCTCTAGTCCTAAATCCATTTCGTGACAAAGTGGGTGGCGTCGTCCTTGGGATCATCTTTGTTGGGATCAATTCTAGATTCATAGATTGTCTCTGTAGGAAGTTCTGAAAAATAGTTTTCTAAAAAAAAATCCCCTAGACTTGAGCTACATTAAGACTGATCCAGCTATTAGTTTTTTCCACAGGTTGTAGTCAGTTAGATTGTAGTTGTAGTAAGGTTGTTTATGACTTAGAGGTAATTGATGGTTAATCAAATTTTTTCTTAACAGGAAAGTAATTCGGGTTTTGGGTAGCTGGATAACTTGAATTTTTTCAGGTAGTTATTAGTCAGATTGGTGCCAGTCTGAGTTCGGGTTTTGGGACAGCAGTTATACAGAAAGTAGGTAACAGTAAATTTTTCTTGTTCCTTTTTTTTTGTCATTTCCCCTCGTTGTGAGTACTGCTGATTTGTCAGGTAAGATGGCTGAATTGGTCAAGCTACTTACTGCATGGAAGGACGCAGCTAAAAGCATGGGAATGGATGAGGCCGAGACTAGGGCTTACATTATGAGGGAACAGGACCGGCAGACGGAGAGAGAGAAAAGGGAAGCGGAGAAAGAAGAGAGGGCCCGACTGGCAGAGATGAACCTGCGTAAATTGGAAGTGGAGAAAGAAGAGAGGGTCCGACAGGCAGAGGAGAGAAAGGCAGAGAGGGAGGCGCAGGAAAGGGCTGCAGCAGCAGAGGAGAGAAAGGCAGAGAGACAGCATGAACTTGCCCTGCGTTCACTGGAACTGCAGTACCGATCTTCGGAAGGCAGTTCGGCTAACGGAGATTCTCCCGGAGCAGGGGCGACAGACACCTCAGGAAACGGAGGGCCCCGGATGGCAGCCATGAATTTTCCGATGGACTCTTTTCCTAACGGAAATGAGAAAATTGAGGTATTTTTGGAAAAATTCGAAAGAATGGCAAAGGCATACGGGCTGGATGATAGTCTTTGGTGTCTCAAATTATCTCAATCTTTAAGAGGACATGGGTATGAGGTCTATAGCAAGATGCTGGTAGATGACCAAAATAACTTTGAGGCACTGCGGAACGCCCTGTTACAGCGATTCCAATGGACTCCCCGGAAGTGCCAAACGATGTTTCGGGAAAGTCGTCTGGAGAAAGGAGAAAGTTTTCCCCAGTTCGCAGAGAGGGAGAGAGTTGTCGGGTTTGGCTAAATCTTTTGAAGGATTGGAAGAATTAGTTCTGTGCGAACAGATAAAGGCCAACATGTCTCCAGACTTAAGGAAGTACCTGGCGGAGCAGGGCGCCCAGCAACTGGACCAGATAACTCTATTTGCAGAAAGGTTCCAGACGGCACAGGCCGAAATACTGGGCCAGAAAAGAAAACACCCTGACCTGCCAGCCCCGGAAAAAGGAGCATCTTCATCGCATTCGCCTTCCTCTTCAGCTCACCAGCAGCAAGGGCCGTCTCGAAAGGAGCCCCCTCCCAGTCATAACATGCGCTCCCAGCCGCATAACAGAACACAGGGGCCGACTTCTCATGAACCCGTCAGGAACCGGGGAGATAATGAGAGATATTGTAGGTTCTGTCGGACTACCTCTCATTGGACAACACGGTGCCCAAACAAACAACCCGCTCATCAGGTGGCTTGTTTAAGGCCTGTGAGGGTGAAACAAGGGAAGAAGTGGAAACCCTTCCGGTCAGAGAAGTTGTTCTCCAACAGTGGACCAGCCGAAGTGAACGGGACTGAGACTACATGCTTATTTGACAGCGGGCTTACATACCCCAGCATAGTCGCCCGACATCTGGTGAAGCCCTGGCAGATGACCAAGGAAAAGGTCAATATTGGTGGAGTTTTAAGGAAAGGGACTTCACAGTGCTTTCCGGTAGCCAATATTAAGGTGAAATGTAAGTTCGTGTCTGGCACCATCAAGGCAGCTGTAACGGCTCAGCCAGCCTATGACTTAATTCTCGGCAACCCATATTTAGTTTTGGGGAACCCGCCCACACCGATCCTTGCTGATGCAAGGGGGCCTACTGCAGGCCAGATACGTGAAAAAGGAGAACCCCTAATTCACAGAGCCCCGAGCGAGCTCGAACAGCCCTGTCGTGCTAAGGAGAGGTTAGAAGCCTCTCAGGACAGTGGTATGTTATATGCAGAGGCTAATTCGTCTGTCAACCATTTGCATCCTAACGGACAAACGGTGGTGACGCCTCTGATTCAGGAAGTACACTCTTTGTCGTTGGGAATTAGGCCCCCGATGGTATTAGCTCCTTCAAGTGAGGGACATACTGACAAGAGCGGTATTACATATGTCAACGACCAGCGCCATCTTCATAGGGCACAAGATAGCGGTCTGAGCGAGCATATAGTTCCAACAGGGGAGGGCAAGGTTGAGGGTAGAACTAGGGTGTTAGACGGAGAGCTCCCGTGGTCTACAGTTTCATCTCACCAACTTTTCAGGCCAGAAAAGAGTGAGAAAAGCGACCTTACGCATTTGCAAGGAGCTACTTGGGAGAGCTCTGTCCCGCTTCATGTTGGTAGTGGAAGAGCGAGTCCAGAACCACTGCCAGGGGCAGATCTTACCTACTTTTCTTCAAAGGTAGAAGCTATTGAGATCAGTGAGGACTCAATAGAAACCCAGCAAGAAATCGGAGGCTCTACACCAGAGGAACCCGAGACGTTGCATCGTTCTCGCACTGTACCAGCGGTCACAAACCCGCTGACGCGCAGCGAGGAAGTCGCCATCGCCAGGTCGCCACAGCGCCCGCCGGTCACATCAGCTGACCAGGACAGCCTTTTGACGGTCATAGCAAGGGAAAGTTCAGACCCGCCATTAGACGGCACAGATCCGAAGAGATATCAACTCTCCCAACGGAGCATAGGAGCTCATTCTAGGAGAGGAAGAAGAAGGAAACGCAAAAGATTAAGGTCGAAGAACACTGAATAGGAGGGGTAAGGACAGACAGCCTTGTAGACAGAGTTAAGGGCCAGTGTGAAACACAGAGATTTCAGTAATGAGATCGTTGCTCAATCTTCGAAGGTGGGAGTGATGTGACGAAAGTACTGAGATTCTGTCTTTCAAATAGCCCATGTCTTTTTCTCCTTGCATTTTGTTTACTATTTCTAGGAGGGATTACAGAAAAATCCTTCCCCATGTTTCTTCTCCTTCTATTTATTTACGTTTTTCAGAGAGATTACGGTGGAGTTTTATCTCATCTACATCTATGTTCCTTCTCTATGACTAGTAGTCTTGTTTAGTGTTGGTGTTTAGGGAACTGTTGCATTATTATTCTAGACGAAGGACTTTAGAGCCTAGATCAGATTGGCACCAGTTTTAGTCTTTTTAAAGATATGGCATGCGGCTAGACGCATTTTCGAGATTTTATATATATATATATAATTCCGACATTGTTGCTTCATTTGCTACTAGAGGGTAGGGCTTAATCCCGTTTCTTTGTCTAAAACCCATGCACGTTGCATCAGAATGATCTAAGGTTCTGATTGGCTGAGAGCTAACTGCAGTTGAAATACAGAGCTCCCATTGGCTTAGAACCACGCCGCGCATATGACGTCATGAAGTCGGCGCGTGGGGTCTTGATAATAAATACGCCCGAATTTAATAAGTTCGGTCTCTAAAAATTAATTGCCAAGCCGCGTTCCTGATTCAAATTATCGATTGCCTTTCAGTGGGAAAATTCGAAATTTGGTAAGCAGAATTTTCGTGGTAACTTTATTTAATTTTTGTCTAAGCCTAGGCCGATCAGCAAAGTTTCTTGGGAAGTTTAAGTTTAATGTTAATTCTTATCGCCAGAGCCATCAAATATTATCTTAGTGATAGACTTGATAAACTTTAGAGGTTCATAATAATTCCTTAATTCAGGAATAGCGGTATGGTTAAAAAGTTGAGATGCCACGGACGTGCTTTGTATTTATTGCAAAGTGGGTCGGGAGAGAAACCCGCATCTCTGTCGTAGGTAAATGTACAGAATAGCGGGAGTCTGTATTTGTGATTTTATTGAGAATGTAATGCTACAAGTTATTTATATTATATAGTTACCCATCTATCTGTAAGCACGGGAGTGATAGAGGTATTAATTGGAGCACGTGGGTGCGTTCATTACTGTATATTTATTTGATACGATGTTTAGAGGGGAGAGAGAGAGTGAAGCACGTGGGTGCTGTCATTAATGTATACTTATGCAGAAGCACGTGGTGGTAAAGAATGGTAAACACGTGTTGGTAACTATCGAGATGTATTTGATAACCTGGGTTTATGTATAACTTTTAAGCAGTATGTATATGCTAGCATCTAACAGGGTTATACGTTATTAATTATATATTGTGGTTCTGAGTAAGAAGACGGAGATGAATTATTTCTTTTAAAGGAAAGTATTTTGTATTACATTTTTGAAAGTGATTATTGACGGGAATTTTAGGAATTCCTAGAGAGGTCTAGTTATTTTGTGTTAAGCATTTTACTGCATTCAGTGTCAGCGAGAAGTGGGCCAAAGTATTTTGGACAGGTAGATAGGCCTCCGTAGAATACTGTTGTGATTGTAACCAGCCAGGCAGAACCCTAGGCCAGACGGTCTGTGCGTTGTATTACCGGGTAATGTTTACTGTGGTCTCAGGTAGAGAAGGGAACAGTGGGGGAGCGGACTTTGTTGGCATGATTAATTGGGATGGTAGTGCAGAACGGGAAGAGAGTAGGGGAGTTAAGTGTTAAAGACTTAAGGGTTAGTCAGGGAGTTATATGTTATTAGAAATGTATTATTACTGTGTTTAGCTGTTGTATTTGTTTCTGTCTAAACAGCAGGTATCGCGGCTTTTTTTGAGGGAGTAGAGCGGAAGTTTGCGATAACTTTCTCCCGGCAAACAAAGTTGGCAATCTCACACAGAGCAGGGTTTGAGATCTTGCCAGAGAAGGACGAAGAAAAGAGAAAAACCCGTTTGTCCAGGCAGGGGAAGACATTTCTCTAGTGGAACTAGGATTTGTGGATAAATCCATGAGCACTGAAGCTCGTTCTGTTACACACGCAAATTTGGCATGCTGCCAGCGTTGTCGTAATTATTTCGCTTCGTCCCGGCCATAATAACGCCGAAGGCCTGAACCCATAGGAGGGAGCGGGCAGGTAACTCCAGAGTGGTAGTAGCAAAACCAGCTACCGGTTCCAATTTCCAGAATCCAGTGGGGTTCTTTTAAACCTTAGTCATCAGTTCCAGAATGGTGGAGAGAGAGAGGGTGACCATACTCTCCACAGAAGTCATCGCAGTTGTCCTAAGTATAGCAGATGACAGCTGCTGATGTTTTTTTTAGAAGAGTTAATTGTGTAGCAGTGTTCTGGAGATTTCAGGATAGGCTGTACGGAAACGAGGACTGTGCAGAGTTGGCATAGACACTTCATAGTAGTTCCAGCTGACTGTGCACTTAATATTTAATTTAGAATAGTTTGTGGAAGTGGAGGCTCGACATCTGAGACCCCACCAAGTGCAGTGTGGTTTATTTTTGTCTAATCCAAACTTCTGTCCCCATACAGGTTGCAATTGTGGGAGAAGGGTTGGGGTTGATGCATTTTAAACTGTGCTTGATTTTGTTCCAGGTGTGCACCCTCGCACTTTATGTATTTGACATGTATATGAGTTTTGTTGTTTGTTTATAGGTGTATAATAAAAACTGGTATACTTTTTTTTAGCTGAATCAGTCATTTCATTTAGTACAGTAGCTATATGTTGTCTGTATCTTGGTGTTTGTGAATCTTAATTGAACCTTATCCCCATAGGGTAGTTAGAGGTGGTTCGAAACTATAGCCAGCAGAAACGTCCGAAATGGCGAGGAAAGAGTCCAATCTAGGTTCTCAACCTCGGGGCCAATAGTTTCACTTTCACATATGCACTATCATTTTCTTCAAAATCTAATTTTCCAGTCTTCCTTCTCACTAGTGTCTTGTCACTATATGTAGACAGTCTCTAGTCCTAAATCCATTTCGTGACATTCAGGCAGATGGAATTTGTTATTTTTTCCTCATCTCACTGGTAGCGTCCATGCTGATCTTTTGTGACCACGTCATCTGATCCTTTCTGTTTGTTAACACATTCCTTCACTAGTCATGTTCATGCATTGAGGCATATCTGGAGTCATCCTTATATGACCACCAGATAAGCACTATGCTAAAGTATACACGTGTTGAAGTGAGCCTCTGTCTGTGAGGCTAATTACTCTTCAAATCCTTCATACGCTTCCAGGAATTTCCCCTGTGGTGAAACATGTCGAGAACCCAGCATTGATCACTAAGCTTGGAGAAGTCACTTGAGCACCAAACGTAACTCTGGCTATTCCCTGGTTTGTTGCATGCAGGAGGATCTCACTGTGGACCCATGATAGGCAGGTGAGAAGTGGGTCTGCATAGGAGGTGACAATTACTTGGTCCAGAACCAGAGTACAGTATTTTAGCTCTGCATATTTGGAGAGCCCCCTTTGGTGGCGGAGGATACACAGAATGCCAACTGCTTCTTCCGCCTAGCTTGGAACTAGATGTGATGATCCTTTAAATATAAGCCAAGCTGGAGCCCATGACTTCAGCTCAACAAGTTTCGGAACGGCAGACAAACCACAGAAAAGTCTAGATCTACAATGTAGATAAAACCAAGGAATCTTCAACTTGGTATTGGCTGCAAAACAGCGAGAAGCTCAGCAGTCCTAGCTAAACATCAGCAACAGCAAGTCATGTTCCAGCAGCCTCCCTACAAGGTTGCTGCTATCTAAATCTTTGTTCATGAGGAAAAACTGCTTCAATAAGTCTTAACAATTATCGTAAACGTGTTCTTTTATTTGTAGCATGTGCTACACAAGACATAATCCAGTAACTAAGCAAAGGATGTAATCAAACAGATAAACGATTAATTGTAACACTTATTTGTAATCAATACTGTTCATCCGAAAAATTTCTTCTTCCTGTTGAATACGTTTGATGCCAAGAATAGCTGCAAATTGCTTTTGTTACTGACTTCCGATCTAGGGGACATGCCGTGATCTGATGCGCTGTTCTTTTGTAAGGTCGATCACCCCTTCGACCCACCTTTTCCTGAGCAACAATCCAACTTACCAGACGCTTCCATAATGCAACAAATTTGCAAGCTCCCAAAATTGGTCGGTACGACTTCGGAATAATTTATTCGCTGTTTTAGTTTACAGTCGTCTTCCTAATGTAAAGTGAAAGCGGATTTTCTTTCATTTTCGACATTGGTATAGAATTTCACGGTCTATGCATTTCAATTTCCGCGTGGCAAAGAGTTTTTCACACGAATCACCAGTGCTTCCGGATTCCCAAACATTGTCCATATACATGTAGTTGCTCATATCCCCCAGTTAGAGGAGAGAGAGGGGGAAAGGATGGAGGCAGGCATAGAAAGCATTTTACATTAATAGGACTGCTTTAACAAGAAAGTTAACACACATGGCCGAGTCTTATTTCCCTTTAGGTCACTTCTCGCTCGCTTCTGGCGCCAATCTGAGCTCAAAATCTTCACGTATGTTTCCAGGGAAGCGGAAATTGAACAGGCCTTCGCACACAAAGTGGCGATAAAGAGACAATAATTTGACCTTGATACTTTTTGAAATCTCTCTTAACTCTACCAATGACAAGCAGTCTGGCGTACTTCAGAAGAATGGCTGGAAGTAGAACGGGAAGAAAGTACTCGAACAACTCAACGGTACAAGCTCCACAAAAGTTACTTTCATCTTAAGCATTGATGAAGGATGGCGTGAACAAGGACGGCAATTTCCGCCATGTTAACTTGTTTTGTCATAGAAATTTGTAACGAAAGTTTGATAAGAAACTTGTGTTTCCTCAAAGGTATCGGGTTCGAAATACGGTAGCGGTATGCTCCAGTCTACCCAGCTGAAAATGGGTACCTGACTGAGCTCTTGAGTTAGTGATGTACACGGCAGCGCGGAAGGGAACTGCTCACCCCACCTTTCGATGCTGGACGTAGTCTAGCAAAGTCTCTACCACTTTACCCCCCTACGGCAGTATATGCTATGGAACTATCTTTGCCTTTTTACCCTGGATGAAAACTGAGGCTTGAAAATGATGTCCTGAATGCAGAATCTTATTTCCTATATGTTCAGATTTTCTTATTATTCGGCCTTCTTTCTTCTTACGTTAGCCTCGTTCTCTCATCGTGCTAGTTCTTCATTTTTTTTAATTTGCCTTCTATCAATTTAGTATAAGAGAAAGGTTATGAAACACGGGCACAACGAAGTATAAATATTCATAAATAGAGATGTATTTCTATAGATTTCTATAAGAATCGATAGTGGAGTTAACAGCCTCTGCAGACTCCGAAATGCGGAAGTACCGCGGTCAACGAGAGCCCTGAACATACATACTGTTGTGAGTTATTTCGAACTGGATTCCATTCTTCTGAGAAAAATTTGCTTTCTTACAGGGCCATTAAATGAGTCATGTAAACACCACACTACTGTGATCTGTTAAACATTAGCTCAGTAAATGGATCATATAAACAAAACACTACTATCAGGGCCGGCCTCCGTAATTGCGGAGCCCGATTTGGATTAATGTGGTGGGGCACTCTGTACTTAAGAATTAAAGTTTTGTATTGTGGCGAATCGCCCGTGTTTTTCATTTGTCAGTGTTTTACTTGTCTTCTCTCCTGTACACTTACCATTATTTTCTCTTTTCCCGTAACTTCTCTCTCATAATTTGCACGTAACGACTCAGGTTTCGTATTGTTATCTTGACCGCTGACCTGTTTTGAAACACCTTGACTCCCATATGTGCAGGGGGAGAGTTGTTTGTGTACGGTTACGTCACAATTTCCGGTCTGAAGTAGCGAGACAGGGTAATTGAACAACCTTTGTTAAAATAGACACTGGCGGGTTAATTTTTGCCTTAAGTCAGGATGGTCAGTTTCGTGTATTGATAATCGGGAGACTAAACTGCGAATGGGCTGACAGGAGTATTTAAAACACATGGCAGATTACATTAGGTGTGACTTAGAGACTACGTAATACTTCCGGAAATGGGATCAGTTTTTGTCAACATTTACGATAACAATTTTAATTGAGGTTATTCCATGAGTTATTAACATGATTCATAAAAACCATCGGTAGCGCTCAAACATTATATGGGAGGATTTTAAAATAGCATGATGTTATGCGGAATTTTTATGAGATGGATGGGGAGAAGACATACTAAAGTCAGACATTCGAACATGCTTGGTCTAGATGAAATATATTAAAATAGACTACTTCTGATTGGAGACTTTCACCCGCATGGGAAGGTGGGAGCGTGTGCGAAACGTCCCTTATATCCTTTATATTTTGCATTTGACATTTTTAACTTGCTGATGAATGTCCAGGTTCATGCGAGGCTGGCTAACTCAGCATATAACATGACTAGATTTAACCACCACTGCATGAGCTGGTACTTGTTACATGCAGGTTTCCTCACAAGGAACCCAAAAGCAGGGAGAGTAAGATGATGACATTATAGTTTACATATTTATTAACATTTTAATAAGTTTATATGAATGTTTAAACACGTTTAAATCAGGCAAGAGTCGTTTCGCTGGTCAGCCATATTTGTCATCAGATTAACTGAGTTTAACAATAATTTTTTATTCAATCTATTGGGTTTACAATTGATGCCCGGGGAGAGTAAAATTATTGAGAAAAATGTGGGTCGGTGGAATTCAGCGCGAAGGCGCTTGACTAGTGTCAGGAAACTGATACTTAGCAGAAACTTTTCTTTCTTCTGAAGTGTGTGGTACTAGCTTGGTACGAGTCTGTGGATCAAGAGCTTGTGATCTACGCTAGATGCCTGCCTGAAGATCCTTGTCTTGACATTTGGAATGGTTACCCCTGCAACTATGCCCTGGACGTGCCCTCACCACAGATGTCGACGATTGCAGGAGCAGTCAGCAAACCATTTTCAATAGCTGGCCAGTTAAGTGATTTCAATCAGGCTAGAGCAAAAGACTTCACATTGAATAAAAACAAACCACCATCACCATTATTTTTTCTGTGACTAAATAACTCCATATTTAAATTCCTAAACCCATTAATTTATTTACGCTTGCTAAGCAATAATTGATTTTTAAATTTATTATGTGTGTAAATTCAAATTGATAGATAATTTAATTATTACAGAGTGAAGTGCCCACGTATGAATCAGTTATTTTAAACATATAATACAATAGAGCAACTAAAGTAATACTTTACTGAATAATTCAGTTGGA
Source organism: Oreohelix idahoensis (assembly GCA_024509875.1). Taxonomy (NCBI): domain Eukaryota; kingdom Metazoa; phylum Mollusca; class Gastropoda; order Stylommatophora; family Oreohelicidae; genus Oreohelix; species Oreohelix idahoensis. Next base: position 84,052 of record JAMPIV010006063.1, read on the forward strand.
AGCCCAGAAACGAGCAAATATATCTTTATCCTCATAGAAGGGGCGGGCAGAACAAATGTAATCCCTAAAATAGAAGCACTTTGCTTCTATTTACCACTCTCCCGAGTAATCTTGAAAGAAGATAGATACCTTTAAAGACCCTCATTGTATACTTTAAATTTTGGCCATTGTTGTACCATCACTGCAGTGGAGGGGAGGCAATCCCGTGACAGTTATTACACGCTTTATGTCAAAATATAGCTCATATATATATATTCTTACTTAGTCGTTGCCCTTCTACCATGAGGTGTAGAGGTTAATTTAATATATATATATTCATGATGTCTTATTTTAAATAATCTTCGTCCCTTGATATTTTCCGAAGCTGGAGATGGGATATCAAGGGAAGCCCAATTGGGTCAAGAAGGTTAAATCGCATTAAGGCTGGCTCTGATTACAATAATCTGTTAATCATTACGACATTCAATTGATTATATAAACGCTATTCTCTGATATGTACCTATAGAAATCATAAAGACACAAACTGCTCTACACTTCTTTCAGAATTGTCTTTATTTCTTAAAAAATTAATGGAGTATTCTCCGTCATTTTTTTATGTTCATGAAAAATAAAACAAAATTACTTGGTTGTGAACAAATTGTCTATCTCTTAGATTTAAAACGTAATCAAGAAAATTAAAATTGTTCATATTGTTCGTGAAAAATGTTTAAAGTGTGTACACATAATTTTGAAATACCCCGCATATAGACAACGCACAGCGAAATAAAATATTAGTAAAGTGACGAAAAGAATCCACATCAAGAGCCTTAGTGTCCGCGCTGCAATAATCCAGATGCTTTGAAGACCGTCTTGAGCAATTAGAGATTGCTCTTATCTGGCTGAAGCTGGCATTAGGGGTTAGGGATATTTGTTAATGCCCTCGTAAGATAAGGATAAGCAATATAAACAAAGCGAAGAATTATTCACCGGGATAATGAGATCCGGCAGGCTTGAGTACGTACAAAGGAGAGAAGGCTTGATAGTGTAGTAACAACATGAAAGAGGTGTAACCAGTCGACCACTTTAAGTAACAGCTGTTCCCACGAACACCATTAAATTCACACCTATTACAACACTAAAGAACAATTATACTTCATAGATTACCAGGGCCCTAAATGTGAGAAAAGAAAAGCGACAATGTAACATGTCAGATATTGTCGTAAAAGGCGACCAAGGAAGATTGGTCATAGCTACACTATCCGGCCGTAACGGTAAGCCACACAAAAACGTCAATAACAACAGGGATAAGTCAATTAAAGACTAATTTGGAACTGATGGAAATAACCAGGCTAACACTAGTAGATAGTAGAACAGGAGGCGAGGAGAACAAGTTGGCTTTGGACAGGACACATTAAGAAAAAAACCAGATGATAGCATTACAAGGCAGTCCCTGTCGTGAAATATCCCCGGTATGAGAAATAGAAAAAGAGAATATATATATATATATATATATATATATATATATATATATATATATATATATATATATATATATATATATATATATATATATATATATATATATATATATATATATATATATATATATATATATATATATATATATAGTTGAAGAATATTAAAAAGGCACCACCTGTATAATCCAGGAACAGAGTGTGAAATGTAAATATAAGTGTTTACAAGTTTACATATTTGGAATCTTTATTCATTTTCCTATGAATCCATGCTCGTTATTAATTTGTACATTTGATTGTTATGAAATTCATTGCATTCTGTGCAGGCAAGGGAGAAAACCAAAAATGCAACCAATAAAAAAATTCATTCACACTATCCTCAGTATACGGTATGTCCACCGTGTGCTTGCAAACAAGCTTGGCAGCGGCTCCGCATGGAACGCACAAGTCTCTGAAGGAAATTCCGGGCAATCAAGTCCCATTCACGCGTAAGAGCAGCTTCGAGCTGTTGCAGATTAGCTGGAGAACCTTGCCTGTAGACTCTGCGTCCAAGCTCGTCCCACAGATGTTCTATAGGGGACATGTCTGGTTGTCGTAGATTTCCGATAGGAGAATTAAGACTAGGTTTGGTCCCTTCTGAATAGGTTTGAATAGGTGATAGACTCAGTGAGAGTTAGTGAAAGGTAATAGAATTTCCACACACGTGAGATGATAGATTTGATATAGTGGCTGTCTCTGAAAGCGAAAAGAATTCTTCTCTCTCTCACCTATCTTCTACAACAGTTGTTACAGCGTCAGACAGACTACACCAATATACATATTACGTATATTTCTATCACTCACAGGCACGCACATACACGTGACGACAGGTAAACACACAGACGTGGGAAAACTATAACAATGATATATATATTATCTAGAACGAGCTGACCAAACACGATTATTAAGTTCAAGAGCGATTTTATTATCAGGAAAAATCGGCTCACAACATCAAAGAAAGTACATCAAGGAAAATACATATACACATAGTCACAAAACTTCAAGGAAATGTTGCAAGGATGATAGCCCCGTTATGGTGTTAACTCTAGGTTTAGCCCGGCCCCGTTAAGAGAACAGATGATGGCGCCAGAGTCACAGATACATAGGGTTTGAGTCTAAGAGTTTTTCTTTGTTTTATCTCGTAATTATATGCACAGAGTTTGAAAAAAAAATCTGATTTAACCTAAGACAAAAACACAAGAACTCTAGCCTTAGCAACAAATTATGCAGATTGGAAAAAAAAAAAAAAAAAAAATTAGGACAGCAACAGGGTGTCAAAGATATAATAGTGAAAATATCACTCAGACCAGCGTACACTCATTCATTCCGCCATGGCTTCTCACTCAGGTACTCACGACTTTGCTCGCTGCCTCTTGGAACACATTGATTTTAGATTTTCACACAGACTCAAAAAATGCAGTCTTCTGCCAAGAAGTCCCCAGTTCCAAAAGACGTAATTAACTCGGAGTCTCCGGGAACGACTACTTGGGTATGCAAATTTGTTCAAATGTCTGATTAAGTCACCTAACAATTATTCCAGGCGCGGGAGTTAGCAGAGCACAGTGTCAATAGCGTAGGTTTCTAAAAAATGCTGAATGTCAGGTCGGTGCCTTCCCTCAGTATAGGATTCACTTTAGTCACACCACAGATTTGTCCACAAGATATAATCTAGTCGGGAAATGATTGTTAATATTCACGCCACCAGGCAGCAAATTATATAGAGTTTCTAGAAGAAATTAAGTGCTGGCTCCAAGGTCCAGTATTTATCATTACAGTCTTTGAAAACCCGTTATAGGGATATTAGTATTTCTGTCTAACTTGCACCGTCAGATCAGTGTTACTTGAGAAAACCCACGTGGTTCAAAATAAGGACTGTCTATTTCTTCACAAGTATGGAAACTACTACTAGGTGCTGGTAAAGTTAGGGTCACCCCAAAACTTTCACTGTGTGGAGGAAAAATAACACATATAATATAATAAACAGAATCTGTACTGGTTAAAACTTACATTTAAACTTGCAAGCAGAGAGCTTTGCTTATCATTTAAACTTCCCGTGACGTAAGTTATATTTAAAAATCAGCAATCCTAATGAATTAAGAACACGTGCGTATTCCGTCACCATTCATGAGGCTGGATTCTAGAGTTTATACGTTAGTTTAGAAAAATACACTCGACTGAGTATTAGCAGTTAAATTAAATTTATAAATAGCTACAATTGCCGTTATAAGCTAGAAATTTTAATTTTATTCTGCTTTCCACTGAATGCTTCCCTAGAAAATATAATAGCCTACCACTTTATTTCTCTTCTGCGCTAAAGAAATAGATTAAAATGAATTAAGCGATTTAACACTTTAACACTCACAAAATCTATATATCTATCATATTAATTACCTCAACCACAGAATTACAGGTAGTCGCACAACTTAAGAATAAAAATGCTGAAAATATTTCTGGAAGTCTAGAAGTTCGACAAATTGCCGAAACAAACTGAGATCTTCGCTAACAGCTATTCTGTTTTTCGAGCGACCTATCTACTGTGGAGTCTATGAGCGAGAATGAAATTAAAGTTTCAAACTTGGCCAATATCTTAAAATCAGACAAAGGGCCCAAACTTACTTCGCCAAGCGAAATTATCTCCCCTACTCCCAACATTTACGTCCGCTTAACGCGTGTCGTAACTGTCACCTACTGACCACGATGTACGCGTGTCAGTTTCAAATCCCAGACAGCCTGACTCCATTGTAGGGCAGTTTTCACACTACAGCTGACCATGGCCCAAGTGAGCGCCGTGTCAGTTTGGGATTTTCCAGCCAAATGTCTGGATACTGACCGGTGCAGATGTAAAGTATCACACCTCACCGGGACTAATGCCGAGAAGAAGCTCGCGCGCTCGGTGAGAATGTAGACGATTTGCTACGTCCTATGTTCAGCGAACCGACTTATCACGCCTTCTGACGCCCTGCAGCCCTGACATCTACGTAATATCGTCCTAGCGCGATTCTCAGTTTTAGAGAAAGGAAAAAGGTAAAGTTTGCGAATTATATGAGAATAATATTCGCAAAACGAATGGATGAAAAATACACAGGAAAAAAAAAGTACAGAGATATTAAAAGAGAGAGTTTATGTGAAAGAATAGGAAGAAGATGTAGGAAATTAAATGAATATAAACCCTACGTGACAGAGCCTCCCCCCTTTAAGATATGGAAGCACTCCATGTCTACGTTATGGAGTTTAATTTCCTATAACCGTAGCTTCGGGGTGTCTGTCTTCTTCCCTCTCCATCTCCCCCTCCATCTCTGTCCAATTCCTACTCAAGTCCACTCCTCAAAGTTTCCTTCCCCTGGAATGTCTCATATGCGCGCTTGAAAGAGCGTCGCCGCTTCTGACATTTTTGAAAGATTTCCTGTGATAGCGGTGGAATATCCCTGCCACTATCGTCATCTTCGTCAGTTTTGGCGATCGTCAGGAGATGGTCGGAGGTTGGCACTGGTTTTTCCAAGTATCTCTTTAAGAGATTTAAATGGAAAACCTTCTCCTTTCCTTCAATAGAGATCTGGTAGTTAGCCTTAGAAATCTTTTTCAGGACGGTAAACGGCCCTTGCCATCCGATCTTCAGTTGGTTGTTCTCGGTAGGGAGCAACACCAAAACTTTCTCTCCTGCTTCCAGTTCTCTCTCTTCCGCGACTTTCCTGTATCGGTTAGCGTGCTTTGTGCGAGCTCGCTTAAAGTTAGTCGTTGCTAGGTCCCACCCTAGTTTCAACCTTTCCTTTAAAACCGACACATATTTACTTGCTGAGACGACTGTCTCATCCGCCTTCTCGTCTGTCAGAGACTGAAGTAAGGCTTCAAGCGGGCCCTTAATGGGTCTGCCAAATAAGAGTGTAGCTGGCGGAAATCCTGTGGAAGTATGAGGAGATTCTCTGTAGCCAAATAATGCTGCAGGAATACAGAGATCCCAATCTTCAGGTTTCACTTGTGCCAGCTTACTTAGCATCATGGTGAGGTTTCCATTAGCACGTTCCACGAGCCCATTTCCGGCCGGAGTATATGGCTTAGTGTGGATGTGCTGGGTCCTCAAGATCTTAACGATCTCATCCATCAACAGGTTTCGGTATGGAGATCCATTATCCGTCAACACTTGCTGAGGGAATCCCAACCGAGTGAAAATCTGCACGAGGGCTTCTGCGACATGCTTGGCATCTGCGCATGTTAGCGGGATAGCTTCTGCCCATAAAGTGCATGTATCGACTAAGGTCAGGATGAACCTGTTCCTTCTTTTAGTCCTTTCGAAAGGCCCTAAAATGTCGATCACAACCCGTTCGAATGGTGTACCCACTATTGGCATTTCACCCAAAGAAACTGGGGGTGCCCGTTGCTTGGGTGGCACACGTTGGCACTGGGCACAGGATTTGACATATCTGATAATATCAGTATTTACTCCTGGCCACCAATAATGAGTGGTTATACGTTGGTTTGTGGCGTTCTGTCCCATATGTCCGCTAAAGGGAAGAGAGTGCCCCATTTCTAGGATTTGGCTTCTGTGCTGTTTCGGTACTAGGAGCTGGTTGTAACCTTGGTCAGGCTTGCCCGTTCTCCGATAAAGTACGCCATCCTCAGAAAAAATGTCCCCGTGCTGTTTGGGTTCCTTAGCCATGGGCAGTTTCCTAAAGCAGGGTGCCAAAGTAGGGTCCTTGTATTGCGCTTCTTTAAGTTCCATAGGTAACAAATTTGGCGCAGGCTCCCGTTCCTTTTTGGTTTGCCCTCTTGTAGTTACTGCTGCCACAATCGGCTCTTCCGGTTTCCCAATACACACGTATCTCCCGCCAAGTATGACTGGGTAGATGGGGTCATCCATAACAGCCGCTTTGATCACACCTCTGACAAAGTCAGAGTGTATCTCCACCAATGCGATGGGAAGCGCTGTAGGTGCCTCACTCTTACGAACTCCACAAAGTTGGACGGTCTCTGCTGTCTCTTGACCGGGTTTGACCAGGTTTCTGGCAACAATGCAATCGTAAGAAAGCCCCGTGTCAAATAAGCAAGAAGTTTGAGAACCGTTCAAAATAACAGTACCTCGCGTTGAGGGTCTATCCCCAAGAGGTTGGGAATCACTGTCAATAATTCCGCCTTGCGAGACTGTTAATAAGCATCCGATGCGTTTCGGCTCGGTGTGCTCGGTCTGATCATATGTCCCGTGCTCAGGGGTTCTCCCTTTGCCACCTTGTCCTTTCTGGCTACGCTGCCATGTAGGTCGGTCGGGTTGATCAGACTGTTTGGGGTGGTTGGGGTACTTGTTCTTGTAGAACTTGGATTTTTCAGGAGGGGGGTTTTTAGGTCCAGTTTCTCTGTGGTTATTTTGGTTAGAAGCCTGAGAAGATTGCTCTAGGTTATGTTTTCGAAAATGCTCCTCTGTCGGTTTCCGCTTTGTGGCCGGTAGTTCAGCCAGCGCATTGTGATAACGCTCAGACTTTTCCAAAATGTCTTCAAGTTTTTCTGCCCCCTGCTCAGCGAGAAATCTCCGGGTATCAGCAGACAAAGTGTTCTTTATTTGTTCAGTTAGAACAAGTTCCTCAAGACCTTCATAGGTAGAGGGGAGCTGCGAAAGCTCAAGGCACTTTGTTAGATATCCCTTAAGACGAGATGAGAACTGGTGAAAAGTTTCAGAATTCTCTTTCCGGCTGTTGCGAAACAGTTGCAAAAACCTGCGAGCGTTCATTTCAAAGCGCTCCAGTAACGCTTTCTTCAACACATCGTAGTCGTCTTGTTGGCTACTTTCCAGCTTAGAATAAACATCATAAGCAGAACCTTTTAGGGCCTGGGAAAGTTTCATATTCCAACGCGACCTCTCTAACCCGTACAGAGTTGCAATTTTCTCAAATTTTTCTAACCATGTGTCAATCTTCTCATTTGGACAAGGAAAAGATTCAAGAGTGAAAGACATAGCATTTAGTTGAAGAGATTGAGTGTTAGCAGGGTCAGTTAAGGAAGAATGAGGAGAAGACTCTCCATTGCTGGAGGTAGAGGCAGCACCACGACTTTGGAACTCTAGAGCTTTAAGTGCCAGCTCATGCTGTCTCTCCTCCCTCTCCTTCTCATGCTGTCTCTCCTCCCTTTCCTTCTCATGCTGTCTCTCTTTCTCCTTCTCTCTTTCCTCATGCTGTCTTTCCTTCTCTCTTTCGTTCGCCCTGCGAATTTCCATTTCTTCATCCATCTTCTTCTGCTGTAAAGCTTCAGCTGCTTTCCTCTCCGCATCATATCTCTCCAGTTCGTCTCTGACAAAAGCTTTCGCTTCCTCTCCTTCCAGTCCCTCCTCTCTCGCTTCGTCCCTGAGGAGTTGTCTAAGCTTTGCCCTCTCGGCCATATTATGTCAGTGACTGAGACACGTGGAGATAGAAAATAGGAAAAAGAATAACCTGGTTCCTACCACTTACGAGAAAAAAAATTACCAAATTATTCAAAAGATGATATCCTTAACCCTGGGATACCTCCTCCAAAATAAAATCTAACTATCGCTGCTATTATCGGCAATAAAGCACTCAATGCAAAACACGACTACGCCAAATAAATGGTACTTAAGATTACAACTGAAAATTAAGTTGCTACAGTGGAAAAGCAAAAGAATATTGCAAAAATTAAAGAGAAAAATAATCCCTTAATTTTTAAAAATCCACTATAAGTTCGCCCCTGAAGTCAGATCGGGTAAGGGAGGGAATTAATCTGGACAAAAAAGTCCGAAACACACTCCTTAACTTAGTTCAAACGCCGTTCTGCCTCAGTACCCAGTGAATGTTATACACTCACCACTTTACCAGCATTTAGTATTACAATCAGCAGTTAACATATATCCCGACAAAATCAACCTGTAACCAAAATGTATATTATTCAAAGATGCTGTGGAAAAAAAAAACTTATTAGTTTGTGTGGTCAGCACGCCCGTAAACAGATCGCTAGTCTAGGGGGTAATTTTTTTTTTAAAAAGATATACAAACTCACAAAACATCACACTCTTACTCTATTACAGAATAAGAATCTTAAATACAAAATCCAGATAGACGAGTCCACGTTTGTCGTACTCGTCTTCCTATTCTAAGTTCAAAGACCGGAAACGAGTCCCCATTTGTCGTAGATTTCCGATAGGAGAATTAAGACTAGGTTTGGTCCCTTCTGAATAGGTTTGAATAGGTGATAGACTCAGTGAGAGTTAGTGAAAGGTAATAGAATTTCCACACACGTGAGATGATAGATTTGATATAGTGGCTGTCTCTGAAAGCGAAAAGAATTCTTCTCTCTCTCACCTATCTTCTACAACAGTTGTTACAGCGTCAGACAGACTACACCAATATACATATTACGTATATTTCTATCACTCACAGGCACGCACATACACGTGACGACAGGTAAACACACAGACGTGGGAAAACTATAACAATGATATATATATTATCTAGAACGAGCTGACCAAACACGATTATTAAGTTCAAGAGCGATTTTATTATCAGGAAAAATCGGCTCACAACATCAAAGAAAGTACATCAAGGAAAATACATATACACATAGTCACAAAACTTCAAGGAAATGTTGCAAGGATGATAGCCCCGTTATGGTGTTAACTCTAGGTTTAGCCCGGCCCCGTTAAGAGAACAGATGATGGCGCCAGAGTCACAGATACATAGGGTTTGAGTCTAAGAGTTTTTCTTTGTTTTATCTCGTAATTATATGCACAGAGTTTGAAAAAAAAATCTGATTTAACCTAAGACAAAAACACAAGAACTCTAGCCTTAGCAACAAATTATGCAGATTGGAAAAAAAAAAAAAAAAAAAAATTAGGACAGCAACAGGGTGTCAAAGATATAATAGTGAAAATATCACTCAGACCAGCGTACACTCATTCATTCCGCCATGGCTTCTCACTCAGGTACTCACGACTTTGCTCGCTGCCTCTTGGAACACATTGATTTTAGATTTTCACACAGACTCAAAAAATGCAGTCTTCTGCCAAGAAGTCCCCAGTTCCAAAAGACGTAATTAACTCGGAGTCTCCGGGAACGACTACTTGGGTATGCAAATTTGTTCAAATGTCTGATTAAGTCACCTAACAATTATTCCAGGCGCGGGAGTTAGCAGAGCACAGTGTCAATAGCGTAGGTTTCTAAAAAATGCTGAATGTCAGGTCGGTGCCTTCCCTCAGTATAGGATTCACTTTAGTCACACCACAGATTTGTCCACAAGATATAATCTAGTCGGGAAATGATTGTTAATATTCACGCCACCAGGCAGCAAATTATATAGAGTTTCTAGAAGAAATTAAGTGCTGGCTCCAAGGTCCAGTATTTATCATTACAGTCTTTGAAAACCCGTTATAGGGATATTAGTATTTCTGTCTAACTTGCACCGTCAGATCAGTGTTACTTGAGAAAACCCACGTGGTTCAAAATAAGGACTGTCTATTTCTTCACAAGTATGGAAACTACTACTAGGTGCTGGTAAAGTTAGGGTCACCCCAAAACTTTCACTGTGTGGAGGAAAAATAACACATATAATATAATAAACAGAATCTGTACTGGTTAAAACTTACATTTAAACTTGCAAGCAGAGAGCTTTGCTTATCATTTAAACTTCCCGTGACGTAAGTTATAATTAAAAATCAGCAATCCTAATGAATTAAGAACACGTGCGTATTCCGTCACCATTCATGAGGCTGGATTCTAGAGTTTATACGTTAGTTTAGAAAAATACACTCGACTGAGTATTAGCAGTTAAATTAAATTTATAAATAGCTACAATTGCCGTTATAAGCTAGAAATATTAATTTTATTCTGCTTTCCACTGAATGCTTCCCTAGAAAATATAATAGCCTACCACTTTATTTCTCTTCTGCGCTAAAGAAATAGATTAAAATGAATTAAGCGATTTAACACTTTAACACTCACAAAATCTATATATCTATCATATTAATTACCTCAACCACAGAATTACAGGTAGTCGCACAACTTAAGAATAAAAATGCTGAAAATATTTCTGGAAGTCTAGAAGTTCGACAAATTGCCGAAACAAACTGAGATCTTCGCTAACAGCTATTCTGTTTTTCGAGCGACCTATCTACTGTGGAGTCTATGAGCGAGAATGAAATTAAAGTTTCAAACTTGGCCAATATCTTAAAATCAGACAAAGGGCCCAAACTTACTTCGCCAAGCGAAATTATCTCCCCTACTCCCAACATTTACGTCCGCTTAACGCGTGTCGTAACTGTCACCTACTGACCACGATGTACGCGTGTCAGTTTCAAATCCCAGACAGCCTGACTCCATTGTAGGGCAGTTTTCACACTACAGCTGACCATGGCCCAAGTGAGCGCCGTGTCAGTTTGGGATTTTCCAGCCAAATGTCTGGATACTGACCGGTGCAGATGTAAAGTATCACACCTCACCGGGACTAATGCCGAGAAGAAGCTCGCGCGCTCGGTGAGAATGTAGACGATTTGCTACGTCCTATGTTCAGCGAACCGACTTATCACGCCTTCTGACGCCCTGCAGCCCTGACATCTACGTAATATCGTCCTAGCGCGATTCTCAGTTTTAGAGAAAGGAAAAAGGTAAAGTTTGCGAATTATATGAGAATAATATTCGCAAAACGAATGGATGAAAAATACACAGGAAAAAAAAAGTACAGAGATATTAAAAGAGAGAGTTTATGTGAAAGAATAGGAAGAAGATGTAGGAAATTAAATGAATATAAACCCTACGTGACACTGGTGATAGGGCAGGCCAATCAATCGTCGCAATGTTCTGCTGCATCGGTTGTGCTGACGAACACAGCAATCTGCAAAGCGCTCTCCACACCGTCGCCAAATCCGCATACGTCCATCAGCAAAGGATATGTTGAATCTGCTCTCGTCTGTGAATAGGACAGCATTCCACTGCAGTCTAGTCCATCTGACATGTTGCTCTGCCCATTGCAGGCGCTGCTGACGATGTCTGTGAGTCAAGTTTGGCCAAACATAAGGTCGTCTTGCAGTAAGGCCTGTATCTCTGAGTCGTCGTATGACTGTCATTCGAGAGACTTGCCTACGTCTACCCACTATTGCTCTTGCTGTTTGACTTGCCGGGAGAGAACGATTCCTTAGGTGACTCAGCAATATGACGATCTTGCGCAGGGGTAGTAACTTGTGGTTGGCCACTCCCAAGTCTATCCCGGGCACTGCCAGTGGTTCCGTAACGTTCATTGAGACGTACAATAGAGCTGTGGTGGCAATTCATCCTTCTGGCAATGGCCCGCGAGCTCATTCCGGTCTCCAACATACCAATGGCTCGTTGGCGGTCGTTTTCAGATAGTCGTGGCATTTCAAGCACATGTACTGGGTGTTGTTGTTGTTGTTGTTGTTTTCTCCTACTATGTTGTTGTAATACCTTGTTCAACCTGAAAGTTTGGTTATAATTGGGATATATAGGGTGTTATCGTCTTCACTGGTATCTCGTTCGTAGTCCTGGAGGTGATCGGTCCTGAAAAGGACCACTAGCTGGCTGTCTGGGTTCCTCTTTGTCCGTTTGTGGTGCCGTATCGCGCTCATGGTGTTTTTTATGTCCTGCCTCACTATCTGGCTTGTTTGGTTTTGTGTGTTTCTACGCTCCTAGTTTCTGTTGCTTTTTGTCTTCTTGCTCTCCTGTATCTGTGACAGTGCTTTTTCAATTATCGTTGGTAGTAGCTGTTCTAGCGTTTCTTGGATGATTTCTTTTACTGCTTGGTTGTTCGTTTTAGTTTCTCGCGTGCTGTTTGATGATATTTCCTCAATGGCTATTCTTTCTGCTTCTATTCTTTTGAGTATTTTTGTGTTTTCTTCTTTCAGCTCTGTCAGCTTCTTGACATCTGTTTCTACTTGTTGCTGGATTCTTTTCATTTCTTCCATCACGTGTTTTATGTTCTGCATGTTTATCGCATCTTCTCCACTGTCGGTTGGTTCTTCGGCGGCCTGCTTGCTGTTGTTTTCGATTCGCAGCTTCATTTTCATTTCTCTGACTTCAGCGGTCAGCTTGTGTAACTGTCGTCTGTCTATCGTGCGTTGTTTTTCTGCAACATCCGCAGCCACTCTGTGTTTTGCCTCCTTGAAGGGGATGTTTTTGGAAACCGCTTCCTTCAGGATGCTCTTGGTTTCCTGGAACATCGGGCAGCCTCGGTATCTAGCCCCATGGTTTCCAAGGCAGTTTGCACAGGTGCGGTTTGAGTTTATTGCTTTGTAGTTGTTGTCCTCCTTCACCTTGGGACAATCGCGGTATAGGTGGCCACCTGCACAATATCGACAGACTGCATCTCTCCTGCACGTTTTCTTTGTGTGCGAGAACTGCTGGCAGTTGGAGCACTGTATCACCGGAGGGATATAGGTTTCTGTCTTTTTGGTTGTTGTTTCGAGCGTCAGTCTCTCGGGTCTTGTCGATCCCTCTACCGTAACTATCATCAGATTGGTATCTTTCTTGGCCCAGGTTTTTAGTCTTTCGATCTGCGTGATTTTTAGATTTGCGTTTTCATCCTGAAGCGTCTGTGGACCTCGGCTTCGGAACAACTGGTATCCACCCCTCTGATGACCAACTTCTTTGTTGTTATGTACTTCTCCACCACCACTTTTATTTGGTGGGGCAACTGGACTTCTTTTGGACTAGATTCCAGTTCGGTCATCAGTGAAGTGGTTGTTGTGGTGCTGTTGAGCGAAAGCACGACTCCCTTTTCGTGCCTCCCTACTTTAGCGATACCTCTTCTTCCAGTTATCACCTCGAGGATGTTGATCACTTTGTTGTCGGGTAGGGTCCTGAGTGAGGCCTCACTTCCTGACGTCTGGGTGATCTTAACGATCCTCTCCCGTATCGTTTCTGCGTTTTTTGTCCCTTTGGTGTTTGGTCTTTGTTTCCCTCCACAGTCTTGGATCGAATCTTGCTCCCGTTCTTTGTTATAAGGTGTTATATCTTGCTTCTGGGCCCTTGAGTTGTCTGCTGTTGTTTCCTTAGGACCAGGAATGGTAGCTTGCTTCTCAGTGTTTTCGATGTTCAGCACTTCTGGGTCTACTTCTACTATCGCTTCTTGAAGAGCGAGCCTAAGGAACTCGTCTCCGTCGTCAATTATTCGAAGTGCATCTATATTGGTCTCTTCGATATCTTCCTCTTGTACCTGTCTGTGCTGAGGAGCTGTCTCTGTCAGTTCTTTCATGGTGCTTGCAGGTGGGTCGGCTGTCATCTCGGCATCGTGTGGTGGTGTCAACGGTATTTGGTGCAGCATCTCTGTGGTAGATAGGGTTTCTGCTGACGATTCGGGTATGTGCGGTGGTGGCCCCATGGTTTCAGGCTCCTGTCTTCTTTTCTCTCGTCTTTCCTGCATCTGCTTTATCTGTTGATATGCTCTCAACATGTCTTTATATTCTGGGTCTTTATAATCTTGGCCAGAGACGTTTGCTTCTGCCCTTTTCTGTATTCTTTCCGTCATCTGCTCCAACTGTTGTAACGCTCTCAATATTTCTTTACGTTCTGGGTCTTCATCATCATCTACTTCCACGCTAGCACATGGGGCCGCACTGCTTTCCGGCAATCTGCTCTTGCCCTTTTCCTTCAAAGCTTCGGGTCGCTCATCGGTTGTAGTATCAACGGTTGCTTTGTTTGTCTTCTGAGAAGGACTGGCCACGAAGTTGGTAGTTGGAGTATTCTTGCTCTCTGGTTGACTCTGTTTGTTCTTCGTAGGTTCTTGTTTGATGCTGCTGACAAGTGTTTGAGGGCTTGTATATACTTTCCTCTTTTTCGCTTTTGGCTTGGTACGAGTCATTTTGGTATACTGCTAACGTATAATGATCTGTTGGGTGAGCGCTGTGTACGTCCTGAAAAGGACGCTGGTTATAGTGCTGTCTTGATCGTCCTGAAAAGGACGCTGGTTATAGTGCTTTGCCGCGTCCAGACATGTTGTACGAAGATAATGTCAATGAATGTTGGTGATGTACTGGGTGTTTTGTCTCAACGGCCTTTTTATACCGAGTATACTGCCACAACGCGTACACATTTTCAGGGTCACAGCTGTTGGGAATCGTGTTGCACGTGTAACTTTCATTGTTTTCATGTAATCTGTACACAAACCCGTGGGTTGAATCATGCACTTTCCATTCCAGCAGCCATTCGCTCTCTACCTCATGACAAACACGGGGAAAATCCATTCCCACACTTTTTTTTCCAGCTTCTCGGCATCAGTATATATAATAGTGGTGCGTTTTTAATGTGCTTCAGTATATATATACAGGCTCCAAATAATATCAAAGATCATTTAACGTCACACAATGTAACCATTTTAGTTGTGAGGAAATGAAAAAATAAAGAATGCTAGAAATAAAGCATAACAGTACTTGTCTAACTCGCTAATACTCCGGGGGGGGGGGGGGGGGGGGGGGGGCGAGGGGGAGAGAAATGGAGAGGGGGGGAGGGATGCCACACTACAATTGAGTCACACTCTACAATTTCCGTCTCCTTGTATCGAATACAGGTGTTAGAGAAAAATAGGACATTTACCGATAGGAAATATTTTCCTTCCGCCCAGTCTGTCGAATCAACAAAATAACAGACCGATAGATTTGCTAATAATGCACAGTAAATGAGGTGTTGGGATTGGGTGGTGCACATCGTCCCTAACTCTTTGCTGGTAGAATTAATCTCTGGTGTCGTCGAAGACGTGACGTTGTCATGTTTACGAGAATGTGTTGAAATTTTAAGAAAGCAAAAGGGAATGGTCACCCGTGGGTGGCTAGCGAAGGCCAAAAGTGATAGTTGACCACACAAGTATGTGCACTGCTATGGCGATACAATAGCCTAATAAATCGTGGGAACTCTGGGATATCTCTCAAAAATACAAAGCATATCCCCTATCAGCCTACTCATATCAAAGTTTTACAAAATGAAACATAAAAGAACACCAAAAAAAAAAAAAAAAGAACTCTCTGCCACCCCATTTTCGTGTTCGTGAAGTCAACACAGATGCGAGCCTAAATTGCGCTTGCCTAGCGCGGTAAGTTTACTCGCCCTTAATCGATCGACATCGCTCACTAAGCCAGCGTTGTATGTTAATATAACACTCTGCAGGCTAGAGATTCGTATAACATATGGGAGAGGAGGGGTGGGAGAGAGATGAGGTATGTATTCTCGAGTAAAATGGCAAGAATATTAATATATACATGTTTGGGCTCAAGACCCGTCTCCGACACCTAAAAGTGCTGTCATCTAGATCGCTTTGGGTGAACAAGAAAAATAATTACACAGATATGGAAAGACCCTGGTCAAAGATGATATAGTTTCTGTAACTAAGAAATTATTCACTCTCTCTGTCTGACATACAGTGGCCACTCAATCGCGCTTACCTAATCTGGGTGATATATCCCTTGGACATACAAGTATCCTGAATATAAACTTCCAAGTGTTTTTATCTTCCAAATTTGGCCCCAGTCCTTCCTCTATAACAAATAAGATTTCTATGAGTGGGACGCCAAATTTGGTGGTTGATTCCTGTATGGACAAATGTCACCTCGAATAGTTAAATGTAGAAAAACAACCCGCGATCTGTGTTCACAGTAAACAGTAGTAAATACTTCCAGTCTTTTGAAACACCTGGTTGCTAAAACCGTGAAAAAAATCGGTTTTTACATACTAGGCAGACAAGGTCCCTGGTAGTCAGTCACTCCAAAGAATGAATTACTTCCCGCAGTAAATTACTCAACATTTGATTTTACCTTTGTACAAAAGTGATATGCCCATCAAAAGTTTACGACACAAATGAGGATTTATTGGGCAAGTAGAATAATTATTATAGTCAATATCTTTATAGAGGTATATACATCCTTGAGGAAATTTACTTGTAGTTAAGTAACTGTTAGAAAATTCAAATTAATTAACATAACTATACACCGTCCTTTATTAAAAAAACTAACACCTAGTGATTTGACTGGTGAGAAAATTAATAGGATTAAGAAAATTAACTTTAAGGAAATTAACTTGTGGTTATTTACAAGTTTAAAGCTAGCGCAGTTATTTTATAACTAAGTGTGCCTACTGAAATTACAAGAAATATTCCTTTCTAACATGCAGCTGGTATCAGACTTTATAACTAAGTGTGCCTACTGAAATTACAAGAAATATTCCTTTCTAACATGCAGCTGGTATCAGACTTACCAACTCTAATTCCCCTCTACAGATAGAAGACCACTGGCACTCTAGAACACCAGCAACAAATAATACTTGAGCCGAGATTAAATAACCAAGTTCTGCCTTAGATCGCCCTACATCTGTGTCGTAAATTTAGATGGGTTTAAAAGATATTTATGGTCCCGCTTGAGTAGGGTGGATGGTGATAAGTAAGTGAGAAATAAAGGTGTGAGAATAGA
The DNA here is from genome assembly GCA_024509875.1 of Oreohelix idahoensis. Classification (NCBI taxonomy): domain Eukaryota; kingdom Metazoa; phylum Mollusca; class Gastropoda; order Stylommatophora; family Oreohelicidae; genus Oreohelix; species Oreohelix idahoensis. The sequence goes on from JAMPIV010006063.1 coordinate 100,936, forward strand.
TTTCGCGAGTGGATAGTTTAAGGAGAAGATCTTTCTCTGGAATGAGTAGTTTCTCTAGTCCAGCCTATCTATACGACTATCTTTTAGTATAAGACAATCTTGCACCTCCCTATATCTAGAAATATAAGTTTAACTAAACACACACACACAATTATGTGACAACAAAACCCACAAACGTGAAAACTATAGTACATTGGGTATGGGTCTGACCAACACACAAAGTTAAGTTCTTTTGTTGTTTATTATCATTAAATTTTACAACATCGAATATCTAAGAAAGATCAAATAAAATCAGAATTCACACATAGAAAAATAGCACAATACATGTGCCCTCCCCTCATTGAGAAAGAAAGAACTCAACAAGTTAATAACCCCAATGGTCAAAGGTTAGCACTATGTTACAGCATAGACAGTAAAGAAAAGAACAAAGTTCCTACTAAATGCTATCCAGTAAGTAAACAATATTTAAGCGAAACCAAAGATGATATAGTTTCTGTAACTAAAAAATTATTCACTCTCTCTGTCTGACATACAGTGGCCACTCAGTCGCGCTTACCTAATCTGGGTGATATATCCCTTGGACATAGAAGTATCCTGAATATAAACTCCCAGTGTTTTTATCTTCCAACTTTGGCCCCAGTCCTTCTTCTATAACAAATAAGATTTCTATGAGTGGGACGCCAAATTTGGTGGTTGATTCCTGGATGGACAAATGTCACCTCGAATAGTTAAATGTAGAAAAACCACCCGCGATCTGTGTTCACAGTAAACAGTAGTAAATACTTCCAGTCTTTTGAAACATCTGGTTGCTAAAACTGTTACAATTTATAACTGATGATGATGGTAAATCCTATCGGCTGGCTCTGTGGTGATTGCTGATTTTGAAACAGCGTAACTTGCTAGATAAATCAGATGATACGACTGTCAAAAGTCAGATAGTATGATGTTTGTATTACGCCACAGTGGGCTGATAAAATTGAATGAATATCTGGGTATTTGTAAGTCCAGTTAAATTTACTACTTAAAATGTTAATTTGCCTCTTTGGCCAGTTCTGTTCACAACTGAACTTGGGGACACGTAAGTCAAGAAGACGACAACATTAATTAATCAGTAGATGAAGAAAAGGACCAAAATAGACCGCTGGTTGCCGTTTGATCTGGTCTGCTAGAATAGAGAAACATTATTAAAAAAATGGTTAAATTATATATATATATATATATATATATATATATATATATATATATATATATATATATATATATATATATATATATATATATATATATATATATATATATACGGAAGGGACGAGACGATCTCTCATCCTCTCCATCAGTCCTGATTAACGTTAAAAGGCGCACAGTGTCTTTAGCCTATCCTATCGTGCGTCGGTTAGCGAAGTTGCAGGTTTGGTTGAGGCATGCAGCCTTTCCCCTCCTGCTCCGGTCAACGATCAGCGCACAATGTCAATTATTATTTAATTATCCCTACGCGCACTTAACACAAATATCGCCTGTCATTAATAGCTTTTAGATTGTCGGCGTCGGGTATAACTAACAGTCACTTACTAAAGTTACACAAAATGAAATATAACGTGAATTCTATGGTCTACTATCAGTCACCTAGCATATTAATTCAGTCAGCTAAACCGTATCTTCTTGTGCAAGAAAGCTGGTGATGGAATTTACATTAAACAGCACAACTGGTAAAAAAATGTACGCGTTATTTATTTCACTAGTTTTAACGCTAGGAAATCACAGTGAATTATAATGGTAAAACAACACATTTTAACACTTATGCATAAATTTCTATTACCAGACAATCCGAATGAAATCCCCACGAAGGCTATTAGCACACCTTCCACAATGGTTCTAGACGACGTGTTTAGACTATCCAAAATTCTGAGCAACAACTGATAACTGGTTTGAGAAGACGAAGTTTATATACATCATGTTATTATGATCTCTAGAGGATGTTAATTTTCACACTCTTTTGCATAGCAGAAATCGGGGAACTACGTTTCCCCCAGATAAAAGGTTTCCACGGTGGCCCTGTCGGCTATTCTAACCGACAACCGAGACTTAAACCGCGTAACGGGTTCTAGTAGATTTGCCCGCTTCTGGAGATCAAAGAGTTGTCTCTCCCTGTATGTACGAACATCAAAGAGTACACGGGAAAATGTTTTTGCCCGTGCAACTACTTCGAAAATCCGGTGTTATCCCACGTGCGTCTGTCTGATATCTGATGATTGACAGATCAGCTCGCGTGAGAATCTCAGGTAAACAAACCGGATTTCGCTCCCTGTTATGGACTGGCAGGTCGCGGAAGTTAGTAATATTTCCGTTTGTTTACGTTTGAGGGAAAAGAGGCGTGGATTAAAAATGAGTAAACGCAGGCTGTAAGTTGCATGGCTTTCTAGCGAATCATAGACCGTTAACGGGATTTCAGGGCTGTCAGATACTGTAGGCTATATTTCCATTATACGTCACAATCTGGACAAACAAGCGGCGAGAGAGACAGGGGACAAAGACGTCGGGAAACCAGATTTCTACTTACACATGTAAGTGTTCTTAGCTCGGCTAACTGGGGAAGTAGCGAGAGGCACGCTCCTCAGTGTCTCGGCAAAAAGGTTTCCAGAAGACAAGCAGATCAGTGACATGAAATGGTATTTTGATTCACCTGTGTTCGCTTTTTCCTGAATCAAAAGACATTTGAAGATAAACCGCTACCAGCATGAAAAAATGACAGTCGCGTTTGTGCAGACGAGGCAAAGTCCCTGAGTGAAGTTACTACAGGGGCTGTTCAGAACAATGACTGACGCTGGTGGAGTCTGGAATTTGACCAGAATTTGACCATAGACACTAGGAAAAAAGAAGAGGAGAGAAGACAATAATCAAAGATAAGAAAGGGGCGGTCCTAATGGTGAAAATAAGACAGAAATTCTGAGACAACTCATCACAGCTATGAAGCCCTTTGATCAGGTTCGGCAAACTGTCGATATTGATCAACTGGTACATACCAAGGTAGATCTCCATGCGACAGTCAGTGTTAAAATAATTTTTAAATTTCGGATTAGCCCTTTTCAACCGCAAGTTAGCTTACTAAAACTCACTTTACTCATGAATTGTATAAGATAGAAAGCCATCTTTTCTTTGAATTGAAGTTAACTTTTGGTAAAATATTTCGTTTTAATTTCCACAACCCTTTTGACGGAATTACAGTAAGGCAGATTGTACGGTAGAGATAAAATTGACACGTAAGCTGGAATTATTCACAATTTCAGTTACTCTGAAACTTCAAAACAGACATGATTTTATCCAGGTAGATATTTAGAGAGCTCAGTCTTATTAAAGTAGATTACTACAGCTTCTGGGTTACCCTGCCGCTGCCTTTGATAGTCAAATGACGGCTATGTACCTCTTCTTGGAAAACAAATGTACATACTCGTAAAAACATAGTTTAAAATGTTACACTTAAAATGTTAGGTTATGTACACGAACCCCCTATAATCCATTAACGCACCCTAAAGGGGCTCAATGACCAGAGTTTAAGAAACCCTGACCTGCTCTAGACGGAATGATTACTTGATGAGTCAGGTAATGCGGGAATATTAAGAAATATACAAAAGAAAGTGTTCGACTGAGTGGTTACAGCGCTGGTCTGCTACAGCAAACGGTGCCAAGTTCGAATCGTCACGCTCAAGCATACCTAGCTGTAAATGAATACCTGACTTTGCTCTTGAGTTAGGGAAGGAAAAGGCAACGAGGAAGTGAATTGGTCACCTCCACTTCTCGATGCTGGACCTAGTATGGTGAAATCTCTAACACTTTCCTCCTCTACGGCAATATCTGCGATGGAACTACCTTTAGCTTCACCTTGTTATACAAGATGTAATTACACAGACTTGATATTATGATAACTTGCACTGGATCATTATTATGATAACTTGCATTGGATCATTATTATGATAACTTGCACTGGATCATTATTATGATAACTTGCACTGGATCATTATTATGATAACTTGCACTGGATCATTATTATGATAACTTGCACTGGATCATTATTATGATAATTTGCACTGGATCATTATTATGATAACTTGCACTGGATCATGATTATGATAACTTGCACTGGATCATTATTATGATAATTTGCACTGCATCGATATTATGATAATTTTCACTACATTGATATTAGGATAATTTGCACTGCGTCGCCTCATCTAAGTCCTCAGATTTGGGTTTGACAAATATACCCTTAATAACAACAGATTTAATTACTGAATTAGACACAAAATAATTAAAAACTGTTATATATCAGGTGGTCCAACCAAAATCTCTAACGAGTCCACCGGAGAACCGAGATCAACGACTTGCCCACCTATGGCCTATAGTTCTTAACTACACAAAGTAAAAATTTCAATTAATAGGAGACCCAACGAAGCGCAGCAGACACCTACAAGTCTAAAGAAAACTTCGGCGTCAGTTAACAATAGTTAACGTTAACATCAAACAAACAGACAGGAAAACGGTTGATCATCAACAAAAATTGGATTTATGATTGACTTGATCACTGAAAAAAAAAAAAAACAGATAAAACAAATACTATACCAGTTATATTGTAACCCCATTTTGAACTATTTCATGTTCCAAAACTCAAAGCAAGTAACTGAAACTTCAGATATTTTAAAGCAGTGGTGGCCAAGCTAAGGTAGGCCGAGGGCCAGATTATGGTAAGGGAAACACCCGAGGGCCAGACCTATAAAATCCTTAAAAAAAATAACGTTCTGATATTTAGTTTTACATATATAAGGAACCACGTACAGAAAGCAACGGCAAACTACTGTACTGCACATCTGCCAAGACATGTATACCAGTCTTCGAATTGAAATTACTGTAAAAAAACATATAATGAATCTGTTGTTTTAATTTGTTTTGTAATTTGTAATATGACATGTAATTATTTATTTCAAACATACATTTGTGTGGTATTTCATTGTGAAGTGTGTGGCTTTAATCAACAATAAGAGGCCGGCCAAAAAAGGTTGGCGGGCCGGTCAAAACTGGTTGGCGGGCCGGATCTGGCCCGCGGGCCGTAGTTTGGCCACCGCTGTTTTAAAGCTTCGCTGACCCAGATTTTACATTTTATTAGAAGTCCAAATTCCACCATTAAAAAAAATAAACCACGAAACAACGTCCTGTACTAAAATTTTCACGTTTTCGTTTCTGCATTTTTAACGACGTAAAATAAGTCGTAATTATGTGTAGAGTATTCACTTGCACTAAACTCGCCTTAAAAATTAATTTTTTTTTATTTTAAATTTGTAAGTAGTTTAATCGTGCAGAGCGCACAGACCTGACTCTCGTAAAGAAGTTCAAAGAGTCGACGGATCAGAAAGTAATAGCGGATACCCCTCCCCCAGGAACACACACACACACACACACAGACGGAGAAACAATTCTAATGAAGAAGCCAAATAATGATGTGTTTTAAATAGTTGACCAAGTTGCTAACAGCTGACAGAGTGATTGAATGGTCACTTCGTACTTTCAATTGTTACTACTTCACTTCATCCAAATAATTTATGAATTAACATCACAATAAAGTCCAGTAACTGCCATTGTATTATATAAAAGTACATGACATTGCAACCTTATAACTGGGAGTCGTAGTGGCTAAGAGGTATGGCGTCCGCCTCGAATTATAAGGGTGCAGGGTTCGATTCCCTGTAAAGGGAAAATAATTTTTGGAAATTATTTTTTTCAGAACCAGTGGTCCTAATGATGTCATACACCCCCCTCGTCTCTTGGGCAGTGAGATCGGATACCTAGCCTTCTCGGATAAGGGCAAAAAAATAGGAGGTCCCGTGTGTAAGTTTATTATTACATTAAATATCCCTCGGCAGTTGGAAATCGTAAAGAGTAGGCCACACGGCCGCTGAACTGGCAACATTTAAAAATTGGGAAACCTACCCAACGTAAACATTTTATAGAATGTGTGATTCCTATATACACACACTGGGATTCTCGCCGGTGCTACGGAGTTCGTGCACTGTGCTGAGATCCTCATTGTGTGATCTAAAGGAGGAGATCGGAGCACTGATGGAGTTGTCCGTGTGCAATGAAGATAGGCCTTCAAACCAAACATTACTACTAAGCGTGAGATTCGATTTGCATCTGTGTTTGAATTTGAAGACCTCATTGGAAAAACCTAACATGTCACAAATAATTAAATGCGAGAAAAATGATTTTTAAACTTTGAAACGCTATGACACAAATAAGGATTGTCTGGTTTATGCTTCATTTTCTTGGAGACGAATGTGTTTTAAAATATAATTTTAATTTCTGCACCTTCTTTGGAATATGTTTAATGTGTTTGGGGCACTAACTCAGTTTTTTCTAAAAAAAATGTGACAAGTCAGGTTTTTTTCAATGAGGTCTTCAAAACGTAATTGTGACAGCTGATGTAAATGTAATATCTTTTTCCTCGCTCAGGCATATACTTTTTGTCTTCACTCAATAATTTTTGCCTTAAATGCTTTCGTCACTTCATATCTGTGGGGTTATTTTATTATTTACAGCTGGAACAATAAAAGTAGCTGCAGTGAAAAATTGTATTTGGTTGTTGTTGTTGTTTATCTAGAGTTGCTGAGCTTCTCGGGAAGAGGCCTGTTGCTGTCATCTTTGACGGAGTTTCAAACGTCGATTTATTGGTTGTATGTTTTTCACCCTGGTGAAAGTTGGGGAACTATGTCTTAACTTTGCTGTGTCAGGTTGATTAGGGGTTATCTCCCTTTTTGGTTCATTCATTGTGTTTGACCTTTAGGGTTAAAGGTAAACAGTTCTGTGCTATGTGCCATGCGCAGTTGTTGCGCGCCAAATTAGACTTCCGTGAGGGAGAGATGCGAACTGGCTTCTGTAGGACGTGAATGTCCGTCGTTTCCTGGGGAAGGAAAATCTTCGAAGTGACTGCGTTGGCAGTTTTCCCCAGTGATTTACTGTACGTCAGGAATGACGACAGTGTTGTTTCTTATGTTCTGAGGATTCGTTTCAAGGTAACACCGACTTTATCATTACTACGCATTCGGTTGCAGAATTTGTTAAAGGCTTACCTAGCCTGTGAGAACAGCTCACCGTTCCTGTAATGCAGAACTTATATTTTGTGCTCAAGGTAGCTATTTAAGACTATTCGTCTTCTTATGATCAGAAGTCCAGTGACGAAGTTATATATGGTGGAAACCGCAGGTTGGCGGTATATTTATACAAACATTATAGCAGGGTTTATGCAACCTGCTTATGAAGAGTACACAGCTGACGTCATATCGAGGTCTGTGTAATGGCCACTATTCTACCGCATGAAAAGATGTAACTGGCGTGTTATGCCAAGTTGAACGACGGCCCTGGTAATAGGATTACATGAGTTAAGGGCTCGTCCTTTGTATGACGGAGTTATTAAGGTATCTGACGCGTTCAGTCAGGGATACCAAAGCGGCATTATGAACTGTACATTAAAGAACATACCACTATTGACCATGCCCACATATTTGAATGTTCACCAGCCTTAGAATGCCTGATATGTACCAAGCGATTTCAATTAACATGATGTACGTGATCCTGTTTACATTGACTGTTCCTGTGTAATTCTACTGTTAGTCCTGTGAATAAATGTATGAACTGTCACCAGTAGTTTCAACCATCATTGGCTTCAGTACGAGTGTGACTGGGTGTATTGTGTAACTATGTATGAGCCTAAACGCATTCGCGACTACACACCCATGTCTCATCATCATCATCATCACCGTACAAGGACCATGTATGCTGTCAGCGTGAGTGACCTAGATCTTCACCGCACCAGTACACTGTTCAGGTGACATCGACACGCGTACCTGGCCAACTACACATCAACATTTGCATCACATAAAAAACCAACTTACATTTTTGGTAGGCCAGTTCCGTGGGCTTTTCGGCTTCAATTTTGGTTTCGGCTACAGATTGGAACGATCAAGGTTGGCTTCTTATAAATTACACACATCCGCAGTACTCTACATTTCCAAGTTTTGGCTACACAGGACAGTAGAAATAGGTCATTGACTGTTGACCTACATAAACAGTGTTAGCATCTATGTGATAATGCTACATGAACCACAGTTGGTACAAGTACTGGAGTTGGCATCTAGGCAATATTGCTACGTGGACCACAGCTGCACACAAGTCAAGTATTTTTTGTAAACATTACCGCTGGTTGTCTACACGTTACAGTCAACAGACTCTACATCGTCTGAACGTTCAAGTCACGTAGTTCGAGGTCAAGTATTTTTTGTAAACAGTACCGTCTACGAACTTTTCAACATTGGGCCTCAAGTCTCAACTATTCATCGAGAAGGTCATAGTGACTTTATGTTCCTGGAGACCACTACATGTTATTGTGGATCTAACAATCATTGCGCGCTTGACATTGTACTCCCGTGTTGACAAAGAGCAAGAGAGTTACTATACTGTTATTTGTAACTAAACTTTGTTTGCAACACATTCCATTATATGCAATGTTATATGTTACTTGTAATATTGTTGTGTATTTTTCTGTTGTTTTCAGCGAGATGGTTGGGAAAGGTGACTCCTTTAGATCATACCACGTAACAGAGGTTGTCTATTGAGAGCGTTTTCTGTAGGGACTGCAAATTTCCTTAATTGGGATTTGCTAGCGACAATTGTTGCTATTTACGTTTAGCTGTGACGAGATGTGTTAGTGTTGTTTTCGTTATTTTTCCATTCTTTGATTTACGATTTGTTTTGTTTGTATCTGTTCGTCTCTCCTTCCTTTCATTTATTTCTTTACACCTTTTTTGTTTATAACAGTGTTGCCATTTGTCTTGTTTACTTTTCGCAGTCATCATTACACATTTTTGTAACATTTTCCTTAGTTTCGCTGTATTGTTTATTTGACTTCTGCGAACGTTTTCGGTTGTTGTTCTGTATTTTTGTCCTTGTATTTATTATTGTCATACACAGTCTACATACATGTACTTGGTCATGTATTATTATTATTATTATTAATATGATACACTATTCATATTAAGATTATTGATAGAAAATTATTATAAAGAAACAAGGTAACCATACAAGGTCTTTGACTAAGACTTGTCTCTCAAAGAGAGTGAAATAAACTGAACTGAGTATACAAGTCTAATATTGAAGACTTGTCTCCCATTGAAGTGGGATAAGGTAATTTATTTAATTTTTCAGGTTACTGATCTCATTAGACAGAATGTATACACTGGAATACTTCATTGGACAAGGGAAATCCCTTGGCAAGTCTGGTAAAGAATTAGAAGAATTCGCGACTGCTCAATTCGCCATGGTATTAAAGTCAGAAGAAAAGAGACAAAAATAGGAAAATAAATTGAAAGCAGAAGCTGAACAAAAGAAGACAGATGCTGAGAATTTAAGATTGCAGATACAAGCTGAACAAAAGAAGATAGATGCTGAGAATTTAAAGTTGCAAATGCAAGCTGATGAAAGAAAATTCCAGATGGAAATGGAAAAACAAAAAAAATGAAGCTGCTGCTGAAGAAAGAAAACTTCAAGCAGAGGAAAGAAAACTTCAAGCTGCTGCTGAGGAAAGAAAACTTCAAGCTGCTTCAGAGGAAAGAAAACTTCAAGCTGCTGCCGAGGAAAAAAAACTTCAAGCTGCTGCAGAGGAAAGAAAACTTCAGGCAGAGGCGGAAAATAGAAGATTGGATAGGGAAGCCGGGGAAAGGAAAGAGAAACAGAAAATGGAACATGAAGAAAGACTCGCAACTTTGGAATTAGAGAAATTGAAAGTGACAAATATGGGTGCTCATCAAGCAAGTTCAGGCACAACAAAGGAGTTTGCTAGTAAGATCAAATTACCTAATTTCAATCCTTTAAAGGACGACATAGCGGATTATCTGGATAGATTTCAATTTTTATGCGATACGCATAAGATAAAAAAGGAAAAATATGTCGAACAACTGATGGAATTTTTTACAGGTGAAACAGTGACTACTCTTATGACAATAGAGGAACATAACAGAACTAATTATGATGTTGTCAGAGCAGCATTACTAAAAAAATATCAACTAAAAGAAGAAGATTATCGTCTTCGTTTTAGGACAATGTTGCCAGAAAATGGAGTAGATTTCTCTGATTTTATTACAAAGATACGTCGTACATTTACACGATGGATTGAGTTGTCTCAAACTGAGAAAACATATGAAGGCCTAATGGACTTATTACTTCGAGACAAAGTTTTGTCATCTGTTAATGATTCTTTCCTTGCATTTCTTCATGAGCGTAAGCCCAAAAACTTAAAAGACATGGAGGAATACTGTTGCCAGTATGCCACCGCGCATCCCCATGCTACAGTTAGCAATTCTAAAGTGAAAGAAGGGTTGCCAGTTGCTTCGGCAGCACCATATGGCCCTAATTTCAATAAGAAATTTCAGGGTGCTCAACAAAACTGGAATAGGAAAAGTAATCAGAATTACACTCATAAGCAGAGTAATCCAACATATGAAGGTTCTTCTTCTAAGAACTGGAGACGAGATGGTAGTTCTCGTAATTTTGGTGGTAATAATTTTAGACACTGTCGCAAAGGTTATCACAATAAAAACTATCCGAGCTTTTCTTCTCGGGATAACCATTCTCGACGTCAAGAATATGACGATGGTGAATATACAAACCGGGATTCAAACCGGAATGATAATTACAATAGGCAATATGATAACAATTACAGGGGAAATGATAATCGCGGTAGACCTAGATATAACAAAAGAAAAGCTTACCAACAGGCAAACTCTGCACAACAAGAGTTTAATGGAGCCTGTAATCAAGTAAATGATAGTGGGAACTCTAATGCTATCACTGGTTGTGCTTTCGATTTTGGGAGAGCAACTGAATGCCCCCAATGCTCAACATTGTTCGAGCCATCGTCTGTATCTACCTTAATTTGTGGTCACCCTCTTCCCGCTCTTCCTGCTACAGTTGCGCATGATGGGAGAGGATCTCTCATCTTGCATAAAGGTCTAGTGAATGATAGTCCAGTCTCAGTGCTTTTTGATTCTGGATGTACTACTGTCGGGGTTAGACAGTCTCTAATAGATAAACGCTGTTACACGGGAAAGGTGGTCAAATGTGTTACATTTGGGGGTACCATGGAAAAATATCCTACTGCTGTCATTAGCATTGATACTCCCTTCTTTACAGGAGATGTCCACGCATGTCTTCTTCCTAATCCTATTTCGGATCTTATAATCGGTCGTATTCATGGGGTTAAGGAATGCACCCCGCAACAAATTTCTATTTGGGAGGAACAAAATATCCAAACGGTCAATGCAGTGGTAACAAGAGCCCAAGCTCTTATCCCTCCAACTTCATCTGATGATAGTAATGGAGTTGATAGCCAAGACGATCACTTGGTGATTTCGCATGACTCGTTTGTTAAACGACAAGAAGAAGATCCTTCTTTAAAGAAATTCTTCCTTCTCGCAAAGAAAGGTGATCCTAATCAGAATACGAATCACAGATCGTATATCACTATGAAGAATGGTATATTGGTACGAATGGTACAACACTCGGACAAGTCTATGCATTCGCAAATTCTTGTGCCTAAGTGTATGAGAGCCTTAATTCTTCAACATGCACACGATTCTCAGTGTGCTGGACATATGGGTTTTTCCAGAACTAAGACTAGAGTCCTTGCGTCTTTCTTTTGGCCATTCGTGAACAAAGACATACGAATTTATTGCCGATCTTGCAAAATTTGTCAAGAGGTCAAGTCTAGAGGTCCAAGACATGCTGCACCTATTCAGGCTGCAGATATTCCTATTCGGCCGTTTCAGAAAATGGCAATAGACATTATTGGCCCGTTTAAGATTAAGTCAGCCAGAGGACATCAATTTATCCTTACTTGCGTTGACATGTGCACGCGTTGGCCAGAGGCTATTCCTCTTAAAAGCATATCAACTGTCGATATCGCAGATGCTCTTTGGCTCATATTTTCTCGTCTGGGATTCCCCGGAGAAATACTGTCAGACCACGGCACTCAATTAATATCGGACACTATGTCTCAGGTAATGGCTACTCTGGACATTAAAAGGTCTCTCAGTAGTATTTATCATCCAATGTCCAATGGATTGGTTGAACGTCTTAATAGGACACTAAAGAACTTACTTGGCAAGATAACGGAGGATCATCCTGATGATTGGGACAGGGTCCTACCTGCAGCTCTCTTTGCTTATAGAGAGGTTCCCAACGAGCATACAGGGTTTTCTCCTTTTGAACTTGTCTTTGGCGCGCAACCGCGCGGTCCTATGTCCTTGCTACACGATTTGATCACTGCCGATAATATTGACGATGATACACAATCGTCATATGAATATGTCATTGCTCTTAGGGAAAAAATTATCGAATCATGCAGGTTAGCTACTTCATCATCAGAATTTGCTAAAGAAAAGGCTAGGCGATTCGCTAATAAGAAAAGACGCCTACGTCAACTTTGTCCTGGAGACAAAGCGTTTGTCTTACTTCCCTCGAGGGAAAACAGACTTCTCATTTCTTGGAAAGGTCCATACACTATAGTCTCTAAAATTTCGGATGTCGACTATATTGTCGATGTTGATGGAAGGCATAAAACCTTTCATATAAATATGCTTACGGAATTTATTGAACGACCAGACTATTTACAGCCTATTTTCCAGGCGACGGACGATTCTCCAGTCCAACATGGTCATATCTCATCCCTGTCCGTTATACAGGATGAGGAAACTACTTTTTCTGATGTTAACTTACCTCTTCCCGTGATTCCACTTAATTCTACGGAATCATGGAAAAACGTTACCGTCTCTTCGAACTTGTCTTTTGAGGAACAGCGTCAAGTATCTTCTACGCTACAATCATTTCAGGATGTCCTTACCGACATTCCTGGACACACACATGTCATTGAACATGACATCATACTTACTGATCGTAATCCGATCAGAGTAAGACCATACCCTATACCTATTCATTTTCAAGCACAAGTCGAGAAAGAATTGGATGAAATGATTCAATTGAAAATAATTGAACCATCCACTTCAGCTTATTCTTCGTCGATGGTTATTGTTCGAAAGAAAGACAATAACATACGTCTTTGCGTTGATTATCGCAAATTAAATCAAGTTACGAAGTTCGATGCTGAACCTATGCCTTTATTAGATGATCTACTTATTAGACTTTCTAAATCTAAATTCTTTACTAAACTAGACTTGTCGAAAGGTTATTGGCAAGTCCCTTTGACGGAACACGCCAAACCTCTCACTGCTTTTTCAACACCTAGGGGTTTATTTCAGTGGAATTTTATGCCTTTCGGGCTTATGAACGCCCCAGCAACTTTCGTGCGCATGATGCGACGAATTCTATCGTATCGTACAGATGTCATCGCATATTTAGACGACATCTGTCTGTTCAGTGATACTTGGGAAGAACACTATTTAGGTTTAAATGAATTACTATCTACTCTACGTGAGCATAGTTTGACTGCAAAACCCTCTAAAGCTTTTGTTGGGTTTAGTGAAATTTCTTTCCTGGGTCATCGGGTTGGTCATGGTCTGTTGAAGACAGAGGACCAAAACATTTCTAAGATATTAAATATCTCAGTCCCGAAGACAAAAAAGCAAGTACGTAGTCTCTTGGGATTAATACAATTCTATGGAAGATTCATTGATAATCTATCCTCCATTATGGCACCACTTTCAACGTTATTAAAAAAAGGTTCTCCTAATATGGTGCGTTGGTCCCAAGAATGCCAATCGTCATTGGATCAGGTTAAGAATTTGTTCTCATCTCATCCTATCTTAAGACTACCAACGATTGATAAGACTTTTGTCCTTCGTAGTGATGCCTCTTCCACTGGGATTGGAGCGGCACTAATGCAGGAGTATTCAGGAACTCTGCATCCTGTAATGTATATTTCTAGGAAGCTGAATGCGGCAGAAAGGAATTACTCGGTTTTGGACCGTGAATTGTTGGCTATGGTTTGGTCCATTCTTAAGCTACAAAGTTTCCTTCTGGGCGCGCATTTCTTTATGGAAACCGACCAAAAAGCTCTTACGGCTATGCAAAGTAAGGATTTGAAGAGCTCGAGATCTACTCGTTATGCTATTGCTCTTCAGCCTTTCCATTTCACGGTGCGAGCTATCCGTGGTTCGGATAATGTGATGGCAGACATATTGTCTAGATGCCCACATGATTCCATTTAAATCTTATGTCCTAGATTTCCTGATACAATTCCAGACTTACGTCTGTTCTTAATATCATAATATATATTAACACAATTGTGTCACTATTTGGATGATGTATAATGACTTTAACAAATTTGGTTATGTCCATCCATGATATATATCCATTAGATATGTTGATGGTATAGTATTGTAGTTCATGATATTTGTATATTGCTATAGTTATAGTATTTGACAATTTTTGATATCTATGATTAGTATTGCCAGCAACTTAGATTTCTTTAATGGTACCTCCCGAGTTTGTTTTGCTTAGAGGAAATATTTTCTTTTATGATGGGGGATGATTTTTACTCTCTCCAGACGCTTTATTTATGCGTCTATTGTACCTGATATTAGGTTCATTCTTTCATGGGCACATAATTGATGCTTGTGCTATCTTGCTCATGGATATATTTTTAAAAAAAATGTGTCATTTTTTTTACAGGGTGGGGGGGGGGGGGGGGGGCAGGAATATGTTGCTGTCATAATTGACGGAGTTTCAAACGTCGATTTATTGGTTATATGTTTTTCACCCTGGTGAAAGTTGGGGAACTATGTCTTAACTTTGCTGTGTCAGGTTGATTAGGGGTTATCTCCCTTTTTGGTTCATTCATTGTGTTTGACCTTTAGGGTCAAAGGTAAACAGTTCTGGGCTATGTGCCATGCGCAGTTGTTGCGCGCTAAATTAGACTTCCGTGAGGGAGAGATGCGAACTGGCTTCTGTAGGACGTGAATGTCCGTTGTTTCCTAGGGAAGGAAAATCTTCGAAGTGACTGCGTTGGCAGTTTTCCCCAGTGATTTACTGTACGTCAGGAATGACGACAGTGTTGTTTCTTATGTTCTGAGGATTCGTTTCAAGGTAACACCGACCTTATCATTACTACGCATTCGGTTGCAGAATTTGTTAAAGGCTTACCTAGCCTGTGAGAACAGCTCACCGTTCCTGTAATGCAGAACTTATATTTTGTGCTCAAGGTAGCTATTTAAGACTATTCGTCTTCTTATGATCAGAAGTCCAGTGACGAAGTTATATATGGTGGAAACCGCAGGTTGGCGGTATATTTATACAAATATTATAGCAGGGTTTATGCAACCTGCTTATGAAGAGTACACAGCTGACGTCATATCGAGGTCTGTGTAATGGCCACTATTCTACCGCATGAAAAGATGTAACTGGCGTGTTATGCCAAGTTGAACGACGGCCCTGGTAATAGGATTACATGAGTTAAGGGCTCGTCCTTTGTATGACGGAGTTATTAAGGTATCTGACGCGTTCAGTCAGGGATACCAAGGCGGCATTATGAACTGTACATTAAAGAACATACCACTATTGACCATGCCCACATATTTGAATGTTCACCAGCCTTAGAATGCCTGATATGTACCAAGCGATTTCAATTAACATGATGTACGTGATCCTGTTTACATTGACTGTTCCTGTGTGATTCTACTGTTAGTCCTGTGAATAAATGTATGAACTGTCACCAGTAGTTTCAACCATCATTGGCTTCAGTACGAGTGTGACTGGGTGTATTGTGTAACTATATATGAGCCTAAACGCATTCGCGACTACACACCCATGTCTCATCATCATCATCACCGTACAAGGACCATGTATGCTGTCAGCGTGAGTGACCCAGATCTTCACCGCACCAGTACACTGTTCAGGTGACATCGACACGCGTACCTGGCCAACTACACATCAACATTTGCATCACATAAAAAAACCAACTAACAAGGCCGTTTCTTCGAACTCATAGACTATCTTCTTTCTTTTTTGATCCTTAGCCGCCAACCGTCAAAGCAGTCAGTGGCCATCACGCCTAGTGGCGTCTTGTAGGGCAACAACAAATTGATTCCACTTTGCTCGGTTGGTGGCCATCCTTCGTACAGTGCACCAACTCTGGTTCATTCTTTGCATCTCAGCTTCCAAAGTCCTCCGCCAGGTTGTTTTTGGTCGGCCTCTCTTTCGTTTTCCTTCAGGGGTCCTAAGCATAGCTGTTCTTGTGATGGCATTGGGGTCTCTTCTGAGGACATGACCAACCCAGCTCCAGTGTCTGCCAGCTATGATGGTGTGCATGTCCTCTTGCTTGCTACGAGTAAGCAGATCTTGGTTAGTGATGGTATTCGGCCAAAAGATTCGGTGAATTTTTCTTAGGCATGTTGTGTGAAAAGAGGACAATTTTGACATTTCCTTCTCAGTAACTCTCCAGCATTCCGCACCATAGAGAAGCACAGAAAGCACACAGCTCTGATATAATCTTAATTTTGTGCTTGTGCTGTATTGGGAGGACTTCCAGATACTGTTTAGGCTAAAGAAGGCTGTTCTTGCCTTATTTATTCTGATGTTAATGTCTTTGCCTGCCCCGCCATCTGGTGTTACTATGCTTCCTAGGTATGTAAAGGTATCTGTCTGTACCAATTGCTGATTCCTTACTGATATGGGCTCGGGGTTGCTCACATTGAGCGTCATGACCTCAGACTTCTTTAAATTGATGTTCAAGCCCACCTGCTGGCTAAACTTATTGAGTCTATCCGTTTTTTCCTGGATGTGTTGATGTGAATGTGCTAGTAGTGCAATGTCATCTGCATATTCCAGATCTTCCAATGTAGAAAATGTTGTCCATCTTATTCCTCTTGGACTGCCCTCTGTTGTTTGGCGCATCACCCAGTTTATGACTGTTAAAAATAGAGTGGTTGATTAGGGGCATCCCTGTCGTACACCTGTTTTGACCTCAAAGGTTAGGTTGCTCTGCCCAACACTACACGTAAAGTTGGCATAGAGGCTTTTTATGATTGACACTATGCAGCTTGGAATTCCATAAGCCCTCAGTATTTTCCATAAACTGTCTCTATGTATGCTGTCAAAAGCCTTTTCAAAATGAACAAAATTAATGTAAAGCTGTCTTTGCCATTCTGAGCACTGCTTTATAATGTTCCTGAGAGTGAATATATGATCTACACATCTCCTGTTCTTTCTAAATCCTGCTTGTTCTTTCCTCAGTTTGTGGTCTACTGCCTTTGAAATTCTCTGCATAATTAGCTTGCCTAGTATTTTGCCGGGAACTGAGAGAAGAGTGATTCCTCTCCAATTATTGCAGTCTGCAAGATCTCCCTTTTTGGGCAATTTGACAATTATTCCTTTGTTCCACTCTGATGGTGTTGTCCCCGTTTTCCAGACTTGTGCAAATAGCGGTTCTAATAGTTCTGCTGCTAGCTCAGGGTCTGTCTTAAATAGCTCTGCATTTAAGTTATCATCGCCCGGAGCTTTGCCGTTCTTTAACCCTTTGATTGCTGTGATGATTTCTTCTTTTTGTGGAATGTCTGTATTCACATCTAGATCGTTTTCCGCTTCAGAAACATTCAATTGTGTCTCTGATGGTTCCTTGTTCAGAGTTTCTCTGAAGTGCTCTGCCCATCTTGTTTCCTGTCCCTCTGCTGTCGTGATGAGATTACCTTGCTTATCTCTTACTAATGTAATATTGTTTCCACCTCGTTTTCCGCTGATGAATTTAGTTATTTTGTATACTGTGCTTTGTTCATTTCTCAGTGCTGCCTCCTCTGCCTGTCTTGCAAGCTCATCTAGGAAATTCCTTTTGTTGGCTCGGGTTTGGCGTTTAACTTCCTTGTCCAGCTGACTGTACTGTTCGCTATATAGTTGCTTTAACCTGGGGGACTTCGCTTCTGTTTTCTTTCTCTTCATTTCCTTTCTCATCATTATGGTGTTTAATGTTTCTGGCGTTATCCAGTCTTGCTTCTTCCTTTCCTGGAATCCCAAGCATGATTTGCTGCTTTCTTTGTATATTGTTGAAATGGTGTTGAAATTCTGGTCTATATCATCAGTCAATGTCTTGTCCTGACTTTTGGCAAATTGATATCGTTTCTTTATGTCGGCCAACTACATATCAACATTTGCATCACATAAAAAACCAACTAACAAGGCCGTTTCTTCGAACTCATAGACTATCATATAGATTTTATTCTTTCATTCATCCAATCTGTCACAACTTCAAAATTCCCGCCACATTCTGGGACACTTCTGGGAGCAACTCGTTTCGTATTTAGACACTTGTCTGAGATATGAAAACTCTTTATCTTTCTTGGACCACTAATGCTGTAGGTACTTGTCACTAATTGGTGGCCAAGTCCAGGTCTGGGATTAGGAATAAGAGGGAGTAAAGATTTACCCTAGACTATATAATAAAGAAGAACAATAATAAGAGAAGGAAGAACGTTGGGCCTAAATAATGTGCAAGAGCTAAGAGGAGTGGCGTCACAACGAACAACCTGGAGAGCACTGGTTTCTGCCTTATGCGCCGTGTTTGGTGCTTAAAGAATTTATTATTATTATTATTATATAATAACATTTATAAAGCCTTACAAGGAAAAACAGATTTTAAGTTATGTTACGAGAACTCTTATTGGTGGTACTGCTGGTACTTAGTTACATATTGTTAACTAATTTTTGATGGTTATATAATGCTGGTTTGATATACTCTATGATGTTGTAAAACTTTAGTATAGTTAAGACAATAGAAAGTATTTTTGCCTTAATTATTGTTTGTGAGTTAGAGATCTCAAACTCGCTCAGCGAACCACTACGGCTATAATGGAAGAGTCACCAGATTTAGCTGAGTGGAGAGCCGGGTCAATCGAGAAAGGCATCGCCTGTGGATTCGTTGTGGAGGCTCTGGAAAAGTTTCTTTCAGAGGAGATGGAATGATACATGAGGATAGCAAATGAATGGAAAGAACTGGAGCAAGAAAAAGCATTTGTCAAGCAAGAGCTGGAGGAGATAGCTCTCAGAGCTGCAGAGCGAGAGAGAGAAAGCTCTCAGAGCTGCAGAGAGAGAAAGGGAGAACGCTCTCAGGGATGCGGATAATAGGGAGAAAGAACAGGAACATAGGTTCAAGATAGAAGCATTGGAAGTGCAAATTCTGTAGAGTAAAACTTTGCAATCCAGAACTAGTTCCTGTCGTAGATTTTTGATAGGGGAATTAAGACTTGGGTTGGTCCCTTCTGAATAGATTAGAATAAGTGATAGTTCAGTGAGAGATGATAATAGAAATAGTTTTCCATGAGTGAGATGGTAGCAATCAATAGAGGCTGTCCCTGAAAAAAATCGCGTATCTTCTCTCTCTCTCAGCCTATCTTCTACAACAGATTTAGAGGAGTCAGACAGTCTATTGACTACATATATTAATATATATATATATATATATATATATATATATATATATATATATATATATATATATATTACAACTCACGTGCACGCGCACAATTTACGACAGTTAGACACACAGACGTAGGAAAACTATAACAATGATTATATAGATATTTTGGAACGAGCTGACCCGACACGCTGATTAAGTTTAATTGTGAAGTTTAATGATCGAAATAAACTTCCATCACAACATATATAAAATTACATCAAAACATATACACATAGTCATAAAGTCAAGGAATTTCTACAGGAATGATAGACCTACAGTATGATCCTTTCCCTCGATGTTTAACCCACAGTCCTGTTAGAAGAAAAGATGATAGCCCCCAAAGAGTCACGGATACATCTGCTGTAGTCTAATGATTTTCCCTTTTAAAGGTATGAACAGACTTTGATAGTAGTATGATCTATCCTAAGGAAACAATATACCTGCAATAGCAACAATTTGCATAAATGGAATTACAAAGTGGGTGAATAAATAGTTATCATAAAAAAACCTCACTCAGTCTACTTTCACTCGGTTCTTTCATCAGGGTACCATGGCTCACGTTCTTACCTAATAGCTTGCTGGTGTTCGCCGTCTGGCGCAGTGTATGACGCACCGTTTAAATCGGTCTATCTTTTTCTGAAGCGGATTCCCAGCTCTGCGGATCGTGGTTTCATTCACTGGGTCCGGGGAGCGTCCACTTCATTCGATAGTTTTCTTTACAGATTTAAGTTAGTGTCACTTCACCCCGTCCAGGTAAAAATTAGTTTTTTTTATCGGGCACACAGTGTCAGAATCACGAGGTTTCCCGTATTTCGGAAGATGACCGGTTGGTAAATTCTTTCAATAGATAATTATTGTTCACACCCACAGTTCGTCAAAATGTCGGAAGGTCAATGATTTGGAATGTTTTACTTGCCACAAGGGCTGAAATGTACTCGAGGTTTTTCTCTGGAAGAGTTAAATCAGGCTCGATGGGCCCGTTACTTCATTTAACCTTTAAAGTTCTTGTAAAGATTATACACCAAGTCTTTAAGTAAAATGTTTTAGTTCTTCACAGATATTTCTCGTGTACTCAAACGCTGGCAAAGTTGGGTCACCCCAGTTTTCACTGAATAAAGAAAAACAACATATCAAATACTCATACATACTATGTACTTCGGTTATAACTTACATTATGAACTGCAAGCGTAGAGATTGTCTTATCATTTAACACTTCCGTGAAATAAGTTATATTCATAAAATCAGTCATCATGAATTAGAAATACATACGTATTTCGTCAATACTCAATGATGAATCAGTGCAGTTATAAGTTAATTGAAATATTCACGACGGGTTATTAGCAGTTAAATTAAATTTATTTATAGCTGCATGAGTTTTAAGCTAGAAATTATAATTTATTCTGCTTTCCATTGAAACACGTCAGCTAGAGAATATAACAAACTTATAAATTAATTTCTTCTGCACAAAAGAAACTTGTTAAAATGAAATAGGCGATTTATCCCTTAAATCACTCAAAAATAATACTAGATATCTAATATAATATTTACCTCAACACAGAACTACTAAGAACGTAAACCACTTCGACCAACTAATTGCCATATACTATCAACAGAGATTCTTAGGAATCGAACGAGGTCGTTCTCGTCTTGACTGCGGAGTTACTGAGTGAGTGAAATCTAAAACTCTGGTTTATAACTTAAACAGACCAAGGATGCGCGCTATTTCAGAACCTCGCAATAGCGCCGGTCTCTCCCCTTTCTCTTAACACTTACGTTAACTCAGGCGACTGGCCATAACATGCCAAGAGTGCGTCATCACACCTTCGTCTAACTATTCTCATTCCTGGGCAATGCATGAGCGCGCCGTTCACACCTACTGCTAAGAAACTGTTATTAGCGCTACGTGTCAGATGGAAATGTAGACAACTGTCTGCTATCCCATGTCTTACCTAATGCATTCTCACACGTTTACGTCGAGAATCTAGCTCAAGAGCGCTGGGTCACGAGAAAAGTATAGACACCTGTCTGCTTTCTGTGTCTGACGGAATGCATTCTAACGCTCTTCGTCTCGTGCAGAGACTGACACGTTATGTAATAAATGCGTGTCTAACATGAGCCCAAAAAAAACGGTAAAGTCAGAATGGGAAAGTAAATTTTGTCGCAAACGAACGAATGCGAACAAATCAGGAAAAGGATATAAGAGCGATAATAAAGTAGAGGACACGGGTATAAAAAGAAAAGAATATAGAAAATTTATTGATCATAAATCTCTAAGCGACAGAACGTCCCCCCTTTAAGATATTGAAGCACTCCATGTCTACGTTATGGAAATAAATTTCCTATATCCGTAGCTTCAGGGTATCTGTCCTCTTCCCTCTCATCTCCCCCCTCCGTCTCTCTCCAATTCCTACTCAAGTCTACTCATAAAGTTTCCTTTTTCTGGAATGTCTCCCATGCGCGCTTGAAAGAGCGTCGCCGCTTTTGACATTTTTGAAAGATTCCGTGTGATTGCAGTGGAATTTCCCTGCCACTAACGTCATCTTCGTCAATTTTGGCGATCGTCAGGAGATGTTCGGAGGTCGGCACCGGTCTTTCCAAGAATTTCTTTTACAGATTTAAATGGAAAACCTTCTCCTTTCCTTCAATAGAGATCTGGTAGTTAGCCTTAGAAATCTTTTTCAGGACGGTAAACGGCCCTTGCTATCCGATCCTCAGTTGGTTGTTCACGGTGGGGAGTAACACCAAAACTTTCTCTCCTGCTTCTAGTTCTCTCTCTTTCTCGACTTTCCTGTATCGGTTAGCGTGCTTTGTGCATGCTCGCTTAAAGTTGGTCGTTGCTAGGTCCCATCCTAGTTTCAACCTTTACTTTAAATCCGACACATATTTACTAGCTAAGACAACTGTTCCATCAGCCTTCTGGTCTGTCAGCGACCAAAGTAAGGCTTCGAGCGGGCCCTTAATGGGTCTGCCGAATAAAAGCGTAGCTGGCGGAAATCCTGTGGACGTATGAGGAGATTCTCTGTAGCCAAATAAAGCTGCAGGAATACAAAGATCCCAATCGTCAGGTTTCATTTGTGCCAGTTTACTTATCATCATGTTGAGGTTTCCGTTAACACGTTCTACTAGCCCACTTCGGGCCAGAGTGTAAGGCTTAGTGTAGATGTGCTGGTCCCTCAAGATCTTAACGATCTCATCCATCAACAGGTTTCGGTATGGATATCCGTTATCCGTCAACACTTGTTGAGGGAATCCCAACCGAGTGAAAATCTGCACTAGGGCTTCTGCGACATGCTTGGCATCTGCGCATGTTAGCGGGATTGCTTCTGCCCATAACGTGCATGTGTCGACTAAGGTCAGGATAAACCTGTTCCTTCGTTTAGTTCTTTCTAAGGGTCCTAAAATGTCGATCACAACCCGTTCGAATGGTGTTCCCACTATTGGCATTTCACCCAAAGAGACTGGGGGTGTCCGTTGCTTGGGTGGTACACGTTGGCACTGGGCACAGGATTATCATACCTGATAATATCAGTATTTACTCCTGGCCACCAATAATGAGTGGTTATCCGTTGGTTTGTGGCGTTCTGTCCCATATGTCCGCTGAAGGGAAGAGAGTGCCCCAATTCTTGGATTTGGCTTCTGTACTGTTTCGGTACTAGGAGCTGGTTGTAACCTTGGTCAGGCTTGCCCGTTCTGCGATAAAGTACGCCATCCTTAGAAAAAATGTCCCCGTGCTGTCTGGGTTCCTTAGCAATGGGCAGTTTCCTAAAGCAGGGTGCCAAAGTAGGGTCCTTTTGTTGCGCTTCTTTATGTTCCATGGGTAAAAAATTTGGCGCAGGCTCCTGTTCCTTCTTGGTTTGCCCTCTTGTAGTTACTGCTGCCACAATCGGCTCTTCCGGTTTCCCAATAAACACGTATCTACCGCCAAGTATGACTGGGTAGATAGGGTCATCCATAACAGCCGCTTTGATCATTCCTCTGACAAAGTCAGAGTGGATCTCCACCAAAGCGATGGGAAGCGCTGTAGGTGCCTCACTCTTAAGAACTCCACAAAATTGGACGGTCTCTCCTGTCTCTTGACCGGCTTTAACCAGGTGTCTGGCAACAATGCAATCGTAAGAAAGCCCCGTGTCAAATAAATAAAAAGTTTGAGAACCGTTTAAAAAAACAGTACCTCGCGTAGAGGGTCTCTCTCCCTCAGGTTGGGAATCACTGTCAATAATTCCGCCTTGCGAGACTGTTAATAAGCATCCGATGCGTTTAGGCTCGGTGTGCTCGGTCTGATCATATGTCCCGTGCTCAGGGGTTTTCTCTTTGTCACCTTGTCTTCGCTGGCTGCGGTGCCATGAAGGGCGGTCGGGTTGATCAGACTGCTTACTGGGGTTGGGGTACTTGTTTCTGTAGAACTTGGACTTTTCAGGAGGGGGGTTTTGGGGTCCAGTTTCTCTGTGGTTATTCTGATTAGAAGAATGAGAAGATTGGTCTAGATTATTCTTTCGAAAATGCTCTTCTGTCGGTTTACATTTTGTGGCCGGCAGTTCGGCCAGCGCATTTTGATAACGCTCAGACTTTTCCAAAATGTCTTCAAGCTTTTCTGCACCCTGCTCAGCTAGAAATCTCCGGGTGTCAGCAGACAAAGAGTTCTTTATTTGTTCTGTTATAACAAATTCATCAAGACCTTCATAGGTAGAAGGGAGCTGTGAAAGCACAAGGCACTTTGTCAAGTATCCCTTCAAACGAGACGAGAACTGCTGAAAAGTTTCAGAGCTCTCCTTCCTGCTGTTGCGAAACAGTTGCAAAAATTTGCGAGCATTCATTTCAAAGCGCTCCAGTAACGCTTTCTTCAACATATCATAGTTGTCTTGTTGCTGCTTTCCAGTTTGGCGTAAACATCATACACACTGCTTTTCAGCGCCTGAGAAAGATTCATATTCCAACTCGACCTCTCTGAACCGTACAGAGTTGCAATTTTCTCAAATTTTTCTAGATACGTGTCAATCTTCTCATTAGGACAAAGGAAAGATTCTAGAGTAAAAGACATAGCAGTGAGATGAGTAGATTGAGTATTAGAAGGATCAGTTAAGGAAGAATGAGGAGAAGATTCTCCATTGCTGGAGGTAGAGGCAGCGCCACGACTTTGGAATTCTAGAGTTTTAAGAGCCAACTCATGCAGTCTCTCACTCTCCTTCTCTCTTTCCTCATGCTGCATTCTGCGAATTTCCATTTCTTCCTCAATTTTCTTCTGCTGTAATAGACGGTCTTCCGCTTCTTTCCTCCTAGCTTCTTCTGCCTTCCTCTCCGCATCATATCTCTCAAGTTCGTCCCTGACAAAAGCTTTCGCTTGTTCTCCGTCCAAACCTTCTTCTCTTGCCTCGTCCCTGAGGATCTGCCTAAGCTTCGCCCTCTCTGCCATAGTAAATAGGTGACTGAGCCTTAGACGAGAAAGAAATTAAGACAAGGATACACTGGTTCCTACTACTTACGAAAAATACCAAAACAAAAGATGATATACTTTAACCTTGGATACCTCCTCCTATGATATAGTATCAAACTATCGCTGCTATTCCTGGCTCTAAAAGCTCTAATAGCAAGTGACTATGCCAATTAAATGGTAGTTAAGATTACTCACTGAAAAATAAGTTGCTACAGTGGAACACAAAACAATTATTGCAAAAATTTAAGGAGAAAAAAACATTCCCTTAATTTTTAATCCACTAACAAGTTCACCCCTGAAGACAGTTAGGGTAAGGGAGGCAATTACAGGACGTATAGTCTGATCGCGCTCCTTAGCTTAGCTCAAACACCTACTTCTTCAGAACCCTGTGATTGCTAGACAATCACAAACTTTACCAGCGTTTAGTATTACAAAATCAGTAATTAACATATATTCCGACAAAATCAACCTGTAACTCAAAAGTATAATGCTCAATAATGCTGTGGAGAATCAATTATTAATTGTGTGGTCAGCACGCCCATAAACAGATCGTTGGTCTAGGGGAAAAATTATTTAAAGATATAAAACTCACAAGACATCACACGATTACTCTATATCAGAATAAAGAAAATTAATCCTGCAGACGAACTGATATTCGTATTTGTTCAGGACTAGAGTTCAATTCCCGGAAAACGACCACCATTTTGTCGTAGATTTTTGATAGGGGAATTAAGACTTGGGTTGGTCCCTTCTGAATAGATTAGAATAAGTGATAGTTCAGTGAGAGATGATAATAGAAATAGGTTTCCACGAGTGAGATGGTAACAATCAATAGAGGCTGTCCCTGAAAAAAATCGCGAAACTTCTCTCTCTCTCTCTCTCTCTCTCTCTCTCTCTCTCTCAGCCTATCTTCTACAACAGATTTAGAGGAGTCAGACAGTCTATTGACTACATATATATATATATATATATATATATATATATATATATATATATATATATATATATATATATATATATATATAACCACTCACGTGCACCCGCACAATTTACGACAGTTAGACACACAGACGTGGGAAAACTATAACAATGATTATATAGATATTTTGGAACGAGCTGACCCGATACACCGATTAAGTTTAATTGTGAAGTTTAATGATCGAAATAAACTTCCATCACAACATATATAAAATTACATCAAAACATGTACAAATAGTCATTAAATCAAGGAATTTCTACAGGTATGATCCTTTCCCTCGATGTTTAGCCCACAGTCCTGTTAGAAGAAAAGATGATTGCCCCCAAAGAATCACAGATACATCTGCTGTAGTCTAATGATTTTCCCTTTTAAAGGTATGAACAGACTTTGATAGTAGTATGATCTATCCTAAGGAAACAATATACCTGCAATAGCAACAATTTGCATAAATGGAATTACAAAGTGGGTGAATAAATAGTTATCATAAAAAAACCTCACTCAGTCTACTTTCACTCGGTTCTTTCATTGGGGTACCCTGGCTCACGTTCTTACCTTATAGCTTGCTGGTGTTCGCCGTCTGTCGCACTGTTTGACGCACAGTTTAAATCGGTCTATCTTTTGCTGAAGCGGATTCCCAGCTCTGCAGAACGTGGTTTCATTCACGGGGTCTGGGGAGCGTCCCCTTCATTCGATAGTTTTCTTTACAGATTTAAGTTAGTGTCACTTCACCCCGTCCAGGTAAGAATTAGTTTTTTTTATCGGGCACACAGTGTCAGAATCAAGAGGTTTCCCGTATTTAGGAAGATGACCGGTTGGTAAATTCTTTCAATAGATAATTATTGTTCACACCCACAGTTCGTCAAAATGTCGGAAGGTCAATGATTTGGAATGTTTTACTTGCCACAAGGGCTGAAATGTGCTCGAGGTTTTTCTCTGGAAGAGTTAAATCAGGCTCGATGGGTCCGTTACTTCATTTAACCTTTAAAGTTCTTGTAAAGATTATACACCAAGTCTTTAAGTAATCCTGTCACCTTACCTTTTCATACTCCTCATGGACGATGTCATTAAGGCATGTAAGGAGAGAACAAGAAAGTATTCAGTGGGGTACTGGAAGATGAGACAGGTCTGTATTTCGGAGCTGGCATTTGCTGGTGATGTTGCCCTGATTGCTAAATCAGAGGCATATCTCCAATTCAACCTGCAAGTCTAAAAGGAAGAGCTGGAGAAGAGAGGGATGGTCATATGCAGCTCTAAAACAAAATCCATGGTGATATCACGAGAAGAAAGAAGACATCAGATTAAGCTGGGAGAACAGGTCCTGGGGCAGGTAGACCACTTTAAATACCTCAGAGCTATTATTGACCGAAAGGGAGGCATCAAAGAAGAGTTGGCCACTCGAAAAGCAGCAGCTGGGAGACTTTTTCAGGCCATGGATCGAGGATTCCTCAGCAAGAGAGAGGTTGGTAAGAAAACGAAGATGGCTGTATACCGCTCCACCTGTGTCCCAGTCTTGAAATATGGATGCGAGTCATGGGCAATGACTACAACCCACAAAAGCCAGATCCAAACCTCAGAAATGAGGTATCTGAGGAAGGTGGTTGAAGTAACAAGAAGAGACATGGTACGCAACCAGATGATACGTCAAGGCCTTAAATCCCACCCCCTGCAGACCCAAGTAGAACAGTCCCAACTAAGATGGTTTGGCCATGTCTGCAGAATGGGAGAAGACCGGCTACCACGACAAGCATGGGAAGCAAAGAGCCAAGGATCCAGACCCCCAGGACGACCCAGAGTCCGCTGGGAGGACAACATTAGACAATCTTTGAAGGACCGAGGACTAGAATGGAACCAGGCCAGGAGGAAGACAGCCGATAGGATAGTCTGGCGCTCTCTCTTCCAAACCTCTACACCTCATGGTAGAAGGGGAACGACTAAGAGAAGTAGTAAGTCTTTACGTAAAATGTTTTAGTTCTTCACAGATATTTCTCGTGTACTCAAACGCTTGCAAAGTTGGGTCACCCGAGTTTTCACTGAATAAAGAAAAACAACATATCAAATACTTATACATACTATGTACTACGGTTATAACTTACATTATGAACTGCAAGCGTAGAGCTTGTCTTATCATTTAACACTTCCGTGAAATAAGTTATATTCATAAAATCAGTCATCATGAATTAGAAATACATACGTATTTCGTCAATACTCAATGATGAATCAGTGCAGTTATAAGTTAATTGAAATATTCACGACGGGTTATTAGCAGTTAAATTAAATTTATTTATAGCTGCATGAGTTTTAAGCTAGAAATTATAATTTATTCTGCTTTCCATTGAAACACGTCAGCTAGAGAATATAACAAACTTATAAATTAATTTCTTCTGCACAAAAGAAACTAGTTAAAATGAAATAGGTGATTTATCCCTTAAATCACTCACAAATAATACTAAATATCTAATATAATATTTACCTCAACACAGAACTACTAAGAACGTAAACCACTTCGATCAACTAATTGCCATCTACTATCAACAGAGATTCTTAGGAATCGAACGAGGTCGTTCTCGTCTTGACTGCGGAGTTACTGAGTGAATGAAATCTAAAACTCTGGTTTATAACTTAAACAGACCAAAGATGCGAGCTATTTCAGAAACTCGCAATAGCGCCGGTCTCTCCCCTTTCTCTTAACACTTACGTTAACTCAGGCGACTGGCCATAACATGCCAAGAGTGCGTCATCACACCTTCGTCTAACTATTCTCATTCCTGGGCAATGCATGAGCGCGCCGTTCACACCTACTGCTAGAAACGGTTCGTAGCGCTACGTGTCAGATGGAAATGTAGACAACTGTCTGCTATCCCATGTCTGACAGAATGCATTCTCACACGTTTACGTCGAGAATCTAGCTCAAGAGCGCTGGGTCATGAGAAAAGTATAGACACCTGTCTGCTTTCTGTGTCTGACGGAATGCATTCTAACGCTCTTCGTCTCGTGCAGAGACTGACACGTTATGTAATAAATGCGTGTCTAACATGAGCCAAAAAAAAAAAACGGTAAAGTCAGAATGGGAAAGTAAATTTTGTCGCAAACGAACGAATGCGAACAAAACACGAAAAGGATATAAGAGCGATAATAAAGTAGAGGACACGGGTATAAAAAGAAAAGAATATAGACAATTTATTGATCATAAATCTCTATGCGACAGTTCCAAGACTGCAACTCCCCTCCCCTGCCTTCCTGCTTCAGATGACCCCCCTCCTTTTTTCATGTTACTTTTAACTATAAAATCTCAGACCTAAGGGTCTTTTATATTTAGTCATGAGCCCTAATATAACCGACTAGGTTTAACGGGACGCGCCTCGCCAAAACGAGGCAAAACTTTATTTATTATTTTTTATTTAATGTTACTTTTAGTTCGGTTGTTTTTTTGTTTTTAAACATAAATCTACACCCTGGGGGCTGAGCCGTAATAATACTAACTTTCAGTGGGTCGGAATATTTTAGTTGATGTGGCTGGACACCAAATCTCCTTTCTCAACGTATGTACTTTACATAGTCCTTTCGTAGGATTCCTGAGAAAGAATTTATCGTTCAGAAAATATCATGTTTAGTTGCCAGAATTCTCTTTGCATTTAGGATTTCTAGTAGAATATTTCCCGAGGAGAGGCAGTTTCTTCGAACTCATAGGTTATCATATAGATTTTATTCTTTCATTCATCCAATCTGTCACTCCTTCGAAATTCCCGCCACAACAACCCACGCCCCCTTTAGCTCTTTCAGATGTGGGGACACCACTGTGGAGCTCTGTGTCGCCATCGAGATCCATAAATCCTTGTCCCTTTTTCTTCGTTTCCGTTAAAACCAGGATTTCTAGTTTTGCTTTTCTTAGCTCTTCCACCAGCTCCTCTTCCTTCCCATTTATACTACGGGTATAATGTTCCATGTTCCGTAAGGCGTAGTCCGTAGTCCATTCCAGTTCATCGCCTTTAGAATCAGTCCGGTTTTCTCTCTTGCATTTCGTGTAATCATGTTTTAAAGAAAACAGGTGATTGACCTGTTGTGCCTTTGCATGATGGAGGGGCCGCCATCTCCCTTTTTCAGCCGGACTTGGGACTGGCCTAGGCGGAGTTTAACTCAAATGTCATTAATGTTATATTGCTAAGACAGCACCGAACCTCAGAAACGAGGTGTCCGAGGAAAGTGGCTGAAATATGAAAAAGAGAGATGTCAGCAACCAAACGATACGTCATGGCCTCAAAACCCAACCTCTGCAGACCTAAGTGGAACAGTCCCAATTACGACGGTCTGCAGAATGGGAGAAGACCGACTACCACGACAAATATGGGAAACCAAGGGCCAGGGATCCAGTCCTCCAGGACAACATTATACAATCACTGAAGGACCGAGGACTAGATTCAAACCAGGCCAGGGGAAGACAATCGTTAGGATAGTACGATACTCTCTCTGGCAAACTTTTACTATAGGGTTAGAAGAGGAACAACTAAGTAAGTAAAGTAGATGTTATATTGCTGAGGCTTGGAGACGAGTTTTATTATTTTGAAATTCTATTTTAGTTTGATAGAAGTTGTAGTCATAGAATTGTTCTGTTATCGTCATTATAATCCCATGTTATATCACAGCACACGAACTTTTTAGCACCGGCGATAATCCCAATGTGTGATTATAGGAATCACACCTTCTATAAATATTTATGTGGTGGGTAGGTTTCTAATTTTTAAATGTTGCCAGGGCAGCGGCCCTATGGCCTACCCTTTACGATTTCCTACTGCCGTGGGATTTTTAGCGTGCGCATTTTGCACACGGGACTTCATATTTTTCGCCCTTATCTGAGAAGGCTAGGTATCTGATCTCACTACCCATGAGACCAGAGGTGGGGAAGTATGACATCATTAGGACACCGGTTCTGAAAAAAATAATTCCATAAATTATATTCTCTCTACTGGGAATCGAACCCGGTTTCTTTAGAATTCGA
This sequence comes from Oreohelix idahoensis, assembly GCA_024509875.1. NCBI lineage: Eukaryota > Metazoa > Mollusca > Gastropoda > Stylommatophora > Oreohelicidae > Oreohelix > Oreohelix idahoensis. The sequence goes on from JAMPIV010006063.1 coordinate 131,834, forward strand.
GGCGGACGCCATACTTCTTAGCCACTCCGACCCTCCCACTCTTCAGAAAACGCTGAACGCTCTAAAGATCCAGTTTGATAAAATCATGTCCGTTTTTAAGTTTCAGAGCATTTAGAATTTGGAATAAGTGCAGCCTATATTCAACTTTTATCATCGACGGATGATTTCCTTCTGCAATTTCATCAACACAGCAGTGGAAAGTTAAAACTAAATTAAATTTTACCATATTTTAACTTCATTTAAATAAAAATAAATCGCATTCCTATTTTATACAGTTTACGAGTAAAGTACATGTTTATAAGCTAATTCGTGCGTTTTCACTAGTAATGCGGTAACATAGAGTTTTGCCTCGTTCTGACGCTCCGGTCAGCCTTGACACAAAGTTCGTCAGTTATATTACGGCGTTTGTCTAAATAGTAAACAAGATTGATTTTTTATATATTTGTTATTAAGGTGTTTGCTACTTTTTGTTTGTTGGTAGTACCCTTTCAACCATCTACCATATAACTGGGACTGTTGGTTATAATAGGACGTGTGATGACCAGTCCGAAATTTCGCTAGCTTAGACTGATTCCGTACGTAAGATCTAATAATAGACGCAAAGGCCGAACGCTGTAGACGTAAGATCTTTTAAAAGACGCTGATTTATTTCATTGTTTCTTTCGATTCTGATATTTTATACTGCCCGGAATTTATCTCGAACGGAAGTAAACACAAAACTGGGCAAATTTCAACAAGCTTCAACGTCTTTTATTTGCGTTTGAAAGGATTTTTTCACATTTATCTTCATCTTTAATCGTGTTTTGTCGTATCGCCATAATGGCCGAAAACACACAGGATATGTTACTAATATGTGAACAGTGAACAAACTGTGTGATCAACCATAACTTTCTTACTTTTTCTGTGTTTCTAAATGGATTACCTGCACAAAGAGAGCAGTGAAACTGTATTGTGATAACAATTTATGTTACAAGCCTTACGTAAGTCGAAAATGTTTGTTCAAAATTTCAAGTTTTCTTTTTTCCGTGTACATGTTATCTGTTATAACATAAACATAACATAAAATTAGCTAGAAAGGCATATGGATTTATATTGTTCATCCAATGTACTTTAATTTGATGTATAATATGTTATACTTAACTCATGATTAGACACACATTGTCAGTAAACGTAAATTATGTATGTGTAAATTTTTGGGGCTTAAAAATAATTCCGTCCAGAGCTGAAAATAATTACGTACGGAATCAGTTAGAAATTACTACTGTCTCTTCTTTCAACAAGAGCGGGACTGTGGAGTTGGGGTCATGGAGTCGGTAGTTTTTTTTAGTGGAGTCAGAGTAGGTAAAATATGACCACGAATCCAAATTGTGTGCCACATGACTAATAAAAAACTGTAGTCGGAGTCAGACTTCTAAAATGTCAGGAGTCGGATAATGTTTTGCCTGACTCCACAACCATGATCGAGAGTCTGATTGGCTAAGCGGTCAGAGCGCTTCCTTCTCTCAGTAAAATTACCAGGTTCCGGGATCGAAACCGACAACATCTCTATCCATTCTATCTAGTTGTAAATGGGCACCTGACTTTCTCTTGAATTAGGGAAGGTAAAGGCGGCCAGGATGGGAACCGGTCATCCCCACCTCATAAAGCTGGGCCTAGTATAGTGAAATCTCTAACACTTCACTTCCCTACGGTAGTATCTACTATAGAACTACCTTTACCTTTTACCCTATATAGATCGACGAAACGATCACGTGTGATCTACCGGAAACACCCGATGGACCGGTTACTAACCCCCTATTATTCGGATTGTTTCCGTCTTCGTCACTGATGATCAGCGCGAGTGCAGGTATATGAACACTTGTTATGATTCATTTCAACAGCTGCTTAAGTAGTTCTATCTTGTTCAAATAATGTCCTACCTGTCTATTTGTGAGGCCTGATGTAAACAGTTAGAAGTGCCCCTATGAGATATTAAGATACACAAAGGAGCACTTCAAACAGTCTCTAAAGAGGGGAAATGCTATTGTGAGGTCACGTTTGTTTTACGTAACAGCTGAAGGCTTATGCTCAGGTCCAACAATCTCATAGTGAAACGCACAAACGAATACTGTAAGAATAAAAGATGTGCTTTGGCACTAGTTTCCTGCAAATGGGCCAATTGCTGTGGTTATACCTTGCACCTTAACACGGGAATATAAAATAAACAGAAAGCGTGTTTATTTCTGCGTCATGTTTAGCTATTTAACATTACGTCCTCCGTTGCAGGCAATCTTTGTCCTCACAAGACTGTGCGTGGTCCCGGCTACCGGGTCTTCCCAGTTTAGATGAGGCAGAGCTATGTGTCCGTTCAGATGACGTACTTCGGCGGTGGTAGATGTTAGGCAGTGGTGCGCCACAGCCACGCAACGCCTGTTGCAGTGGCCTACGCCTCGAGACGTCCGCTGCGGTGACTGGCTGCTCTGCCAAATGCCGCATTCTTGTCTCGGAGATATAACCCCCTTTGCAGGGTAGAGAGCCTCTTTTCTCGTGGCATTGCACCCTATCTACCCGACAAGAGGCTCCCTGGGATTGCAAGAAAGCCCACAATTGACAGCCATATGGAATTAGAACAAAATCGTGTACTGTTCTGATATGCTGCCTGGCTGCTCGTGCCATGGCCGGTGACTGACTGCTCGTGTCAGTCTTGTCTCGGAGATATAACCCCCCCCCCCCCTGCACCGGGTAGAGAGTGTCAAACCTCTTGGTATCGCACGCACGCCAAAGTGGGCCTGGTGTACCATACCGCTGAGTCTAGGATGCTCCCTTGTGGTTGAAACAAAGCCCACACCTCACCTCCCATAACTGGCTCAAGGGTATGAGTGAATAACTCGTCCCCTAAAGGGCAAAAGAGTGGATAACTCGCGCCCAGGGAATCAAAACAAAATAAAACAAAACAAAAACATTACGTCCAGATTGTTGTGTTGTTTGTTGTCGTGAAACATTCTAAATCCACATATATAAATTAAAAGGTAAATGTAAAGCCTAACACATAAATTCGATAAAAGAAAGAGAAATGGTAAAAGAACAGTGCTGTCACAATGACTGTACTCGAGATCCCCCTTTTTCTGCTTCGTCTGCATATTCTCACGCTTTCACGTTCACTAGTAAAGCCTACTGCAGCATACACGCGTTTCAACAAAACAATAAAACGTGTACTGCATTTCTAAGAAAACCTTGAAATACGCAAGCTGCTTAATGACCTAAATTAATACTAGCATTAATTTCATTTTATACACTGCGTAATGAAAAGACAGATGGAATTAGGATAGAGAGAGGGAGGGCTGAAAGCAGGAACGCATGCAACACTAACACGCGTCTCGCGATATACAATTAATGCCACCCCCAACGCGAAAGGCATGAAGCACTAACTTTTTTTTCAAATAGACAGTGATACAAAAAACACTACCAATACACGGTAAGGTTTTAAAAACCTGTAAAATTCTTATTGGGAAACATGACATTATACTGGTTTACGTTTGAAAGCCTGACAGCACAGCAGACACCATAAAGTTTGGAAGTGAGGAGGTGGTAACAGCACGACTATCCTAGAAGAAAATACATATTTTGAACGCCGCCACTTAGCTCCCTTAAAACTTATATATTTGGGTTCCTTAAAACGTGCTGACAAAGAATATGTTAAGTGTTACGCAAATAGTCTAGGAATTAACAAATATTAGCCAAAAGAAAATAGTGAGGGTGTCAGACAACACCAAATAATAATCGCACTGTGGCATGTTTTGAAACCACCATTTTACGGGAAATAGGCCACCATATTAAATCCTATTTGATTGGATAGAAGTAAATGTAAGGCGAAACACGATTAGTCGGACTACAAATACTAATTTTTTGTTGTTAGAGGAAACGGTAGTAGGGGTACTTTTTTGGAAAAGCTGTGTCAACATGGCCCGATTGGTTAGACCCGCCAATATAGTCAATTAGGAGCGTCAGTTCAGTACCACATTTTAAAATAAACTTACTCAGAAACAGTGCGTTGAGAACCAGCTTATATTTTTTCTAAATAAAAGCCTGGGACAGAGGCAGATCGGAATTTGTGCCATATTCATCGCCAGTCAACGTATTTGTGTATTATTTCCATGAATTGTGGTAAGCTTGACATATTTGATATCTTTTTAATGAAAATTGAATGTAAATTGATAATTTATGTCTGTATATGTGCATGGTTCAGTAGCAAACATGAGGCAAGGCCTAGATAGTGCTCCAACCTGAACAGGACGTGTCGGAGAAAAGTAAAACTGCATGGAATTGCCAAACAGTACACTGACACCTATCTTATTGACTAGATAGAACTAATGCTGGAATTGCAGAGGCGTAGTAACCATTAGGGAGGAGTATACTGGTGTAAATTGTTTCAGATGAAGCTAGCAGTTGGCCTACCGCTCTGAACTCAGTGTTTGTTATGTATTGTGTTCAGTGTGGAAATAGATTATAAATTAGTTCTGAAGTAGGAGGTACAACCTTCTTGTTTCAGGGACCGTGGTCCTAAGTTATTGAAGCAGCCCCTGGTCTGAGTTTTGCTGGATCCAGAGGCTGACAGCATACTCCTTGGTCCAGATAGTGACCAGTGAGGTGTCTCCAGAACACAGTGAAGCAATCGAGCAGAGGAGTCTTTTCCTGCCGCCATCACGAAAGATAAGCTTCTGTGGCCAGAGCAGCTCAACATTATGTGCCCCCCCTCTAAAATTGACATTATATTAAACACAGAGGGACAATAAATTGTTTCAAATGACAGGAACTGTGAACTTTTCCCAATACTATTTCCACGATAATCAAACACTTGAAGTCATGATGACAAACAACAATCTAGCTTGAAAAACAAAACCAGTATTACCTCATAGTACTACTTCACAACTTACACACATAGGATAATACTAATAAATTATGTCAATACAAAGATCATATTTATAAATTGTGATTACATTTGATTGTGATTCCTGGTTCACTGTGTAGTTGAATCAGGATATCTATTATTGAAAGGAATTATTACATATATATTTGAAACTTTACACTTGACTCATTTAAGATAGTCTTATAGAGTGTTATATGTGTGTGAGTGTCACAGTGTTGTAAAGTGTTGTGGAATAAATTAAATTGTTTATCTGTCTGTTGTTGTTGTGACTTACACTTCATCATTTTCATAACCCTAGACATTCAACGTAGTCATCACAATATTCCAGAATAATTCTGACTGAGGTATAAATGTGGTAGCAAGTAAGGTCATCTGTAATACACCACACTTATTAGATACAGATACCTTCACAGCTGATCTCAGTCAGTACACTAAGTCCCCTATAAATAGCTATATCATCCCACTTTACCACATATATTGGGGTCTCGCTCCCGGGATATTGAACTTTCTCCTATTATATATATTGGGAATAATACAAATTAAAAAGGTATCCTTGGGTGAAAATAAATAAGGTTGAGCTCTCAGTGCCTGTGGTTGTCCTTGGATATTTAATTACAGATTGTATTGTTTAGTTAGACATTATATAAATTTACCTGTTAGAAAATGGCGGACCTGGCCAAATTTCGATCTGCTGCTATGCAGGCTGCAAAAGAGTTAGGAATGGACGGGCAAGTTATGATTTCATATGTCACTACGGAATGTGACAAATATACTGAACGTGAGGAAAGAAAATTTGAAGCTGAAAGAAAGTTAGAGGCTGAAAAAGAAATTAAGAGGCTGCAAATTGAGGCTGACAAAGAGGCTAAAGCATTGGAGGCAGATAGGGAGATTAAGAGGCTCCAGTTGGAAGAGAAAAAGGCTGAGAGGGAAGCAGAAAAGGAGGAGAAGAGATTACAAAGGGAACATGAGTTACGACTAAGGGAGTTTGAGTTTCAAGGCCATGCTCCTGAAAATGGTGCCAGTCCCTTTACCTCCGATGCTACTGCTAGTCAGGGAGCCTCAACCTCAGCTATGAACTTTCATTTAGATCATTTTGTTGAGAAAGACGATGATATTGAGAGCTATCTAAATAGATATGAACTATTAGCTACCACGTATGGGTTAGAGAGAGAAAGGTGGAGCTTAAAGTTATCTCAAGGGCTTCGTGGGGCAGCTTATGAAGTTTTTGCCAAAATGAGCAGAGGTGATCAAGAAAATTATGACATGCTAAAGCAGGCTCTTTTGTTAAGATATGAAAAGAACGCAGAATTTTATAGGAAAAAATTTAGGAATGCTAAACTACTGTCAGGTGAAACCTATCACCAGTTCTCTGCACGGTTAGAGACATACTTGGAGAAATGGACTTCTCTGGGGAAAACCCAAGATCTTAAGGAAATGGTCCTTATAGAACAATTAAGAGAGTCCATGGCTCCAGACCTGAGAAAGTTTCTCATGGAACAAGGTGCAGAGAGACTGGGTGAGTTACTAAATGTTGCAGAAAGGTATCAAGCAGCTCAGGCAGAGGTATCAGGTAATAAAAAGAAACAGGTAGATAATTTTAGGGCACCACAGAACTTTAATAAATTTGATCCTAGAGATCAAAACAAAGGTAAGCACCAGTTTGATAGGCCACGGTATGACAATAAAAATAAACCCCACAATTCGATGAAAGGAAATATGATGAAAGAAAATCTTTCAACCAAGGAAAGAGATGGTGTAAAAATTGTAAGATGAACAATCATGACACTGACCATTGTAGAAGGAAACCTCCTCATTGTGCTGCTATGACATCTGGAAAAAAGGGAAAAAAGGTCAAACCTGCGGAACTACAGGAACCATACTACCCCCCAGTGTGTGAAGATGTCATCTGTAATGGTGTCACCATAAGGTGTTTATATGATACAAGTTTAGATTATGATTCCGTTGTGAGTTCTCACCTGGTGCAGGCAGATCAATACACCACAGAAACAGTGGAGATTCAAACTGCAACCAAGGATGTAGCTACCATGACACTTCCCGTCGCCCGGATAAAGGTGAAAACGCGATATGTGGAAGGAATCATAAAAGCAGCAGTGATAAATGAGCCAATCTACCCTCTGATATTGGGGTGTAGATATGTCTTCTTGGGGAATCCCAAGAGACCTGTGATATTGGCAACAGTGCAGACCAGATCACAGTCTAAAAAGGAGGAGGATAATCCAATAAATACTCATCCAGATGAGATGAGGAAGGCACAGGCGGAGGACAAAACACTCAAGCCGTGTTTCAAGAAGTTGCCCAAATCTCATACACCTCCAGGCAAGGGAGAATTTTATATGAAGAACAAACTGATTTATAGGAAGGCTGGATCTGAATCCAATGGTCACGGACAGCTGGTCCTTCCCACTTCATATAGGACTAAAGTGTTGGAACTAGGGCATGCGATTCCCTTCAGTGGTCATATGGGGATCAGCGCAACAGGACAGCGAATAGCTTGTCACTATTTCTGGCCAGGGATAACTGAAGATATCAAACGATATGTAAAATCCTGTCCAGAGTGCCAACGAGTAGCACCTAAGCATTGGACTGCACCAGCAACTCTGGGGGAAATGCCCATAGTGGGAACACCCTTTGAGAGAGTTGCCGTGGATCTTGTGGGACCTCTCACTCGAACTAAGAGAAGGAACAGCTACATTCTGACTCTGGTGGACACTTGTTCTATGTGGGGAGAGGCGGTAGCCCTGTCATCGATTGATTCTAAGCATGTGGCAGAGGCATTACTCACAATTTTCACAAGGTTAGGCTTTCCCAATCAAATCTTGACTGATAATGGCTCTCAGTTCAAGGGGAAACTAACAGAAGAAGTTTTCAGGATCTTCCAGGCCAAACACTTCCATTGTAGTGTGTACCACCCCCAAGGGAACGGCCAAGTGGAAAGATTTAATGGCACATTGATGTCGATCCTGAGAAAGTTGGCACACGAAAAACCAGATACATGGGATCAGTACCTTCACGCCGCCCTCTTTGCTTATCGGGAGGTACCCCATAGTTCAACCGGTATGGCCCCGGCAACATTATTATTTGGAAGGCCAATAAAAGGTCCACTTGAAGCGCTGTTAAGAACGTGGACTGATGAAAAGGCAGAGGAAAATATTACATCCTCATACCAATATGTGAATGAGCTGACCACTCGTTTAAAAACTGGCTGGAAACTTGCCAATGAAAATTTGAGACAAGCCAGGAAGAAACATGCTGCCTATTTCAACAGGAAGGCTAAAGACAGAGATTTGGCTGTGGGAGAGAAGGTACTGCTTCTTCTACCCGGTAGTCAGAATAAGTTACAAATTGGATGGCAAGGTCCATATACAGTTCTAGAGAAGGTGTCTAGAACCAATTATAAGATAGATAAGAAGGGGAAAGAAAAAATCTATCATGTGAATCTCCTGAAGAAATATTTGGAAAGAGAACATCAGGAAGAGACACACTTGTTGACCTTGTCCATTGCAATGGAGATGAAAAAGGAACCACTTTCATCATTTGAATATCCATTACACCCCTGTGAGACAGCGGCACAGGTGAAAATCAGTACACATTTAACGAAAAATCAGAAAGAGAGAGTGCAACAGGTTCTAGATAATCATACAGAGGTGTTAACAGACCGACCGGGGCATACAAACTTATTGGAATATGATATGAAACTGATAGACCCCACACCTGTCTGTATGAAACCCTATTCGATTCCTTTTGCTAAGGAGAAAGCTTTGAAGGAAGAGATAGACTATTTGTTGAAGGAGGGAATAATTTCACACAGTGAATCTTCGTATAGTTCCAGTGTGGTGCTCTTAAGGAAACCCTCTGGAGAACATAGACTCTGTATAGATTACAGGAGACTGAATGCTATTACAGAAGGACAGGTGGATCCATTGCCGGATACAAATCAGTTGTTTGCCAGGCTAAATAAAGCTAAATATTTCTCAAAAGTGGATCTGAGTAAAGGATACTATCAGATTCCAGTAAAGCCTGAGGTTAGACCATACCTAGCTTTTAGTACCTCAGAGGAACACTATGAGTTTAACAGATTGCCATTTGGATTGAAGAATGCGCCTAGTGTCTTCTCTAGAATGATGAGAAAATTGTTGGATCCCCTGAATAATCCATGCATTACAAATTTCATGGATGATATCCTTATAGCAACAGAAACATTTGAGGAACACATTGACTCTCTGAACATGCTGTTTAATCGACTTAGAGAAGCGAATTTAACAGCCCGACCAACCAAATGTTGCGTTGGATGTAAAGAATTAGAATTCTTGGGACACACAGTTCATCAGGGAAACATGACCCCTGACCCCAAGAATTTAGAGAAACTAAAGAAAGCCCCGAGACCACAAACCAAGAAAGACGTGAGATCCTTTGTCTCATTATGTGGTTTCTACCAAAAGTATATCAAAAACTTTAATTCCATATGTGCACCGTTAACTGATTTGACACGTAAAGGAAATCCAGATCGAATTACATGGACACCACAATGTGAATTGGCTTACCAGGAATTGAAGGAAAAGCTCACAAGTAAACCTATTTTGAAATTACCTGACTTAAGTCAAGAATTCATTGTAAGAACGGATGCCAGTAATATCGGGTTAGGTGCGACCCTGTTACAGAAATCAGATGCACTGGATGGGGAATTAAGCCCAGTGGCATATGCTAGCAGAAAGTTGAATAAAGCTGAAACCAATTACTCAACTAGCGAAAAAGAATGTCTTGCAGTAATATGGGCGATAAAGAAATTCAATATTTATCTGTATGGGAAGGCATTTAAGTTGCAAACGGATCACAAACCCTTGTCGTTTCTAGCGCAGGCTAGGCATGAAAATTCTAGGTTACTCAGATGGTCATTACTGATGCCTCCATTTGAGTTTAGCATAGAGTATATATCTGGTAAGACAAATCTGGGAGCGGATTTTTTTAAGCCGCCATCCGTGTGATGAGAATCACCGTAAGCCCCAGAAATAATAATAAATTTCTCTATGTGTATATAGAATTATAGACTGACATATAACGTCTGTTTTAAGAGGGGAGAATTTGTCGTGAAACATTCTAAATCCACATATATAAATTAAAAGGTAAATGTAAAGCCTAACACATAAATTCGATAAAAGGAAAGATAAATGGTAAAAGAACAGTACTGTCACAATTACTGTACTCGAGATCCCCCTTTTTCTGCTTCGTCTGCATATTCTCACGCTTTCACGTTCACTAGTAAAGCCTACTGCAGCATACACGCGTTTCAACAAAACAATAAAACGTGTACTGCATTTCTAAGAAAACCTTGAAATACGCAAGCTGCTTAATGACCTAAATTAATACTAGCATTAATTTCATTTTATACACTGCGTAATGAAAAGACAGATGGAATTAGGATAGAGAGAGCGGGAGGGCTGAAAGCAGGAACGCATGCAACACTAACATGCGTCTCGCGATATACAATTAATGCCACCCCCAACGCGAAAGGCATGAAGCACTAACTTTTTTTTCAAATAGACAGTGATACAAAAAACACTACCAATACACGGTAAGGTTTTAGAAACCTGTAAAATACTTATTGGGAAACATGACATTATACTGGTTTACGTTTGAAAGCCTGACAGTACAGCAGACACCATAAAGTTTGGAAGTGAGGACTATCCTAGAAGAAAATACATATTTTGAACGCCGCCACTTAGCTCCCTTAAAACTTATATATTTGGGTTCCTTAGGACTTGCTGACAAAGAATATGTTAAGTGTTACGCAAATAGTCTAGGAATTAACAAATATTAGCCAAAAGAAAATAGTGAGGGTGTCAGACAACACCAAATAATAATCGCACAGTGGCATGTTTTGAAACCACCATTTTACGGGAAATAGGCCACCATGTTAAATCCTTTTCCAATGATGTATCATAGATACATCGATGATGGCATAGGTCTCACCGATATGCCAGAGGTTGACCTATCTAGGTTCATTAATTTCATTAACAACTTCCACCCTGCGATCCAATTCACCTCTCACATCTCCACTGTCTCTGTTAATTTCCTTGACATTGTTGTCACTATCACTCCGCCCCACCTCACCACTTCGGTGTACTACAAACCCACCGATGCACACAGTTACCTCCTTTATACTTCCTCTCATCCTCCGGCTTGTCGGGACTCCTTGCCTTTCTCACAACTTCTCCGCCTCCGTCGGATATGCCAAGATGATGACAACTTTCTATGCCGAGCACAAGAAATGTTGGACTTCTTCCGTAACAGACAGTATCCAGAAGATGTTCTTACCTCTGCCTTAGAACGTGTTCTCCCTATCTCACGTGTAGAGGCCCTCAAACCCCGCCAAAAAACCTCCTCTGATAGAGTCAAGTTAATAATGACCTATCACCCTCACAGCACTGCTGTCAAAAGGATCCTGTTTCGCCACCTACCTCTCCTCCAAGCTGACCCAGTGGCGCGGGAAGCATTTAGTGAGCCACCCTTGCTGGCATATAGACGGGACAAAAATTTGAGGGACCTCCTAGTCCACAGCCGTCTGAAAACCGTCAACGATGGCCACTTTGGAACCAAGCCATGTAACCGTAAACGATGTAAGACATGTCAGTATGTAATCGAAACACGTTCAGTCTCGTTCCCTAACGCCAAGTTCACCATCACCCATGGCTTCACATGTGAGTCACGCAACGTCATTTATGCTATTATATGCAAACGTTGCACCATTACGTACATCGGCCAAACGGGCACACGACTGGGCGACCGATTCTGCAGACACCTCTATGACATCTCTCAGTTTAATTCCACACCTGTGGCCATCCACTTCAATGGCCCTGACCACCACGGTGCCACTGACATCCAGGTGACAGCCATCAGATACTGTTCCTCGGACGCCAACAGTCGGTTTCGCCAGGAACAACGCCTCATCCATCTTATGGGTTGCCTCAAACCACACGGTTTGAATACCCAACATTCTTTTGTCTGAGACGCCTTTCTCTATCGAGTCCCTGTTGTATTATGACTTTCTACTTTGATGCGATCACCCTTTTTTCTTTCTTTTTTTAAATTACCATTTTTTTAATTTAATAATTTTATTTATTTATTTATTTTTTAAATTTGTTTATTTATTTTATTTTATTTAAATTTTTTTTTTTTTTTTTTTTAAATTATTTTTTTCCTTTATTATTTTTTATTTTATTTATTTCTTTATTTAGTTTTTATTTTTATTTATTTATTTATTTGTTTTAAATTTATTTATTATTATTATTTATTTATTTATATTTCATTTATTTATTTTATTTTATTTATTATTTATTGATAACTTTTTTCTCACTCTTTTCCAGTCCTTGTTTTTATTATTTCTTATCTTTATGTACTGTCAACTTCCTCTTTCCGGTTTAGTGGCAGCCATCCTGCTTTGCTTCACATGTGACTTGACTTAATATTAAGGGAGTTTTTCTCTTATTTTTATAGTTTCATGTTCTCTACTTAATTCTCATTTTCTTTCCCTCCTGTCTCTTGTTTGTCTGTCCCTGACGAAGGCCTTGTGGCCGCAACGTAGGTTTTTCTTGTCCTTCTCCTTGTAAGACGTATTACTATTTGTGTGGGTGTGTGTGTTTTTTTTAATTTTTTTTTAATTTATTTTTTTTTTTTCAACTGTTTGATTGGATAAAAGTAAATGTAAGGCGAAACACGATTAGTCGGACTACAAATACTAATTTTTTGTTGTTAGAGGAAACGGTAGTAGGGGTACTTTTTTTTGAAAAGCTGTGTAAACATGGCCCGATTGGTTAGACCCGCCAATATAGTCAATTAGGAGCGTCAGTTCAGTGCCACATTTTAAAATAAACTTACTCAGAAACAGTGCGTTGAGAACCAGCTTATATTTTTTCTAAATAAAAGCCTGGGACAGAGGCAGATCGGAATTTGTGCCATATTCATCGCCAGTCAACGTATTTGTGTATTATTTCCATGAATTGTGGTAAGCTTGACATATTTGATATCTTTTTAATGAAAATTGAATGTAAATTGATAATTTATGTCTGTATATGTGCGTGGTTCAGTAGCAAACATGAGGCAAGGCCTAGATAGTGCTCCAATCTGAACAGGACGTGTCGGAGAAAAGTAAAACTGCATGGAATTGCCAAACAGTACACTGACACCTATCTTATTGACTAGATAGAACTAATGCTGGAATTGCAGAGGCGTAGTAACCATTAGGGAGGAGTATACTGGTGTAAATTGTTTCAGATGAAGCTAGCAGTTGGCCTACCGCTCTGAACTCAGTGTTTGTTATGTATTGTGTTCAGTGTGGAAATAGATTATAAATTAGTTCTGAAGTAGGAGGTACAACCTTCTTGTTTCAGGGACCGTGGTCCTAAGTTATTGAAGCAGCCCCTGGTCTGAGTTTTGCTGAATCCAGAGGCTGACAGCATACTCCTTGGTCCAGATAGCGACCAGTGAGGTGTCTCCAGAACACAGTGAAGCAATCGAGCAGAGGAGTCTTTTCCTGCCGCCATCACGAAAGATAAGCTTCTGTGGCCAGAGCAGCTCAACATTATGTGCCCCCTCCCTCTAAAATTGACATTATATTAAACACAGAGGGACAATAAATTGTTTCAAATGACAGGAACTGTGAACTTTTCCCAATACTAGTTCCACGATAATCAAACACTTGAAGTCATGATGACAAACAACAATCTAGCTTGAAAAACAAAACCAGTATTACCTCATAGTACTACTTCACAACTTACACACATAGGATAATACTAATAAATTATGTCAATACAAAGATCATATTTATAAATTGTGATTACATTTGATTGTGATTCCTGGTTCACTGTGTAGTTGAATCAGGATATCTATTATTGAAAGGAGTTATTACACATATATTTGAAACTTTACACTTGACTCATTTAAGATAGTCTTATAGAGTGTTATATGTGTGTGAGTGTCACAGTGTTGTAAAGTGTTGTGGAATAAATTAAATTGTTTATCTGTCTGTTGTTGTTGTGACTTACACTTCATCATTTTCATAACCCTAGACATTCAACGTAGTCATCACAATATTCCAGAATAATTCTGACTGAGGTATAAATGTGGTAGCAAGTAAGGTCATCTGTAATGCACCACACTTATTAGATACAGATTCCTTCACAGCTGATCTCAGTCAGTACACTAAGTCCCCTATAAATAGTTATATCATCCCACTTTACCACATTTGTTTAACTTTGACTTCAGTTTGTGTTTTCTATTTGCCTATTTAACTTAACGTCCAGTTTTTAATTTTATTTTTGCCTATTTAAAAAAAAAGAGTCACACGGATGCAAATTCACTCAATAAGCCATACACTCTAGTGTTATATTTACATACAAGCAGGTTTAATATTGAATTATTTGTTTAACAAGGTTAAAATAAATATAGTTGTTTTGACAAGGAAAATAAACAGTTAACTTTTATTCTCAAAGGGTGTTTCGGTTGGAAAAGATAAAGTCCATATACCGTGCCGCTGTTTCACTTATCAAAAGGTGTGTGGTAATTTAGAGTCTGGTTCCGTCACTAACGGTTTCCTGTTAATTTTGGACTATTACTTCTCTTCATTAGTTGAATGTTTTGGCAGCAGCACGTCTCTTGCAGCAGTTCCGGGGTAACTAATGAGGTTGCCTAGTGAAGTATTTTCAAGAACCGTCTGATTTAGATGTCTGGCGTCAACTGCTGGCAACTCGTACCAAGAACTGATAGGAAACAAATGCCTTTTTTAAGTATCGGGTCTCCTGATAAAAACATGGCAACTTTCGCTTCCAGTCACCGTTTCATCTTCCTCAGATTATTGCCCGTTATCCATGGGCATTAAATATGAACCCACTGAGTCAAGTACAAGTGTTTTCGGACAGCGGAAGACGACAAATATGTCATTCCATACATACATAAATATACCTTTAACACTTAATTAAAATGGGCATAATAGATAAATACACCATGATGTTATCATAATCCACTCCCTGCTCCATGTGGAGCCTAGGGCTACCTCTCTTATTGGTTCCGTGTAAGGAAGCCGCACGAAGCAGTCACAAGCTTTTGTATTGGTGGTTTATGTGGCAAGTTATTTGATGTGATGAGGTTGCCAGCCCATGTGCAATTGTACATCCTCAAGCAATCTGTACATGTTAAATGCAATTATAAAACAATAAAATGTACGTGTTACAACTTACCCCAAAATTGGGCGAAGTTACGTACCTGTTGCACAGAAAATGCCGTAATTTCTGCAACTTGTTTAAGATGCAGTTATCCCTCAGATAGATAAAATTACAGTGTACTGAATTCTTCTAACTATTGTCACGAGAGGAGGACCCTAAGACTTTTGCTAACAGTATTATTATGGGAATTTTACACTCTCTAATTTTAGCAGCTACTCTAAATCTTGTTGCCTGTCCTATTTACGAGCTCTTATTTTGGCTGTCTGTGATTTCCTTTGACGAATAGGAAAATGTGAAAATCCAGTGCTAAGATCTTCAAACGTGGTAGGTTATAAATGGGAGCTTTAGCCCACGCACACATGGCTGTTTGGGGAGTGTCACAGATTGCCTCCCCTGCTTTGCAGTAGTGGTCCAACCGAGACCAAAACCCAAGAGTATCTAAAAGTAGGTCGTCCAAGGTATCTTCCTCTGCGCAAGATTACTCTTGGCAGAGATGTAGATAGAAGATTAATGACACTTCTACCTTAAGTCAAACGTGACTAAAAAACAGGTCAAACGGTCAGGCCCACCTGGCTGCGCGACGAGGTCAAGATAATATCACTAGATGAAGCGAAAAAGTACGATAAGGGGCAGGTGAGAAGGAAGAAAAAGAATGGCACAGGACAGGGTGCAAGGATGTCATTGAAAAATGCAACGACTGAAAATATGACTCAACATAATATATAAACAGCTGGTGTTACGTCACGGTCGAGCTGTTTTTGTTAGTATTGTGTTTGTTTGTTTTTCAATTGTGTTACTTTTCTCACTAACTTGATCGCAGGCACGTGTGGTGTTTTCTGGTTTGATCTTAACCATAATGAGATTGTAAAGGTTTATTGTCTATGATATTATCATTTATTATTCCCTCAGAGATTTCGTATAGTTCAAAGTTTGAAAAGCTGACATTCTTCTGTTTCTTCCTTCCTCTTCTAAGTTTGCTGTCAAAGAACCACATCTCTCTCTCTCTCTCTCTCTCTCTCTCTCTCTCTCTCTCTCTCTCTCTCTCTCTCTCTCTCTCTCTCTCTCTCTTTCTACATTTTGTTTGTCCTCACACGGGACCCATATCTGTCTGAATCCGAAACTGAACTACTTTATTAAGGCAATTGTTGCATTATCATTCTCTTTGAGATTTCGTGCAACTCAAATGTTTGACAAGTTGCAACTGAACTGTTTTACGACGGCTATTGATGTGCTGTGTCACTATAATGGCAAGAATGTGTTTTCTAGCAGTCTCTTCGCAGGTGTTCAAACAGGTGGGACCGACGGCGGGACATAAACGTCGCTTTAATCAAGGGCTGTTGAGACCAATTGAATTCACCTCACAAGTGAAGGATATGGCCTTTTTTTAAATTTTTGCACGACCGAGTCCATGCCTCAAAATGACGAATTCAACAATGAGGAAGACTGAATTTTTAAAATTGTTTTTGTTTTCTCTCGATGAAAGCCTTTTTTGCCGATACGCCGGTAACTTTCTTTTTTATGTTACATTAAAACTGTATGCTGTACTAATCTGTTGCTGTTAAATATACCCATAAAACACAATATGCAGACGTGTACATCTATATGACTCAAATAATTTTTTTTTTAGAATTAGAACAAAATTGTGTACTGTTCTGATAGATTTTGTATCATCTGTTTTAGTTCTTGCTTTCTGACTCAGAACTTTCTTAGACGTTGACGCTTTTAGATGTAATAGTTCTATGTTTGTTACTGTATTTTTTTCAATTAAGATTTTTCTAACCCATTATTAACTGTGTTGAAACATTCCGTTGAACATATTTTCATTTACTTCATCAGTATTACATTTTACAAAATTTCATTTGTTTCATCTATTTTTTTTCTTCCCTTGTATTATTCTTCCTTCTAATGTTATTTTTGCTTAAATTCTTGTCATATTTTTCAGTGTTAGATACTGCATTTCTTTCTCCATTCCGTATTATCTAGTTTTTTTGCCCGTAGATCGCGTTAATGCTAACATTAAATTGAAATACAAGTGTACTATTCTTGAAGACAGAGCAAGTTCTTAGACTTGTAGCCAAGTTTCTACAAGATGGTTGAAGTTTTTGTCAAGATATAGACAGATAATACCTTTTATAACACACGTTTCATGTTTTGTTTGAGGGGGCGGGGATGAAGGATGTTACTGAGAATGATTTGCCCCTCTTAGGACAACCACGATAGTGGTAGTTAAGCATACCTTCTTCTTTTTTGATCCTTACCCGCTAACTGGCAAAGCAATCAGTGATCATCATGCTCAGTGGCATCTTGTAGGGCAGAAACAAACTGTTTCCAATCGGTGGCATCGGTCATACGGTACCCCAGCTCTGGTTCTTGCTTTACATTTTGACCTCCACAGTTCTCGGCCCAGTTGTTTTTGGTTGGTTTCTCTTTCGTCTTCCTTTTGAGGTCTATATCGTAGCAGTCCTGGTGAAAGTGTCGGTATCTCTTCTGTGCAAACGGCCACGCCAGTTCCAGCGGGGCTACACGCTATGATGGTGTGCATATCTTTTTGATTGTTCTGAGTAGGCATTTCTTGGTTAGAATTAAATGAGTGGTTATGGTAAAATTGACATTAAATCGCGTCAATAAATGAATATTCCTCAGAATTATCATGTCACTTTAGGGACAGTTAATTAACGTGGATTAAACAAAGTAGAAAATGGGGGGGGGGGGGGGGGTGGCTGACAACCTCATTATGTGAAACAATTTACTACAGGAACCACCACTGCTAGAGTACATGAATGCTATGATGTAAGTTTTCTACAAGAGGGCTAGCTCTAGTGATAGATCCATACTCCATGAAGAGTGAAATGGAAGAAGAGGAAGAAGGAAAACTAGTGGAGGTCAGCAATTGCACGCCTTTTTCTCAACTGGGAACAACAAAATTGGTAGTGGTGATGATGAAAAATGATAGAGCCATCAAACGGAACAGTCATCTCCAGCCAGGGACATTAGTAGAATGGCAGGTGCTAGTTGAATGGAAGATAGATTGGACACACACTGAGAAAACCAGCTGATAGAATTACAAGGCAGTCTGCGATTTAGCATCCTCAGAGTAATAGAGGGCAAGGGATACCGAAACACACACGGAGAAGAGAACTGAAGGCAGAAATGAAATGAATAAACAAGACACGAAACGACCTCTACGAAATGGAACAGAACATGAGGGGTTGGGGGGTTGGGAGGGGGGGGGGGGGGGGGGGATGAAGGTTTTTGTTGAAGGCCTTGTTCCATGGGGAATTGACGGTAATTGTGATGGTGGTGACGATGATGATGATGATACTAATGATAATGGTGATGATGATGTTCACACTCTTTCCCATGAAAATATCGTGCTTGATCACCTTGATTCATTACACATGACATTGCCGGAATGCAACCTGTAAAACCTCACACGTAGTTCCGTAGGGAGTGAGGTGTTAGAGACTTCATAATACTAGATCCAGCTTTTATTTCTTTTAATGAGGTGGGTGGTGGGGGGGGGGGGGGAGACCAGTTTCCTTCCTCGCTGCCCTTGCGTTCGCTAACTCAAGACCAGAGTCAGGTGCACAAGTACAGCTGGGTAGACTGGGGCGTGACGCTACCAGGATTTATTAACCTGGGAACCCGGTAATCGCGCGAGAAAAGGGCTCTAACCACAGATCAAATCGGACACGCTAGCACTCCATACATTATGTTTTTTTAAAAAGCTGAAATTCGTTAGATCGCTTGCAAAACATTAAGTGACAAAAGTTGCCTCGCGACACTCGACGACTGAACTTAATCGCCAGAAACAGTCGTAAAACTTGACATCAAGAAAGGATACTTCTACATAATTATGTAAATTGGTTATCGTATCTCCTTACTTCAATTTGCTCATTAATGCATCGATGCATTTCTTGGCAGAAACAAAAAGCATGATGTTGCAGATGTTCAAATTAAGCCAACGGTAAAATGGTACATTGTAGTACCCTTCTCCCCGCCACGGTCCCCCCCCCCCCCCGGTCTCTGATGAGACAAAGAGAGAATAAATCTACTGCTCCATCATACCTGTTGTACAAGGCGGCTAAACTGATGTAGTGCATGGGGCTGGTGAACTCATAATGTAAAATAAATCGCTACTGAAACCATCAGTACAAGATCAAGCGAGTTCTTGGTGTAGCGCAGGCTTCCTGCACGGGGATCAACTGTTGTGGTGGCTCCATGCTCCATAAGGAGCGAACAGAAAGATGATGATGACAATGGTACATCCATCTATCCATTTCCCTTTAACTCCACCAACAAACATATGCCTTCAACAAACTTATGTCAAGTCTTCCTGTCACGTGCCATCAGGTCAAGGTCTTTCCATGCCTTCTTCATGTCTGTCTCCATTTCTCTTCTCCATGTGTTCTTTGGTCTACCACTACCACCCTTACCCTGTGGATTCTAGAACAAGGTCTGCCTTGTAAAGCTATTAACAGACTTCCTCAATGTGTGTCCTGTCCATCTTCACCGTCTTTTTTCATCTCTTGTTTCACTAGCTCTTGTCAAAATGGAACAAAGTGAATATTGTTTCGACCAAGAGACGCGAAAAGTGTAGAAATCAGGACCAGTTCCAGTGGCGGATCTACATTTTTGGAGCCATGAAGCTTGAACTCTTGAAGGGGCCCCTTACAAATGTGTGGGGGTTTGGACAGAAACGTATTATAGAGAACACTGGACTTGGGAGCCCTCAAGGTCTAGCTTCATTAGCTTCATGTTAAATCCGCACGTGGTCAGTAATAGGGGTTCAGTCGCCCCATGTCCCCCACCCTGACTTTACTTTCTTGTACGCTCCCTATGAAGCAGAGGCCCACCACTGCAGCTGGTACTCCAATCCAGCACCGAGCATTGACATTTTCTTTAAGGGATGGTTTCTTTAAAAACTTATTTTACGTCATGAGATTCTCAAAATCATGAACAATCTCATATTAGTTGCCTTGTACGACATGGAAGAGGGCATATATATATATATATATATATATATATATATATATATATATATATATATATATATATATATATATATATATATATATATATATATATAAGGAAAATCTTCTCACATTGCACTTTGCTATTTGCAAACTAATATTTAAAGAGATGCAGTGCACGAAAGTGGAAGTTCGAAATGGAAGTGGTGGTTTTATATTTTTGTATGCGTTGTGAAAATGAGAGTGATGGGGTAGATTAATTTTGAAATATTGACATAGGTTGACATAGAATTTCCTGTCGCCCAGCCGGTCTTAACCTGCACTTTCTTATCTCTGATTCTTTTTTTTACCCACGCCCTCTTCTATTTTGCATTGACTTTAACGTAATATTGCAGACTTCGGCAGTGTCAATCTTAAATTAGACAGCCCCGTAGTCCCCTCCCTAGCGCGTACGGGATATTTTAAATTAAATAATTTTCCCAGCAGTCAAATCACTAGGTGTTAATTTTTACACAGGACGGTGTAAAGTTATACCAATTAATTTGACTTTTCTACCAGTTAGTTAACTATAAGTGAATTTCTAAAGTATGTATATACCTCTATAAAGATATTGATTATAAACATTATCCTACCAGTCCGATAAATAGTTATTTCTGTTGTAAACTTTTGATGGGCATAACACTTTTGTACAAAGGTAAAACCAAATAGTGGGCCATTTAATGCGGGAAGTAGTTCATTCTTTGGAGTGAATACCTGAGCCCTTGTCGGCCCAGTATGTAAAAACGGATTATTTTTCCAAGGACTCTCTCAAACTGAGACGGACTACTCAATGTCGGTATAATTATTTTTCTTGTTTCGCGTAACATAAAACATGTATGTATTTTTATCAAATTTGGTCTCTTTGTAGTTGTACCTTACTTTCATGTAATTATGTAATAAATAGTTATATATTTATATACGAGGGGCGCTCAGAAAGTAATGCACCACATCGTTTTTCTCAGCAAATAATGAAGATAGAAGCATGACATTTTGCACACTTCACACATGGCATGTGCCAATTGTGCGCACCAAATTGCACCGCAACCGGCCAAATAATACGGCTGCCCTAAACCGTTGAAATGGAGCGTGTTAGCAACTTGCGTTTTAAACAGCGAATTGTGATAGAATTTCTCGTTGCAGAGAAGGAAACTGTTGTGAATATTCAAAAGCGTCTATGTGTGTAAAAGTCTGTTTGACTTGAGATGTAAAAGGTTGTTCAGTGTAAATGCCCAGATGTAACGTACTGTTTTGATGTGTTATGAATGTTAGTACGTTGAGCGTGTCGTGTTGTCCTGGACAGTACCAAGTAGTAGCGAGGAATTAGGTCACTAGCGTGAGGTGCTGTAGTAAAAGCTGCGAGAATAATCGCTCATTTCAGTAAGATTTTAGTCATAAAATGATAATAAATAACTTAGCCCGCATGTGTCTGACGGTTGGCATCTTCGACGCCAGCAACGCTGCCTTTTGTGCAGTGCTAACGCCTATAGAACGATTCCACGGTAAAAATCTAACACGCGTTTTAGTTTCGGTTTCGAAAACGTACTACCAACATTTAACACTTTGCCAGATCTGCTGCATTCATTTTGCAGCCTAGACTTATAATTAACGATTTTGCGGAAGTGTGCCGCAAAATAACTATCTGAATTAACGTATTCTGTCAACGTTAGCGCTGGTAATAAGTAGTAATCCTTACATTTTTTGGTAGTGTTACACGATACAATACAAATTATTAACTCCAATTCTTAACCCGCCACGCCAACACCCCGCTTCGCTTCATAGTCCGCCATGCATATATACGCTGGAAAAAAGCCAACAGAGGCAAAACACGCAGACAATTTTATTGCCTCCTCGCGGTAATGTTTCTGACGTCACAAAAACAAGTTAGTTATTTGAAAAATACATGCTAGCGAGATGGCGAGAGGGGAAGATGGCCGTCTTGTGTAAAATATTCATTTGACGATGACCGGTGACAAAATTGAAAATCTAAAACCATAATGAAACTGAACATAAAAAATATATGGTAGTATAGCTTAGAATTCACTGAGCAAGAATGAGTTTTAAATAATATGATAGTCCCAGTATTACCCAAATTGTTGAGAAAATACTAAATGTCTACGAACGCACGACCAGACAGACTGTTGTTCCTGCTTGTTTTTTTTTTTTCTTAACGTTAGTGTGGACACCGGCTTAGAAGGGAGGCATTGAGATAAATTCAAATTAGCTTGGGTAAAAAGAGTATTGGAGGAGAGGGGAGCGGTAGGAAAATTGTTACCAAAAACTAACATCGTTTTGCATTATCCTAACTAAAGCAGACTGGCCAATCGACTACCAGACGCAGAGTATGTTTGGAATTATTTTTGTTTTTCAAAAACTGCATTTGAATTCTGGTAGTCGCAAGCTTTCGATTGGCCAGTGCTACTAAATATTAGCAAAAAGCTTTCACTATTCATTGCCAGTTGAACTGTATTTTTTATTCAGATACGCTGAGAACAGCTGTGATAAATTTAAAAAGTAAATTAAATAACTATATGAGTATTTCACAGTCTGGACGGAGCAGAAGAAACTGAGGCCATTTCTTTGCAAAGTCAGCGTCATTTGTTTATATTTCTTGATTTGTGGTAAGAATGCTTTATGAATTTAATATGTTTAATCCCATTACCAAAGTTAGATATTGCTATTGGGAAAAAGTGAAGGACGTGCCGGGAGCAGACATTGTTGAGTCCTCACGTTGAAATGTATCTAACTAATGTATGTTGTCATGATTATGTTTGAATATTATTGTATTAGAGTATATTAGTAAGCCTCCGTGTTCAAGGAACACTGTTCAACATGCCTGAAGCATTTATATTTAAAAAGAAAAAGATGAGAAAAATATATAAAAGGAAATGTGGTTACCCCACATTATATTATTGAGGAAAACTATGTAAACGTACAGTGGCGTATCTGCCATAGGGACCTGAGGGGTGGTCACAGCAAGGTGGGAGTCATGAAAAATTAGGGGATGAGTGCACCTGAAATGCACGCGAGGCTGACCCCATACCCACGTATGAAATTAAATAAAAGAATAAGTGATCAGATGTAAAAGGCCAGGGTGTCCTTTTGTTGCAGAGGTTTCGTTTCCTGTTGCCAGCTGGTGACAGGAAACCTGAGGAATGACGATAACGCCAAGAATTCTCCTACACTTTACGTATGCTGTCAAGAGATAACAGCAGGAGCTTGGGCGTGTGACGTGATATCGATATTTCTGCAACTACACAATATCTTATCTTTCAACAAGAAACCCCAGGTGATATGTTAAGGACCTGGGTACATCTGACAGTTTCGGTTTAAAATAAACCTTGGTAATTCAAGTCATACTCAGGACTTTTGTGGGGTATGATGATAATACAGCCCCTCATACACAGTGACTCTCCTTCTTAGAAGAATAAATTTAAGCTGTGAACATTCCAACAAGAAAGACATATATTAACATTGTAGTTATTTGGGCAGATTGTCCACACAATTTTAGTTAAACTTTTATGTAAACTATCTTGTCCTCATTTTCAAAGACCTGTCCAAACGATATGACTGGACAGGCAAAATAAATTGTACAAAAAAAATTATCAAATTTTAAAGAAAAACTTAACCACAGGTATTATTCACTTCCTCATAGAAACTTAAAGTGTTTTTGTGTTATGTACCATCATTTCATTTCTCCCCTAGACACTAGGTACACCATACACCAGACACTAGAGCCAAAATAGTGACCGTGTGAGATCTAGGGAGGTAGCGTTAGGTTCCCTGCACATAATTCATCATCATCATTTATAGAGTCAGGGGCCTACATGTGCTTGACCTCACACGGTTAATACATACACGGATTTCATTCTTTTAGGATACCATCATAACCTCCCCAGCAAAATCAAACTTTGCTACATAAATTGGTAGATTTGTCCGGCATTTGAATTTCTCCTAGTACTACATACATTAGGGTCTGGGTCTTAGCATAAACAACATTCTATTTTCCCAGGGAATCCCCATAATTATTATTGCCCAAGATTTGGGAAGTCAAGAAACTGTCAGAACCCAGATTTAATTAGATAAAATTATACTTATTTAGAAACTTTGTTAGACCATTTTGCATTTATCAGAATGGCAGATCTGGCCAAGTTTCGATCTGCGGCTGTTCAGACTGCAAAAGAAATGAATATGGAGGGTCAAACCTTAATTGACTATGTCACCTCAGAATGTGATAAATTTATTACTAGGGAAGAACATAGGTTAGCTGAGGAAAGGAAAATGCAATTAGAAGATGCTAGGGAGACTAAGAAATTAGAGGCTGATAGGGAGGCTGAGATTAGGAGGCTGCAGTTGGAGGAGAAGAAACTTGAGGCTGAGGCAAAGAAACTTGAGGCTGAGGCAAAGAAACTTGAGGCTGAGAAAGAAGAAAGGAAATTGGAGGCAGAAAGAGAAGAAAAACGACTGCAGAGGGAAGCAGAAGCAGAAGAAAAAAGATTACAAAGAGAACATGAGATACGACTAAGGGAGTTAGAGCTGCAAGGCCATGCTCCTGAAAATGGAACTAGCCCCTCCACTTCCGACTCAGCTGCAAGTCAGGGGGCCTCCTCATCAGCCATGGGGTTCCATTTAGATTACTTTGTGGAAAAGGATGATGACATTGAGTCGTATTTAAGCAGACACGAAATATTAGCCACTACTTATGGGTTAGAAAGAGAAAAATGGGGTGTAAAGTTGTCTCAGGGTCTTCGGGGAACAGCTTATGAAGTGTTTTCCAAAATGAGCAGGGATGACCAAGTCAACTATGACATGTTGAAGCAGGCTCTTCTGTTAAGATACGAAAAGAACGGAGAGTTTTATAGGAAGAAATTTAGGAATGCCAGACTACTGTCGGGTGAGACCTATCACCAGTTCTCCGCCCGGTTGGAGACGTATATGGAGAAATGGGCTTCTTTGGGGGAAAACCCAAGATCTCAAAGAGATGATACTCATTGAACAGATGAGAGAGTCCATGGCTCCAGACATGAGAAAATTTCTCATGGAACAAGGCGCGGAGAGACTGGGTGAGATCATAAATGTCGCTGAGAGATATCAGGCAGCCCAGGCAGAGGTAGCTGGTATCAAGAAAAAACCAGTAGATCAGTATAAGGCTCCTCAAAACAATAATAAATTTGATAACAGAAGTAAGCAGAACTTTGATAGGCCTCGGAATGATTTTAAAAATAAAACCTCACATTTCAATGACAGAAAGAATGATGAAAGAAAGCATTTTAACCAAGGAAAGAGGTGGTGTAAATATTGTAGGAAGGACAACCATAACAACGAATTCTGTAAAAGTACACCTTCTGGATGTGCTGCTATGAGAAGGGGGAACCAGGAAGTAAAGGACAAACCTGCTGAACAGCAGGAACCTTATCACCCCCCAGTTTGTGAGGATGTTGTATGCAATGAGGTCACCATAAGGTGTCTCTATGATACAGGTCTAGATTTTGATGCTGTCGTGAGCGCGCACTTGGTGAACCCAGATCAGTATACCACAGAAACAGTGGAGATACAAGGGGCGACCAAGGACCTACCACTCATGAAACTTCCCATTGCAAGGATAACAGTGAAAACTCGCTATGTGGAAGGGATAATCAGAGCAGCAGTGATAGACGCACCCATCTACCCTCTGATATTGGGGTGTCGTTATGTCTACTTGGGAAATCCCAAAAGACCTGTGGTCTTGGCAGCAGTCCAGACCCGATCACAATCCAGAAAGGAAGAAGATGAACCTATAAATACTCATCCAGAGGAGATGAGAAAGGCACAGGCTGAAGATAGGTCACTGAAGCCGTCCTATAAGAAACTCACAAAGAGCCATTCTCTTCCTAATAAAGGAGAATTCTATGTGAAGAATAAATTGTTATATAGGAAGGCCGGCACTGGTTCAGCTGGTCACGGGCAGCTGGTCCTTCCCAGTTCATATAGGGAAAAGGTAATGGAGTTAGGTCATGCTATCCCCTTCAGTGGTCACATGGGGATTAGCGCAACAGGACAGCGTATAGCTTGTCATTATTTCTGGCCAGGGATAACGGAAGACATAAAGAGATATGTAAAATCCTGTCCCGAATGCCAGAGAGTAGCTCCAAAGCATTGGACTGCTCCAGCAACTCTTGGGGAAATGCCCATTGTGGGAACCCCTTTTGAAAGAGTTGCAGTGGATATTGTGGGACCTCTCACTCGGACCAAGAGGAGGAACAGTTACATCCTTACTCTGGTAGACACTTGTTCTATGTGGGGAGAGGTGGTAGCCCTGTCATCTGTAGTGGTATTGATGGTTTTGTATGATGATGATGGTACTACATGTAAATTGTATGAGGCCAGCTGTGAAGGCTCCTGAGATAAAATGTAATTGAGAATTGTCAGAAGGCCTTTCTTGCTACCACTACGACCTCACACTTAATTTTTTTTTTATGAATGTAGCTGCGTAAAGTGTCTAGGGTTATGATGTGTACTGTGGTGTGATAGTTATAAATATACCCATAGATATTTAACAAGACTAATAAGATTAACAAGTGTTACAATACACTGAACTAACTCACGTGTGTAAAGTTTTTTGATATAATTATATTACATTTATTTGTTCTGGATCAAGTTTTATTTTGACCAGAACTTGTTTTAAAAGAAGGATTTAAAATTTATAAAAATTATGCATGGAATGTTACATAATAAATGCAAAAGTGAACATATTTAAGTACTAGAATAGTTAGTTTTATTAAAATGTTCTGGTAGTCAGCTACTAGGGAGGATATTTATTGTCTGTGCTGTTGGGGTGGTCTCATCACACCTGTCTATATTGACTACACAGTGTCCAGAAAATGGTGGGAATTTTTATGGGGTATCTGCAACTAAATGGGGTTGGTGAATATCCAGCAGACCAGAGGCTCACTCATCTGGTATTTGTAGCTCTGGTGCTGAAATCAGGTGGTCCCACCTCTCCGTGCTGGCGGGCAATAATGGTGGTCTCTGTCACAAGGACTGCACAGATACACTTGTGTAAATCACCACCCGAATAGATACTTCTTCGTGGACGACAGAAACTCGCAGCTCAGATTATGAATAATTAACACAGAGTGCTAGCAAAACTCAGCTGAGCTGCTGGCTATAGGATGGCGTCCCTAAATTTAACTCACTGTCTTTCATATGGGAAAACACCACACTTTAAAATCTGTGTCTAACACTGAACAATTATTGAAGAATGACCCCAAATGCGCTCTGAGCGCTAATGATATGATTGTCTGTGGCCAATCACTGCCGAGGTTTATTTTTAATTTCAAATTTCCTCACTAAAGTCATTTCAGTCAAGCTTCAGTCACGTATGGATGGTTATCTGTTAGTCTGTCCGTCTCTACTTGTGTTTCTACAAAATTGTGCTCGATTTTTGACCCAACCGTTCTCTCCCCTTCAAATTTTTGTTGTAAAAAGTTATATTTAGACACAGCTACCACCAATGTCCCTTCACTTCTATGCCAAGTAAATTTGAACATCTGTGTCCAAGGTCGTGTTTTTGGGTGCAAATAACGATATGTTAGATTCAATGCAGTCTGTGGCTGATGTAAACTACACTGTCTTTTGTCATTATTTTCAATATTATCTATCCGTCTGTAAAATTAAGACCATATTCGTTCACTGCTCAGAATAGGCCATCTGGCCAGCTAATTTTTATATTCCTAACATTAATATTAAGAAAAATTTACTTTTTAATTTTTTTGTAATTTTTTTCAGACATCTGCGTTCTTCCGCTCAAATTCAAATCAAGCGCTTGGTATCGCAAAACGTCCAATTCCGTACCTCGTGTCAATTTGGGGGACTTGAATTTTTTTTACTTTCATCCATTTCCCCCCCCCCCCCCCCCTCCCCCAATTGCGTCTCTTTAGCCTTTCCAGTCATATTTTTTTCCTTTTTGATCCTCCGTTCCCCTCCGGTCTAGCAAGTCAATTTATGGAGGGTGATGACCCGCGGTCTAGGCGATCATGTATATCAGCAGCCTACGCATTATGTTTTTATCCTTAAATGTTATCCTTGGAGGAATTTTACCGTTGTATCTCTGTCAATTTCACTACACATCTCCCCACCTGAAAACATGCCTATGGCAAGTTCCAAAACCAGCGATACACATAGGTAAAATTACTCCTCACGTCTGCCATTACTCTAATTTTGATCACAGGGGTGCCGACTGAGGAAATCTGCACCGACATTCAATTTGCCTGGGATATATTGGATACTAAACTGATAAGGTTGAAGCAATAAAGACCACCTCAGCAATCTTGCGTTTTCATGCTTAGCCTGAGACAAGAACACGAGAGGCTGATGATCCGTCTCCACCACAAATGTCCTACCATACAGATAGATTTGAAACTTCTTTATTGCCCAGATTAATGCTAAACATTCTTTTTCGCTTGTGGAGTATCCTTGTTCCGCCTTATTCAATTTGCGGCTTGCATAAGCGACTGGTTTCAGTTCCCCATCAGGTGAAGATGATCTTTGCAACAAAGCCCCTCCTAGTCCTACATTACTTGCATCGGTTCTTAAGACAAAGTCCTGTGTCAAATCAGGCAGTTTGAGAATAGGCTTGCTAGTGAGTTTTTCCTTTAACTCTTGGAACGCTAATTCACATTGTGCAGTCCAAATAATTTTATCTGGAAGTCCCTTGCGAGTCAGATCAGTCAGAGGAGCACAAATGGCGTTAAAATTTTTGATGTATTTCTGATAAAATCCGCATAACGACACGAATGATCGCACGTCCTTTTTGGTTTGCGGCCTAGGTGCTCTCTGCAGTTTTTCCAAGTTCTTAGGATCAGGGGTCATATTACCCTGATATACAGTGTGCCCCAAGAATTCCAACTCTTTGCATCCAATACAACATTTTGTTGGCCTAGCAGTTAAGTTCGCCTCCCGAAGTCTATCAAACAACATCTCCAGAGCTTCAATGTGTTCTTCAAATGTCTCTGTGGCGACGAGAATATCATCCATGAAATTCGTGATACATGGGTTATTCAGGGGGTCCAACAATTTTCGCATCATCCTTGAAAACACACTCGGAGCATTTTTCAGTCCGAATGGTAGCATATTGAATTCATAATGTCCATCCGAAGTGCTAAAAGCCAAATAAGGTCTCACTTCAGGCTTCACTGGGATCTGGTAATAGCCTTTACTAAGATCCACCTTTGAAAAGTATTTTGCCTTGTTCAGTCTGGCAAATAACTGTTTTGTGTCTGGTAATGGATCCACTTGTCCTTCTGTGACAGCATTCAGTTTCCTGTAATCTATGCACAGTCTGTGTTCCCCAGACGGTTTCCTCAACAAAACGACACTAGAACTAAAAGATGATTCACTGTGCGAAATAATCCCCTCCTTCAATAAATAATCTATTTCTTCCTTTAATGCCTTCTCCTTCGCGAACGGAATAGAATAGGCTCTCATACAGATTGGGTTTGAGTCTACCAGTTTCATGTCATACTGTAGCAAATTTGTATGGCCTGGTTTATCTGTTAATACATCTGTATGTTCCTCCAGAACTTGTTGAACTCTCTCCCTCTGGTTTTTAGTCAGGTGCTTACTGACTTTTACCTGTGCTGCTGTTTCACAAGGATGTAATGGGTATTCATGTGAGGTGAGTGGTTCTTTTTGCATCTGGGTTGCAATAGCCAAGGTCAATAAGGGGGTGCTTTCCTGGAGTGGTCTGTCCAGATACTTCTTTAACAGGTTTACATGATAAACTTTTTCCTTCCCCTTTTTGTCAATTTTATAGTTTGTTCTAGACACCTTCTCTAGAACCGTATATGGACCTTGCCAACCAATTTGTAATTTATTCTGGCTTCCCGGTAGTAGAAGCAGCACCTTCTCTCCGACTGCCAGTTCCCTGTCCTTTGCCTTCCTATTAAAATATGCTGCATGTTTCTTCCTGGCTTGTTTCAAATTATCATTTGCCAGTTTCCATCCAGCTTTCAAACGAGTGGTCAGTTCGTTCACATATTGATAAGATGAGGTAACAGTCTCTTCCGCCTTCTCATCTGTCCAGGTCCTTAATAAAGTTACATCTGGATCTTTAATTTATCATACTTATTTTTCATGGAACTCATCTGGTCCCGTCCATTAGAAGCTTTATAATGAGGACTTTTCTTCCTAGAATCATCACTCACAAATCGACCACTACCAATTTTTCTCTGGGGTTTGTCTCCCCACTTAAGATTGTTTATGAGAGATCTTCGCTCTCTTGTCTGTTCCTCCAGTTTATATAAGTCTGACCGAGGGATTGTCATCCTATCCTGGGTTAAATTTCTTCTTTGTACTCTTCGCATAGCGGCCATGTTAATCCATTCAAGTGAAGACTGGGTGTGAAAAGGGGGCTCCCATTCCACTTTGTCTACCCGAGTATAATTAGTTTTCCTTTCAGGCCTAAAGTTGCCCCGTGGCGGTTCTAGGTCCTGCACATATTTTCCCTTTGTGGGTGTTCCCTCATGAAATACGCCACATGCTTCTACAAAGTTTTCAACATCGACATTTACGTCGGGCCAATAGTATTTTAGAGCAATCTTTTGGCAGATGGTACCGACTTTCTCATGGTCACCATCTTTTCCAACATGTAAGCTCCTTATCAAATTTGCCCTATATCTCTTGGGAAGAACTAACTGTCCGTGACCAGTGGATCTAGTTCCTGTCTTCCTGTATAATAATTTGTTCTTCATGAAATATTCCCCCTTGCTCGGAGGTGTGTGGCATTTGGGCAATTTTTTAAAACAGGGCTTGAGTGTCCTATCCTCAGCCTGCGCCTTCCTCATCTCCTCTGGATGAGCATTTATAGGTTCACCTTCTTCCTCCTTCTTCTGTGACCTGGTCTGCACTGTCGCCATGATCACAGGTTTCTCGGGATTCCCCAAGAAGACGTATCTACACCCCAATATCAGAGGGTAGATTGGTTCATCTATCACTGCTGCTCTGATTTCTCCTTCCACATAGCGAGTTTTCACCGTTATCCTTGCGATGGGAAGTGTCATGAGTGGTATGTCCTTAGTCGCCCCTTGTATTTCCACTGTTTCTGTGGTATACTGACTTGGGTCCACTAGGCTAGACTTCACAACTGAATCATAATCCAAACCTGTATCATAAAGGCACCTTATGGTGACCCCATTACAAATAACATCCTCACAAACTGGGGGGTGATAAGGTTCCTGTTGTCCCTTAGGATTAACCTTTAATCTTTGCGTCCCCGACTTCATTGCAGCAATGTTTGAAGGTTTCCTTCTACAAAATTCGGTGTTATGGTTATCCTTCTTGCACCATTTACACCATCTTTTTCCTTGGTTCAACGGTTTTCTTTCATTGAACTTTTGGTCATTGAACTGTGAGTTTCTGTCGCGATAGTCATTTCTTGGCCGCTCAAAATTTGTCCTACCTTTATTTCCCTGCTCTCTATTATCAAATTTATTAAATTGCTGTGGAGCTTTAAAATTGTCTATGTGCTTCTTTTTAGCACCACTTACCTCTGCCTGGGCTGCCTGATACCTCTCAGCAACATTTAAAATTTCCCCCAACTTCTGTGCACCTTGTTCCATGAGAAATTTTCTCATGTCTGGAGCCATGGACTCTCTCAATTGCTCAATCATGATCATTTCTTTAAGATCTTGGGTCTTCCCCAGAGCCGTCCATTTCTCCAAATAGGTTTCTAGTCTGGCAGAGAATTGGTGGTATGTCTCCCCAGACAACAGTTTGGCATTTCTAAATCTCTTACGATAAAATTCACCATTCTTCTCGTACCTTAATAACAAAGCCTGCTTTAACATGTCATAATTGTCTTGGTCTTCCCTGTTCATTTTGGCAAATACTTCATAAGAAGCACCCCTCAATCCCTGTGATAGCTTTAAACTCCACCTCTCTCTCTCTAACCCATATGTAGTAGCTAATAACTCAAAACGTCCCAGGTACCCCTCTATGTCATCGTCTTTCTCAACAAAATGGTCTAAATGAAACCCCATAGCTGAGTTTGAGGCTCCCATACTGGGCGTAGCATCTGAGGCAAAAGGGCTGGCACCATTTTCAGGAGCCGGGCCTTGTAATTCCAGCTCCCTTAGTCGTAATTCATGCTCCCTCTGCAACCTTCTATCTTCTGCCTCCCTTTCGGCAGTCAACCTTTTTTCTTCTGCCTCCCTTTCGGCCTTTTTATCTTCTGCCTCCCTTTGCTGTCGTTTTTCTTCTGCCTCCCTTTGCTGTCGTTTTTCTTCTGCCTCAATCTGCAGCCTCTTAATTTCTCTATCAGCCTCAATTTGTAACCTCTTCTCTTCAGCTACCTTTCTATCTTCCCTTTCAATATATTTATCACATTCAGTCGTTACGTATTGAATTAAAATTTGACCATCCATCCCCATCTCCTTCGCAGTGAGCACAGCAGCTGATCTAAACTTTGCTAGCTCAGCCATACTTTTTAGACAATATAATAATATATAAGCTAAATCTCTAACCAGTAAATACACTAAGTACTTCTAATTACTATAGTCTAACTAATTCTAACTAACCAGTTAACTAATTAATTATTACTGGCTGTGAAGATTCACCAACTTTTATCTGCAGGGACACTTTTAATTTTAAAGGAAATTTTACAATTTATTTCCCTACTTTTATTTCTCCCACCAGGAGATCTTAATATTACTGTTGGGCTAATTATCCCTGGACAAGACCCCAATATATGTAGTGGTATTGATGGTATTGTATGATGATGATGGTACTACATGTAAATTGTATGAGGCCAGCTGTGAAGGCTCCTGAGATAAAATGTAATTGAGAATTGTCAGAAGGCCTTTCTTGCTACCACTACGACCTCACACTTAATTTTTTTTTATGAATGTAGCTGCGTAAAGTGTCTAGGGTTATGATGTGTACTGTGGTGTGATAGTTATAAATATACCCATAGATATTTAACAAGACTAATAAGATTAACAAGTGTTACAATACACTGAACTAACTCACGTGTGTAAAGTTTTTTGATATAATTATATTACATTTATTTGTTCTGGATCAAGTTTTATTTTGACCAGAACTTGTTTTAAAAGAAGGATTTAAAATTTATAAAAATTATGCATGGAATGTTACATAATAAATGCAAAAGTGAACATATTTAAGTACTAGAATAGTTAGTTTTATTAAAATGTTCTGGTAGTCAGCTACTAGGGAGGATATTTATTGTCTGTGCTGTTGGGGTGGTCTCATCACACCTGTCTATATTGACTACACAGTGTCCAGAAAATGGTGGGAATTTTTATGGGGTATCTGCAACTAAATGGGGTTGGTGAATATCCAGCAGACCAGAGGCTCACTCATCTGGTATTTGTAGCTCTGGTGCTGAAATCAGGTGGTCCCACCTCTCCGTGCTGGCGGGCAATAATGGTGGTCTCTGTCACAAGGACTGCACAGATACACTTGTGTAAATCACCACCCGAATAGATACTTCTTCGTGGACGACAGAAACTCGCAGCTCAGATTATGAATAATTAACACAGAAGTGCTAGCAAAACTCAGCTGAGCTGCTGGCTATAGGATGGCGTCCCTAAATTTAACTCACTGTCTTTCATATGGGAAAAACACCACACTTTAAAATCTGTGTCTAACACTGAACAATTATTGAAGAATGACCCCAAATGCGCTCTGAGCGCTAATGATATGATTGTCTGTGGCCAATCACTGCCGAGGTTTATTTTTAATTTCAAATTTCCTCACTAAAGTCATTTCAGTCAAGCTTCAGTCACGTATGGATGGTTATCTGTTAGTCTGTCCGTCTCTACTTGTGTTTCTACAAAATTGTGCTCGATTTTTTGACCCAACCGTTCTCTCCCCTTCAAATTTTTGTTGTAAAAAGTTATATTTAGACACAGCTACCACCAATGTCCCTTCACTTCTATGCCAAGTAAATTTGAACATCTGTGTCCAAGGTCGTGTTTTTGTGTGCAAATAACGATATGTTAGATTCAATGCAGTCTGTGGCTGATGTAAACTACACTGTCTTTTGTCATTATTTTCAATATTATCTATCCGTCTGTAAAATTAAGACCATATTCGTTCACTGCTCAGAATAGGCCATCTGGCCAGCTAATTTTTATATTCCTAACATTAATATTAAGAAAAATTTACTTTTTAATTTTTTTGTAATTTTTTTTCAGACATCTGCGTTCTTCCGCTCAAATTCAAATCAAGCGCTTGGTATCGCAAAACGTCCAATTCCGTACCTCGTGTCAATTTGGGGGACTTGAATTTTTTTTACTTTCATCCATTTCCCCCCCCCCCCCCCAATTGCGTCTCTTTAGCCTTTCCAGTCATATTTTTTTCCTTTTTGATCCTCCGTTCCCCTCCGGTCTAGCAAGTCAATTTATGGAGGGTGATGACCCGCGGTCTAGGCGATCATGTACATCAGCAGCCTACGCATTATGTTTTTATCCTTAAATGTTATCCTTGGAGGAATTTTACCGTTGTATCTCTGTCAATTTCACTACATCATCAATCGATTCGAAACATGTGGCAGAGGCATTACTTACGATATTCACAAGGTTAGGATTCCCGCATCAAATCTTGACTGATAATGGCTCTCAGTTCAAGGGGAAACTAACAGAAGAGGTTTTCAGGTTGTTCCAAGCCAAGCACTTTCATTGTAGTCCGTATCACCCCCAAGGGAACGGCCAGGTAGAGAGGTTCAATGGGACTCTCATTTCTATCCTGAGAAAGCTGGCACATGAGAAACCTGATACGTGGGACCACTACTTGCCCGCCGCATTGTTTGCGTACCGGGAAGTACCACATAGTTCAACCGGAATGGCACCCGCAACACTGTTATTTGGGAGGCCAATAAAAGGTCCTTTAGAAGCTTTGTTAAGGACCTGGACAGATGAGAAGGCAGAGGAGACTGTTACCTCATCTTATCAATATGTGAACGAACTGACCACTCGTTTAAAAACTAGTTGGAAACTGGCAAATGATAATTTGAGACAAGCCAGGAAAAAGCATGCTGCTTATTATAATAAAAATGCTAAGGATAGGGAACTTGCTGTAGGGGAGAAGGTGCTTCTTCTATTGCCAGGCAGCAACAATAAACTTCAGATCGGATGGCAAGGGCCATACACAGTTTTGGAAAAGGTATCCAGAACAAATTATAAGATAGACAAAAAGGGAAAGGAAAAGTCTATCATGTGAACCTTTTGAAGAAATATCTGGACAGACAAATCCAGGAAGGAACACACCTATTGGCCTTGTCTATTGCAACCGAAATGAAAAATGACCCTCTCTCCTCATTCGAATATCCACTGAAACCCAGTGAAACGTTTGCCCAGGTGAAGATCAGTAATCACCTGACAAAAGGACAGAGGGAGAAGGTTCAACAGGTCCTTGAGAAACATACAGATGTGTTAACGGATAAACCGGGGCACACCAATTTGTTGGAAAATGATATGAAACTACTAGACCCAGCACCTATCTGTATGAGGCCCTATTCTATTCCTTTCGCTAAGGAAAAAGCTTTGAAAGAGGAGATTGATTATTTGTTACAAGAAGGGATTATTTCTCACAGTGAGTCTCCTTATAGTTCCTGTGTGGTTTTGTTGCGGAAACCATCGGGAGAACATAGACTGTGCATAGATTACAGGAAACTGAATGCTGTCACAGAAGGTCAGGTGGATCCATTACCTGATACTACTCAACTATTTGCCAGGCTGAACAAGGCAAAATATTTTTCTAAGGTGGATCTTAGCAAAGGCTATTACCAAATTCCAGTAAAGCCTGAGGTTCGACCTTATTTAGCATTTAGCACCTCGGAAGGTCATTATGAGTTCAACATGTTACCGTTTGGGTTGAAAAATGCCCCGAGTGTGTTTTCAAGGATGATGCGAAAATTATTGGATCCCCTGAAAAATCCATGTATTTCGAATTTTATTTACGATATCCTCATTGCGACGGAAACATTTGAGGAACACGTTACCTCTTTGAATATTCTGTTTGATAGACTCAGAGAGGCTAACTTAACCGCTAGGCCAACAAAATGTTGTATTGGTTGCAAAGAGTTGGAATTCTTGGGACATACTGTACATCAGGGTAGCATGACCCCTGATCCCAAGAATCTGGAAAAATTGAAAAGAGCACCTAATAATAATAATAATAGCCCCTTCAGTCATAACTGACTATGGGAATGCGCCCCTGAGGTGACAGCCCTCAGCTGCTTATTTTCCTGTTATTCTCCTCACCTCTGCTTCTTGTGTGAGCCTCTCTTCGCCCAGTCTGAGGTGGCGCCGTAAATAGCATCGCCACTTAGTGCGATCGGCAGCTTCATCCTCCCATGTTGCTGGATCCATGTCCAGTGCCCTCATATCTCTCATGCACACATCTTTGAACCTCAGCTGTGGTTGCCCAACTGTTCTCTTGCCATCTGCTAATTGTCCGTAGAAGATATCTTTTGGGATGCGACCATCTTCCATGCGGCGAACATGGCCAAGCCAGCGAAGTCTGCGCTGTCTAAGAAGCGTATACATACTTTGAAGGCCAGCACGTGACAACACCTCGACATTTGTCACTTTATCTTTCCACGAGATGCCGAGGGTGCGGCGTAGACACCACAAATGGAAGGTATTGAGCCTTCTTTCTTGCTTAGCATAGGTCGTCCAGGTCTCGCTGCCATATAGGAGTGTGCTGGTGACGCAGGCATTATATACCGCAGCTTTGGTCTTCATTGTGAGTTTAGAGTGTCCCCAAACACGCGATGTGAGGCGGGCAAAGGTAGCTGCAGCTTTGCCAATGCGGCTGTCGATTTCTGTATCCAGTGAGAGTTTGTCATTGATGGTAGACCCTAGGTATGTGAAGTGGTGCACCACTGCCAATTCATAGTTATCGATAGTGATAACTGGTGCAGCACCCACATCCTGACTCAGCACATTCGTTTTCTTTAGACTTATTGTGAGGCCAAAGTCCTTGCATGCTTTAGTGAAGCGATTCATCAAGCTCTGAAGCTCCTGTTGGCTTTGAGTGACGACTGCAGCATCATCAACGAACAACAAGTCTCTTATAGTGACCCTTCTGATTTTTGTTTTTGCCTTCAGCCTTGAAAGATTAAACAGACGGCCATCTGACCTAGTGTGAAGACATATTCCTTCAGTTGCATCTCTGAATGCATGTTTCAAGAGTAAGGCAAAGAAGATTCCGAAGAGGGTCGGAGCCAGAACACAGCCTTGTTTAACGCCACTTCGTATATCAAAGGGCTGTGACGTGCTTCCAGCATATTGGACTGTTCCCTTCATGCCGTCATGGAATGACTTTATCATTTCCAGCATTTTAGATGGGCAGCCTATATTCAGGAGGATTTTAAAGCGTCCATCCCTACTAACCAGGTCGAATGCTTTTGTGACGTCTATAAAGGCGATATATAATGGTCTTTTCTGCTCTCTTGATTTTTCCTGAAGCTGGCGGAGAGAGAAGATCATGTCTGTTGTTGATCTGCCAGCTCGGAATCCACACTGTGACTCTGGATATATGAGCACCTAGACCACAAACAAAGAAAGATGTGCGATCTTTCGTGTCATTGTGTGGTTTCTACCAAAAGTACATCAACAATTTTAAATCTATATGTGCTCCTCTGACGGATTTAACTCGCAAAGGTCAACCGGATACAATAAATTGGTCAGCACAGTGTGAATTGACTTACCAGGAGTTAAAAGAGAAACTTACAAGCAGGCCAGTATTGCAATTGCCTGACTTGAATCAAGAATTTATCGTGAGAAGTGACGCAAGCAATGTGGGCCTAGGCGCTACATTGTTGCAAAGGTCCTCCTCACAAGATGGGGAATTGAACCCAGTCGCTTATGCAAGCCGCAAGTTGAACAAGGCGGAAAAAAATTATTCAACAAGTGAAAAAGAATGTCTAGCTTTGATATGGGCTATAAAAAAATTCCAGATTTATTTATATGGCAGGACATTTGTGGTCCAAACGGATCATTCACCACTCGTATTCCTGTCACAGGCCAAGCATGAAAATTCCAGATTATTGAGATGGTCCTTGTTATTGCAGCCATACTCATTTCTGATAGAATATATTCCCGGCCCTCGGAACATAGGTGCAGACTTTTTAAGTAGACACCCTTATGATGAAGATCAGAAAAACGCGTAAGACTTCATGGAGCTAAGTTATCTCGCAGATTATAACCTGCTAATGATTGCATGTTTTAGGATGGGAGGTGTGTAGTAAAATCTGCGAGAATAATCGCTCATTTCAGTACGATTTTAGTCATAAAATGATAATAAATAACCTAGCCCGCATGTGTCTGACGGTTGGCATCTTCGACGCCAGCAACGCTGCCTTTTGTGCAGTGCTAACGCCTATAGAACGATTCCGAGGTAAAAATCTAACACGCGTTTTAGTTTTGGTTTCGAAAACGTACTACCAACATTTAACATTTTGCCAGATCTGCTGCATTCATTTTGCAGCCTAGATTTATAATTAACGATTTTGCGGAAGTGTGCCGCAAAATAACTATCTGAATTAACGTATTCTGTCAACGTTAGCGCTGGTAATAAGTAGTAATCCTTACATTTTTTGGTAGTGTTACACGATACAATACAAATTATTAACGCCAATTCTTAACCCGCCACGCCAACACCCCGCTTCGCTTCATAGTCCGCCATGCATATGTACGCTGGAAAAAAGCCAACAGAGGCAAAACACGCAGACAATTTTATTGCCTCCTCGCGGTAATGTTTCTGACGTCACAAAAACAAGTTAGTTATTTGAAAAATACATGCTAGCGAGATGGCGAGAGGGGAAGATGGCCGTATTGTGTAAAATATTTATTTGACGATGACCGGTGACAAAATTAAAAATCTAAAACCATAATGAAACTGAACATAAAAAATATATGGTAGTATAGCTTAGAATTCACTGAGCAAGAATGTGTTTTAAATAATATGATAGTCCCAGTATTACCCAAATTGTTGAGAAAATACTAAATGTCTACGAACGCACGACCAGACAGACTGTTGTTCCTGCTTGTTTTTTTTTCTTAACGTTAGTGGGGACACCGGCTTAGAAGGGAGGCATTGAGGTAAATTCAAATTAGCTTGGGTAACAAGAGTATAGGAGGAGAGGGGAGCGGTAGGAAAATTGTTACCAAAAACTAACATCGTTTTGCATTATCCTAACTAAAGCAGACTGGCCAATCGACTACCAGACGCAGAGTATGTTTGGAATTATTTTTGTTTTTCAAAAACTGCATTTGAATTCTGGTAGTCGCAAGCTTTCGATTGGCCAGTGCTACTAAATATTAGCAAAAAGCTTTCACTATTCATTGCCAGTTGAACTGTATTTTTTATTCAGATACGCTGAGAACAGCTGTGATAAATTTAAAAAGTAAATTAAATAACTATATGAGTATTTCACAGTCTGGACGGAGCAGAAGAAACTGAGGCCATTTCTTTACAAAGTCAGCGTCATTTGTTTATATTTCTTGATTTGTGGTAAGAATGCTTTATGAATTTAATATGTTTAATCCCATTACCAAAGTTAGATACTGCTATTGGGAAAAAGTGAAGGACGTGCCGGGAGCAGACATTGTTGAGTCCTCGCGTTGAAATGTATCTAACTAATGTATGTTGTCATGATTGTGTTTGAATATTATTGTATTAAAGTATATTAGTAAGCCTCCGTGTTCAAGGAACACTGTTCAACATGCCTGAAGCATTTATATTTAAAAGGAAAAAGATGAGAAAAATATATAAAAGGAAATGTGGTTACCCCACATTATATTATTGAGGAAAACTATGTAAACGTACAGTGGCGTATCTGCCATAGGGACCTGAGGGGTGGTCACAGCAAGGTGGGAGTCATGAAAAATTAGGGGATGAGTGCACCTGAAATGCACGCGAGGCTGACCCCATACCCACGTATGAAATTAAATAAAAGAATAAGTGATCAGATGTAAAAGGCCAGGGTGTCCTTTTGTTGCAGAGGTTTCGTTTCCTGTTGCCAGCTGGTGACAGGAAACCTGAGGAGTGACGATAACGCCAAGAAGTCTCCTACACTTTACGTATGCTGTCAAGAGATAACAGCAGGAGCTTGGGCGTGTGACGTGATATCGATATTTCTGCAACTACACAATATCTTATCTTTCAACAAGAAACCCCAGGTGATATGTTAAGGACCTGGGTACATCTGACAGTTTCGGTTTAAAATAAACCTTGGTAATTCAAGTCATACTCAGGACTTTTGTGGGGTATGATGATAATACAGCCCCTCATACACAGTGACTCTCCTTCTTAGAAGAATAAATTTAAGATGTGAACATTCCAACAGGAAAGACATATATTAACATTGTAGTTATTTGGACAGATTGTCCACACAATTTTAGTTAATCTTTTATGTAAACTATCTTGTCCTCATTTTCAAAGACCTGTCCAAACGATATGACTGGACAGGCAAAATAAATTGTACAAAAAAAAAATTATCAAATTTTAAAGAAAAACTTAACCACAGGTTTTATTCACTTCCTCATAGAAACTTAAAGTGTTTTTGTGTTATGTACCATCATTTCATTTCTCCCCTAGACACTAGGTACACCATACACCAGACACTAGAGCCAAAACAGTGACCGTGTGATATCTAGGGAGGTAGCGTTAGGTTCCCTGCACATAATTCATCATCATCATTTATAGAGTCAGGGGCCTACATGTGCTTGACCTCACACGGTTAATACATACACGGATTTCATTCTTTTAGGATACCATCATAACCTCCCCAGCAAAATCAAACTTTGCTACAGGTGCCGCCAGGGTATAGTAGACACATACATAATGTCAGTATTCCTGTATATTCAGACATGTAGTACTTGTATTACAATGTGGTTGATCGTGTAGGTGAGAAAATAACAGTGCTGATAACACGAAGGCCGTATAGGCTCTTGGACGACTTCACATTACTCACAGAACCACAAGTAGAAGTCAGTAAAGTAGGGAATGCTGCTGACGTTTACAATATTTATTCATGACGTACGATAATACGATGATGATGGACGAAACAGTCAATAGTATAAGATCGTGTACATAATATGTGTAGTTACAAAGGTCAGTGATAAGGGTGGAATTAGGATGCCGTCAAATTACCACCTCTATCGACACCAGGTATTACAATGCAAGATGTGGGTGTCTTATCTGGTTTAGATTGTTGCTGTGTGTGTGTTGCAGTAGAACAGTTCAGGGTACACCACAGGCAACATGACGTGTAGAGTCATAGAAATGGTAACTTCGCTTTAGGTTTATACCATTTATTGCACGCCACAAAACAGTCATGATACTTATGTTATCATCGGCATAGTACAACGAATGCAGCATTCAAACTCATGTTAACTGACAGTCATGTAGAAGTCAATACTCAATAGTTGTATGGAAAACAAATATCATAGCGAAGCTTGATAAATAATACATATAACTTCTGCAACCGTGGTCAGCTGCAGATCCTTAATGTTCATAGACAATAATAATTATTCCTTCCTGATGCTAGCAGATCAGATGTATACAATACGTCCGTTTACTGTCTGCACGTGAGTAGCATACATGGATTACAGGTCAGCTCGACCTTTATAACCTTCCTAAGTCTAACCATCTGACTTGGACGTGATCTCTGATATAACGAATCCTGGAACACAGACAATAGTCTTGTTGGTCTAGAGCGACCCATAGATATATAACTAGTTCAGGTATAAAGATACCGGTGACTTAATCCTAGTCAAAGTACCTCTCCATTTTGAATCACACAGGCGAGCAAAAAGGCGACAAAATGACGAACCTCTAGATGATAGCATAAAGTTCGATACAAGAGGAATTACCTTATTTCGGAAAATCAACCATGAACATATGCCTCCAGGCAGGCTTGAATAATACGGGGAAATAGTCTAGTTAGCTAACTAACTCACAAAGACAATGTATTTCCCTCAGAGAATCACAAGACGCAGTCGCGTCCGCTCGCTAATCAGTCCATTTCTCAACTGCCCGACCTGGGCGGAACAACAAAACGACAACCCAGTCGAGACATGCGCAGAGTGACAATCTCTGAGTCGCTGTTCACAATAAGACGATTCTAAGAACATTCGAGATAAAAGTCTTACACAGTCGCGCCTTTTATGGACATGAACAGAAGCGTTAAGAAAGGTTTCAAACATCTACAACAGTTGACTGATACTACCAAATAAGGAGATATGGTCACGCTTCGTTCAAGACATTATAGACCGAACGTGTCTCTATACAAGAGGAGGTAAACTCATAAAAAATAGCAGTATCGATATTTCGGGTTCTGTCCCTTTGACCATAAAATATATATAACATGCATTTCAGTCAAATAATGATCATACATACGAAAAACGATCATACAAAGACTTTGGAAAAAAGTAATTATTTGTGCGTAACATTACCGCACCCTCCCGGGAAAAAAAAAATGAAACATTTTTTTTTTTTAAATCCTGGAGCCGGAAAAATCTAGGCTCCTAACGCACGTATGATGCGCGGATATACCTAACAAAATAGCTCAACACTTGGAGCGAAACTGAGATCATATCCCAGGTCCTTAGAGAAAAATTTATCTAAGTATACGCGTATATATCCCAGGAAGGTGCCACCAACACAAACCACAATGATGGCAACATCATAATAAAAGTCAAATTATTCTCATACCAATATATGAAATCAAATATATTATTATGATATCATACAATGTGTTGCAAATAGCGGTGTAATATATTAATATACCGCACTATTTTATTACATTATGTAATGCATCAGTAACTAATAAGTAATACATGTGTTGATCTTCGTTGACATAAAACATTCAATAGAAGAAGATGTGGACATCATCCGCTCCCAATCTAGGACAGGACTTGATATACTCAAAGTTCCACAATGGACACAATCTCGCATCTTCAATGATGTGCTGCGAAAATATCAATAACACAAATCTTAAAGACAACTGGTAAATCTCTCAATACAATCCTGAAAATAATTTATTTAAATGTGGCCGAGTGATCTTTTGGCCCGTATATCACTAACTAAGCCTTCTTAGATAATTACATGGTACAATGTTATAAATTCCCCCTCAAAAAAGTGAGAAAAAAAAATCTACTAACATGTCATTATAACATTGGACTGTATATCAGGAAATATATATATGACAGAAGAATCATGTGGAATCGTGTGGGCATCTGGACAGAATGTCCGCCATTACATTATCCGAACCACGGATAGCTCGAACCGAGAAATGAAATGGTTGAAGAGCTATGGCATAACGAGTGGACCTCGAGCTCTTCAAGTTTTTGCTCTGAATAGCAGTAAGCGCTTTCTGGTCGGTTTCCACAATGAAATGTGCGCCTAGAAGAAATCTTTGTAACTTCAGAATAGACCATACCATAGCCAATAACTCACGGTCTAAAACCGAGTAATTCTTTTCTGCAGCATTTAATTTCCTAGAGATATACATCACCGGATGCAGAGTATCAGAATACTCCTGCATTAGTGCTGCCCCAATCCCAGTTGACGAGGCGTCACTTCGAAGAACAAAAGTCTTCTCAATAGTAGGTAACCTAAGAATAGGTGGAGATGAAAATAGGTCTTTAACCTGGTCCAATGAGGATTGACATTCTTTTGACCAGCGGATCAAATTAGGCGACCCTTTCTTCAATAAAGTAGAAAGCGGTGCCATAATGGAGGACAGATTCGGAATGAATCGTCCGTAGAATTGGATCAAACCTAATAGACTCCTTACTTGTTTCTTTGTCTTAGGGACCGAAATGTTAAGTATTTTTGAAACATTGTGGTCCTCTGTCTTTAAAAGACCATGACCAACACGATGACCTAGGAAAGAAATCTCACTAAATCCTATAAAGGCTTTAGAGGGTTTTGCAGTCAAGTTATACTCGCGAAGAGTAGACAGTAATTCGTATAAACCCAAATAGTGATCTTCCCAGGAATCACTGAATAGACAGATATCATCTAGGTATGCTATGACATCTGTACGATATGCGAGAATTCGCCGCATCATGCGTACGAATGTAGCAGGGGCGTTCATAAGACCAAAAGGCATGAAATTCCATTGGAATAAACCCCTAGGTGTAGAAAAAGCTGTAAAAGGTTTGGCACGTTCAGTTAGCGGGACTTGCCAATAACCTTTAGACAAATCTAGTTTGGTAAAGAATCTAGAATTAGAAAGTTTATTGAGTAGCTCTTCTAATGAAGGCATAGGTTCAGCGTCGAACTTCGTAACTTGGTTCAATTTGCGATAATCTACGCAAATGCGAATGTTATTATCCTTCTTTCGAACAATAACCATAGACGAAGAGTATGCTGAAGTGGATGGTTCAATGATTTCCAAACGTATCATTTCATCCAATTCTTTTTCGACTTGAGACTGGAAATGGATAGGTATTGGATAGGGTCTGACTCTGATAGGATTATGATCAGTTAGCACAATGTCATGTTCAATGACATGTGTGTGTCCCGGGATGTCTGTAAGAACATCCTGAAATGTTTGCAACATCGAAGAAACTTGTCGATGTTC
The DNA here is from genome assembly GCA_024509875.1 of Oreohelix idahoensis. Taxonomy (NCBI): domain Eukaryota; kingdom Metazoa; phylum Mollusca; class Gastropoda; order Stylommatophora; family Oreohelicidae; genus Oreohelix; species Oreohelix idahoensis. Next base: position 176,579 of record JAMPIV010006063.1, read on the forward strand.
CTCAGCGGAAAGATTTGGAGAAACGGTCACGTTTTTCCAAGATTCCGTAGAATAAAGTGGGACCATAGAAAGAGGAAGATTGACATCAGAAAAAGTAGTTTCCTCATCCTGTATAACTGACAGCGATGAGTATTGACCATGAGGTACTTGAGAATTGTCCGTTGCCTGGAAAATAGGCTGCAAATAGTCTGGTCTTTCATGAAATTCCGTGAGCATATTTATGTGGAAAGTTTTATGCTTTCCATCAATATCGACAACATAGTCGACATCAGAAATTTTGGAGACTATTGCATATGGACCTTTCCATGCAATTAGAAGTCTGTTCTCCCTTGAAGGAAGTAGAACGAGAGCTTTGTCACCTGGACAAAGTTGTCGTAGACATCTATTCTTATTCGCAAACTGCCTTGCCTTTTCTTTAGCAAATTCGGAAGACGAAGTTGCTAGTCTGCATGCCTCAATGATTTTTTTCCTAAGAGCAATGACGTACTCATAAGAAGACTGAGTCTCATCGCTAATATTATCGGCAGTGATTAGATCGTGAAGTAAAGACATAGGGCCGCGCGGTTGCGCGCCAAAGACAAGTTCAAAAGGGGAAAACCCCGTATGTTCATTGGGGACCTCTCTATACGCAAAGAGAGCCGCGGGTAAGACCCTGTCCCAATCCTGAGGATGATCCTCAGTTATTTTACCCAGTAAAGTTTTTAGAGTCCTATTTAAACGTTCGACCAACCCATTAGACATTGGGTGATAGATACTGCTGAGAGACCTTTTTATATGTAGCATAGACATTACCTGTGACATAGTGTCTGATATAAGTTGAGTGCCATGGTCTGACAATATTTCTCCGGGAAAACCCAAGCGAGAAAATATCAGCCAAAGAGCGTCTGCGATATCAGCAGTTGAGATGCTCTTGAGAGGTATTGCCTCTGGCCAACGTGTGCACATATCGACACATGTAAGAATAAATTGATGCCCTCTAGCCGACTTAATTCTAAAAGGACCGATAATATCTATTGCCATTTTTTGAAAAGGGCGAATTGGAATGTCAGCAGCCTGAATAGGCGCAGCATGTCGTGGTCCTTTAGATTTGACCTCCTGACATACTTTGCAAGAGCGACAGTACATTCGTATGTCCTTGCTCACAAATGGCCAAAAGAAAGCCGCAAGAACCCTCGACTTTGTACGGGAAAAACCCATATGTCCAGCACATTGCGAGTCATGAGCATGTTGCAATATTTGCACCCTCATGCTCTTAGGCACAAGAATTTGTGAATGAGTGGATGTAGTCGAGTCTTGTACCATACGTACAAGTACGCCGTTCTTCATAGAAATCCAAGATTTTCTATTAGTATTTTGATTAGGATCACCTTTTTTTGCTAGAATGAAGAATTTTTGTAACGACGGATCTTCTTCTTGCAATTTGATAAATGAGTCACGTGTAATAGTCAAGTGACTATTTTGTTCATTTACTTCATCATTATTAGTTAATGAAGTTTGAGGTGGATCCAGAGCATGTGCTCTTGTGACCACCGTATTGGTAGCTTCAATGTTTTGCTCTTCCCAAACAGCAATCTGCTGTGGGGTACATTCCCTAACTCCGTGAATACGACCAATAATAAGGTCCGCAATAGGGTTTGGAAGTAGACACGCGTGGACCTCTCCCGTGAAGAAAGGAGTAGCAATATGTATTATGGCAGTAGGATATTTTTCCAACGTGCCACCAAATGTGACACATTTGATGACCTTTCCTGTAGCACAGAATGGATCTACAAGAGATTGCCTAACCCCGACAGTAGTACATCCAGAATCAAACAACACCGAGACTGGATTACTATTTACAAGCCCCTTATGTAATATAAGAGAACCTCTCCCATCATGAGCAACATTAGCAGGAAGAGCGGGCAAAGGATGACCACAGCTTAGAGTACTAATGGTTTTCGGATCAAATAAAGTACTGCATTGGATACATTTATTTGCCCTACCAAAGTCAAAAGATGAGCATCCGATAGCATTATGGTCTTTATCATTATTAACCTGTTTATCTGCTCCCTGAGATTCTTGTTGAACAGAGTTTGTCTGTTGATATCTTTTTCTCTTCTGTTGCGATCTACCGCGACCATTATTGCCTCTGCAATTATCATTAAAGTCCCTACTGTAATTTTTATCCTGGTTTGAGTTCCAGTTTCCATAACTGTCATTACCATCTCTATGCTGTTGAGAACCTCTATTATCTTGGTATTGAGGTCTCTGCAAAAAATATTTTCCTCTATACCGATTACCTTTATGAAAATTTCTAAAGTTACCGGGAATAGAATACCGTGTAATATTAGGTTGTCTCCAGTTCTGGGAAGAAGAATCTCCCTGAAATTGATTACCATGGTTCTGGGCATAATTACGGTTACTCTTTTTATTGAAATTTTGCTGGCTACCCTGAAATTTACGCATAAAATTCGGGCCATAAGGTGCTGCCGAAGCAACTGGCAGACCTTCTTTTACCTTAGAGTTGCTAATGGTTATGTGAGGATGTGCAGTAACATACTGGCTACAGTATTCTTCCATTTCTTTTATATTTTTAGGCTTACGCTCATGAAGAAAAGAAAGAAAAGCTTCATTAACAGAAGACATAACCTTGTCTCTAAGAAGTAAGTCCATGAGGGCTTCAAATGTACTTTCTGTCTTAGAAAGCTCAACCCATCGTAAAAAAGTAAGACGTATGCCTGAGATGAATTCTGAGAATTCAACTCCAGTTTCTGGTAACATGTTTTTAAATTTAAGACGATATCCGTCTTCGTTAAGTTGGTACTTCTTTAACAATGCCGCCCTGACAACCTCATAGTTGTTCTTGTCAGGCACATCTACCATACCCAACAAAGTCAAAGCATCACCTCTAAGTATCTTGGACAGATGATAAACATATAATGTTTTATCTATATTATGCACCTTACATGCACTTTCAAATCTATCTAGATAAAATGTTATATCATCAATTGAAGCATTGAATGCTGGTAAATTAAGCTTGAAATCAACAGCATTAGACTTATTAGCAGATGATACCTTATTAGCATCATTAGCATTACTAGATAACTTCAACTTTTCTAACTCCAAAGCTAAGAGTTTTTCTTCATGTTCCATTTTTGCTTTTCTCTCATCAGACTCTCTTTGTAACCTTCTTTCCTCAGCCTCAGCCTGTAACTTTCTTTCCTCAGCCTCAGCCTGTAACTTTTTTTCTAATCTTTTATTTTCAGCCTCTATTTCAAGTCTCTTATTTTCAGCTTCTTTTTCAAGTCTCTTATTTTCAGCTTCTTTTTCAAGTCTCTTATTTTCAACCTCAGCCTGAAGTCTCTTCTCCTGAGATTCTGCTTCTCTTTTTTGTTTTTCCATTTCCATTTGTAATCTCTTTTCATCTACCTGCATCTGCAGTTTTAAATTTTCAGCATCTATTCTCTTTTGTTCAGTTAGTTCTTTCATTTTCTTTTCCTCCGACTTCAATGCCTTGGCATATTGAACAGTCGCAAATTCTTCTAATTTATCACCTGTCTTCCCAAGGGCTTTACCCTGCTCAATAAAGTACTCAAATGTAGACATGATGTCTAAAATGTGAGTACAGAACCTGAAATAATTAATTATCTTATTTCAATCTTAATAGCAACAAGACTTAATAAAGTGCTTGTATAATTACTATGTTTACTCCAATCTCTGTGGGAAACAAGACTTGACACCAATTTGTATTATCAGTTGTACAATAATATCACAAGTCACCTCTTAATTATCAGTGCACTACCCAAATCAGTGCATAACCATCAGTTATTTATCATAACTGCACTACAATAGTGCATAAGGAAAAAACCACCAGCTAGTTATGATAAGTGCACTATAGATCAATAGTGCATGAGCATATATGTAACAATAGTGAAAGCTAACTATGCAAGAACTATGCAAACAATAACAAGACAATGTAAACAATAACAAAGTACCAACAATGTAAACAAAACAAAGATCAAAGTCAATGTAAACAATAACAAAGATCAGAGTCAATGTAAACAATAACAAAGATCAACGTCAATGTAAACAATAACAAAGATCAGAGTCAATGTAAACAATAACAAAGATCAAACAATACGAAAACATTCGCATAAGTCAAATAAATAAACAGCGAAACTAAAAAGAATATGATGACAGAATGCGAAGATATGACAAACAAATGACGCTACAGTATATACACAAAAATTTACGTGAAGAACTGAATAATAGAAAAGAGGAGACCTACAAATACAAACAATTGAAATCGAAACTAAAAAACAGAAAGAAAGAGAGAAACAAAAAAAAATATACAAAAAACGAAAATAAAGCACAACTCGTCACAACTAAACAGATATAGCAACGATTGTCGCTAGCAAATTTCACAGTAGGAAATTCGCACAGTCCCTAACGAAAACGCTAACAGTAGAACCTCTGTGGCGTGGTATCTTCTACTGAAAGACACCGCCCAACCGAGAAAACCCGCAGAAATATAAACATATAAATACAAATCCAAATAACATATAACATGTAAACATATAAAGAGTGCGAAAAATGTGATAGACAGAAGGCTCAGTTAGAACATAAGGGCACAGTTCACAAACAAAACAGGCCACTTAACTTCTATGTATCCACAACGTCAGCACAGTTCAGAACAGGATGTGATCAGCATTCTTAGGACAATGATCCAACGTTGATCCATATCTGCTCTCGTAAACTGCCATGACGAAGGAAATGAGCTTCTAACAGGAAACAGCTTCTGACAGGAAACAGCTTCTGAACTTGACCTTCTGAATCTGCAACAGTAATTCTGAGACCGGAACAGTTGTTACGGCACTTGTCCTTCTTCTCAACAGATCAGGAAATCCATTCGCTCGGTACTTGTCCTTCTATTTGTAGACAAACTTCAATACCGCCGAGCAGCGCCGGGTAGTTTCAAAATATCAACAACTGTCAGTACTGCTGCGTCTTTCAAAAAATTTCATCAAAGGTGATGAATAGCAACTGCAATGTTGTCTTGTAGTCTGCTGATGATGTCTGGGTTTGTTGACCCCCTTGAGAGTTGGTACCAGAATAACCAACTATTGGCCACCATGAATTGATAAGGGTGGAATTAGGATGCCGTCAAATTACCACCTCTATCGACACCAGGTATTACAATGCAAGATGTGGGTGTCTTATCTGGTTTAGATTGTTGCTGTGTGTGTGTTGCAGTAGAACAGTTCAGGGTACACCACAGGCAACATGACGTGTAGAGTCATAGAAATGGTAACTTCGCTTTAGGTTTATACCATTTATTGCACGCCACAAAACAGTCATGATACTTATGTTATCATCGGCATAGTACAACGAATGCAGCATTCAAACTCATGTTAACTGACAGTCATGTAGAAGTCAATACTCAATAGTTGTATGGAAAACAAATATCATAGCGAAGCTTGATAAATAATACATATAACTTCTGCAACCGTGGTCAGCTGCAGATCCTTAATGTTCATAGACAATAATAATTATTCCTTCCTGATGCTAGCAGATCAGATGTATACAATACGTCCGTTTACTGTCTGCACGTGAGTAGCATACATGGATTACAGGTCAGCTCGACCTTTATAACCTTCCTAAGTCTAACCATCTGACTTGGACGTGATCTCTGATATAACGAATCCTGGAACACAGACAATAGTCTTGTTGGTCTAGAGCGACCCATAGATATATAACTAGTTCAGGTATAAAGATACCGGTGACTTAATCCTAGTCAAAGTACCTCTCCATTTTGAATCACACAGGCGAGCAAAAAGGCGACAAAATGACGAACCTCTAGATGATAGCCTAAAGTTCGATACAAGAGGAATTACCTTATTTCGGAAAATCAACCATGAACATATGCCTCCAGGCAGGCTTGAATAATACGGGGAAATAGTCTAGTTAGCTAACTAACTCACAAAGACAATGTATTTCCCTCAGAGAATCACAAGACGCAGTCGCGTCCGCTCGCTAATCAGTCCATTTCTCAACTGCCCGACCTGGGCGGAACAACAAAACGACAACCCAGTCGAGACATGCGCAGAGTGACAATCTCTGAGTCGCTGTTCACAATAAGACGATTCTAAGAACATTCGAGATAAAAGTCTTACACAGTCGCGCCTTTTATGGACATGAACAGAAGCGTTAAGAAAGGTTTCAAACATCTACAACAGTTGACTGATACTACCAAATAAGGAGATATGGTCACGCTTCGTTCAAGACATTATAGACCGAACGTGTCTCTATACAAGAGGAGGTAAACTCATAAAAAAAGCAGTATCGATATTTCGGGTTCTGTCCCTTTGACCATAAAATATATATAACATGCATTTCAGTCAAATAATGATCATACATACGAAAAACGATCATACAAAGACTTTGGAAAAAAGTAATTATTTGTGCGTAACAGTCAGCTTCAGGCATCACAGATCCCAGACATGTAACAATGTCTTGACCAATGTTTACTGTTCATGCAATAGCTCTAATCCCTGACTGAGGCCCGTCAAGTAAGCCTTAGCAAATATATTGCGTAGTACGGGCGATATCAGTTATTTAAACAAAGTCAATGCCGTTGTCTTACAATTAGCAAAAGACTTCAGACTGGCCTCACATGCCAGATACTTCATTCTGCTGAAGAATATTGGCCGTAAACACGGACCAATATGATGACAACGAAATCAGGCCGCAGGTCACGTGCCTCGATAATCAGGTCACTCTCAGTTTACACAAGCTTCTGAGATTAAATATATTTTCTGCCAAACCATATTCCGCCTGCATTGCGGATCCATAAAGATGATTCTTAGGCTTATGTATGTAACGGGTAAACTCAGACCTAGTCTTACGAATATGAAGCAATACTGGGGTACAGTATAATAACCCCAATTGAGCTTCGCTCACTATGTCGCCATCAGCGATAAATGTGCCTGTAAGATCTAAACGAGACGAAAAGATCGAATAATGTTTCAGTTACCTTCTTAAAGAATCCTTACAGTCTAAGGTAACACAACACAGCCAATACTGGCATAAAGAAGCACTCAGGGACGGAAGAATGCCAAAACAGTCATTTTCAGAATTTCCAATCCCTATCGAAAACTTGGCAGAGAGAAATCTACGGATCGGTACATCCATTCTAAGCCATAGGTACACTCTCTCTGAATCAGTCTCCCGGCTTTTGCCGCCAAGACCCGCGCATGCCCAAAGAGCATGGACCAGATCGATGCAAACCCAGACCAGGCGTTTCCGCCCAAACGGGTGATAAAGATACTCCGTATATGATCCTATAAATAGACTTAAGACATGTCAACTCTAAGACATGCCTGAGACAGGACAACATAAGACAGGGGAAGATAATCACCAGTCAAACCTGTCACAGAAAGATAATAAACATTTATCTCTCTTTGATCACATTAAACCAAACAGACATTAGGTTGGCGTTTTTTTCACCGTCCAAAATGACGGCAACAATGTGATGTGTATGGCAGTTTTGCAGTCGACAGGAGTACAGTCAGTCGCTGGGTTCAGATAATCAAAGAAGCAGGAAGTGGAGATACGGAGCTGCTTGATCGGCCGCGCTGCTGACGTCCTGCCTAAGCCACCAACGCAGAAATGTTGAAATGCGCTGAGGGCATTATTCTTATTGATAGGCGAATCACTACTCAACATTGGCCTTACAGCTGTCAGTCAGCATTGGTAGTGCAAATGCAGTTATAAAAACGCTCGGATTTTCTAAGGTTTGCTCAAGATGGGTTCCTCGAAGTTTCACAAATGACCACCGATTGCAAAGGAAAGCAATTTCTTCTGAATTGTTGGAGCGTTTCAATGCTAATGGAGAGAACTTTTTGGCTAATATCGTTACAGGTGACGAAACCTGGGCACATCATTTTGAACCTGAGACAAAAAGACAGTCAATGGAGTGGCATCATCCGCAATCACCAAGAAGAAAGAATTTCAAGACAATTCCTTCAGCTGGAAAGGTCATGATCACTGTCTTTTGGGACATTGAAGATGTGATTCTTGTGGACGTTATGCCAAGAGGAGAGACAATCAATTCGCAAGCTTACATTAAGACATTGAAAAAACTCAATCAACGTTTTCGGCCGCACAAGAATCCAGCAGACCTGCTTCTCCTTCACGACAATGTGCGCCCTCACACAAGTCTGGCAACACGGGAAGCAATCACCAAATTGGGTTGGACTGTGCTACCCCATCTACCCTATAGTCCCGATTTGGCACCCTCTGATTTTCATCTATTTGGTCCACTTAAAGATGCACTCCGTGGGACAAGGTTTGAAGATGATGAAGGAGTGATTCATGCAGCGAAGAAATCGCTACATGATCAAGACAAAATCTGGTACGGGCTAAGAATACATGCAATTGTTTCGCGCTGGCATAAAGCCGTGCAAGTTGATGGGGATGATGTTGAATAATACCGATGTTTACATGACATATCCATGTATATTGTATATAAATTTCATGGTTTTTGAATAAACAGCTCCTGAGAAAAACGATGTGGTGCATTACTTTCTGAACGCCCCTCGTATATATATTTTTTTTTTATAAAAATGAATATTTTTTAGTTAGTTTATAAAAAAAAAACTATTAAGTGGTCACACTTTTTTCATAATTCGTTATTTTGTTTTTTAATTGTCTAAAAATATGTGTTAATAGGGAGTGGGGGGGGGGGAGCCTTATCATTCTAATGTATATCCGCTCCCTTGGACAGTACCTAGGTCCGCTAGTACATCGAAGAACACGTCCAACTGTTATTTATTTCAACCAAAATTGTTTTACAATAGATATTCAGGCATATATGCTGTTACGTTGTATGAAAAATAAAACAGTATCTATATTTATTATCTATATTTTGACATAAAAACTGTTACAACAAATCTATATTTATATACATATCTTATGTGAAGGGCCCCCACCAGAATGGACTTAATCGGGCCCCGCAAGGCCGGCTCTGGGTAGAGTGAAGCGTGACGCTCTGTAACTTTGCTCAGAGAAACCAGTTGCTCTAACCCAGTGTTTCTCAACCTTTTTATGTTCACGGCACACTTTTCCATTGTCTAAAAATTTGCGGCCCACCTATTTGACCCCGCGCCTGAATAAAAAATTACAGTGATATATACTAAATCAAATACACTAATTTGTGGGTACTTTAGAATAAAGAAAACTCTCAATTTGATTTTCTTTTAATTGTTTAAAATAGTTTTGAAGTATATCTATTTCCGTTCAAAGCAGTTAATAGCTCCAATTATTAGTGAATGAATTCAAGCTGTAAGATCAGTTTTATATTACATGATCACTAAAAATATACTTCATGTGGTAAATTTACAAAATGTTTGCAGCACACTTTGATAGGCGCGGCGGCAAACTAGTGTGCCGCGGCACACCGCTTGAAAAACAATGCTCTAACCACTCCGCCACTAGACGCTCGTTCTAAAAATCCTACTTATCATCATTATCATCTTTTTTCGCTTCATACGGAGCATGGAGTCATCACTGCATGTAACCCGCTATCGGAAGCCTATGTCAACGAGCAAACTATCCAGCAGTGCCGTGTGTAGAAATATTCTTCACATGCTGCGGTATTTCTGGAAACCTGAGAAACGTATTACTTTGGAAAACCAACATTGCAGTATGGACCAATGTTTTCTCCTTTTTCTTTAAAATGTCACAATCATCGATACACGTCTACTGGCATCTTATGAAAGAACCTGACAATTTCAAAGAGAAAATATCACTCAGACGCCACCTGGAGTCATTTGCAAGAGCAAACATCTAAAGACCAGGTCAAGCAAAGAACAAAGAGCTAAATCCCTCAACATCATTTCCTTTTTTCGTTTACCGAAGTTTACTTTAGTATTCCCCGCGTTTTCCGTTTCACTTCAAAGCGTTCTCCAGATCGGAACAATCAGTTTGATGACGTATATGAAACTTGTGATGTAAACAGCTGGCCCTTTAGGGTTGCCTTTGAACGTGATTGTGTAAACACAGCGGTACGATATTCCCTAATCTGATTGCTTTTAAACAAGGTAAAAGCAGTCTTATAGCAGATACTGCAATATGGGATTGAAGTGCTAAAGACTTCTCCATACTAAGTCTATTTTTATGAGGTGGGGTGACAAGGTATCTTTCTCGCAGTCATTGGCTCCCTTAACTCAAGAGCAGAATTAGATACACATTTACAGCTGAGTAGACTGTAATGTGACACTACCGAGTAGACTGTAATGTGACACTACCGAGTAAACTGTAATGTGACACTACCAGGTTTTGATATTTTGGCTGATGGTCCTTTTCTTAACTAGATCCGTATTACCAAGAACGGCGTCCTATAAGGGAAGTGGGGAATCAGCATGGTCATTTGGCCCGGGCCTCATCGCACGTACGAGTGGGAGGCATCACTTCAGCCCGGGATGCTTGATTCCCCCATACTTTTCTTTAAATTAAAATATTTTACCCCTCTTCCTAAACGATTAGGGGGCCTCCAAACGTTAAACGAATACTATCACTAACCAAGAACTCCTTACTCGGATTAACCAAGAGGACATGCACACCATCATAGCTGGCAGACGCTGGAGTTGGGTTGGCCACAGCCTCAGATTAGACCCCGATGCCATCACAAGAACAACTATGCAATGGACCCCCAAAGGAAAGCGAAAGAGAGGCCGACCAAAAACAAAGAGAATTGTGGAGGCCGAGATGCAAATAGTGAGCCAGAGCTGGGGCATCGTACGAAGGATGGCCACCGACCGAACAAAGTGGGAGCAGTTTGTTGCTGCCCTACAAGATGCCACCAAGAGTGATGGCCAGTGACTGCTTTGGCAGTCGACGGCTAATGATCAAAGAAGAAACATCAAACGGTCCGGGCCTCATCTTAGCTTTCAGAGAGTCTGACCAGTAAATATGTTCCCACCATCGTTTCCCCTTCATGATATGAAACTCTATAACGTTCAGTGGCGTAACTACTACCCGGTTGGACGGGCGGTAGTACCAAATGGGCCCCGGAAAGTAATGATCAGAAAGGATCATCGCCTTGAGATATAACCTTATAATTTCCTTTGTTCTTGTGCTAAATGTCACGTCATGTCCAGTTTCTCAATAGAGAAATGAAAGGGATAAAGAAGACTAGAAAAGCTGTTGAGCGGATGGCACTGGGCAGGAGAAACTGGCAAAAATTTGTTGAAGGCCTATTCTCCTTTGGGAGCTGAGGGATGATGATGATGACAGAGTACGTAGATACACTTCCAGACAAAATTGCCTTATAATGATTATAGTTGTTGATTCCATTATATAAGAATGGCCCCATCTAATTTGCACTTGGGAGTCATTTACACCAATGATAAAGCTTAGTGTGATTATTAGTGGTAATCCTTTTTTCTTCATCAACGACGGCTCCTCAAATGGGACGTGCGATGCTTGTAAAAGATAACGGTAAGGTAGTCCAACATCAGAAATTGCCATAGGGAAGTTAAGTATTAGAGACTTTACCATACTAAGTTTAGCTTTTTGAGGCGGGGTAACCAGTTCCCTTTCTTGTCGCCCTTGCCATTTGTGATAAAATGTTCCTATCTTTTACGACTTTTACCTTCTTCACCGTCGTACTTATTTTATTTCTATCCTGTTCGTGCTCCTTCGTCGTCAAAACCACATAATGATAATGAAAAATATTTGAAAAAATATTTTAAACACAGGCTTTTAATGCACTAAAAAGCCACAAATAATTTGTACATTTTTAAGCTTAAGCGCTTATCATGTTTTTTTATCCATCAGTGTGTAATGAAGTATAAAGCAGAAGTTAATTTCATGTAGAATCAGCGCCCCAGGCTTTTTGTCAATTTGACGTTACATTGTTTGACTGCAAGCTATAAACTCCTTGAATAACTATTTGTGGCTTTTTAGTGCATTAAAAGCCTGTGTTGAAAATATTTTTTATTTTCCTCTTTTTAGTGTTTTTTGTTGTTGTTGTTTTTAAATTTAAGTCAAATGTAATCGATCCGCTAATGACATTATCAGTTTGCGATAAACGAGTCCAGAGCACAGGAGGCTGATTTCATTATTCAGTATATTACACGGAAAGTAAATTTTTTTTTTTTTTTAAATTTTGATGAGTTGTAAATTACATTTTTTTTAATGTAGTTGTCAGTTGTGTGTATGTCTGTGCAAGCGCGTTCAATAGTGTGAGTGTGGAAAGGGGGGGGGGGGAAGGGAGAGAGAAGTTTCAATATTTCTCTCAAGAGAATCAATCTTGTTGGAAAGAATACACCTAGATTATTTGCGGTTATCGCCCATTTCACAGATGATATAATACATACAAACAAAATTAATATTAATTTTATTAATTTTATTATTTTTACGACTGATTATTGTATTGTCATGGGGAATACACAACTATGCCAAGTTTCAGAGCCATTGCTCATCTGGAAGTGATTGAAAAATCGATTGCTAGATTTGAAGGTGACAAAAGAGTGACAAGAGAGTGACATACGTTGCAAGTTAAAGAAAAGCCTGTAAAAAGGACTAACAGTAACATGATATTGTTTCTGTAAAAAGTTTTTTTGTGTGTGTGTGTGAAATATTTATATACCAAAGCTGCAAATCTTTTATCATACATTAGGAATCATTAAAGTTCATTGGTTTATTTTATAACTGCAGTTATTGAACTTCTTAACTTTCCGGTTATAATTTTGTTGTATGTATAAGACGAGTCATAATTTAAATTGGTAGGGAATACATTCGAGCTGAAATCACATATTAATATAACACGCCTCGAGCAGAGGATAGATCTAGCGAGAAGGTGACTTACTTCACAGCTCTCTTCTACAGCTACCATCTAGAACTGTGCAGTCAACTACCTGATTTATCATGTGCCGTCCCTACATCATGTTCACCAGTTCTCTTCTCCTTTTCTGGGGACTAATTTTCTATCCAACCTCCATCGCGCCACAGCTAGTTATTATCTAACATACATCTCGTCACAATGACACAGCAGAGATATAAATGACAGCATAGTGAAGAGGTGAGAGTGACAGTATAACGGAGAGATGATAATTAAAACATGAGAGACGAGAAATGAGAAACACATCATGAAAAGGAGATGAAAACATCATTATGAGGACAATATGAGAATGGCAACACAATACAGTAGACATCATGACAGAGACATGAGAACCACAGCTCAAGAGAACAGAGATGAGAATGAAAGCATGAAGGAGAGATGAGAATGACGGTCTGATAGAGAGATGAGAATTACATGATGCAGAGATGAGAAATACAACTTGATGGAGAGATGATACTGGCATAATGACGGAGAGTTGAGGATGACAACATGAAAAAGTTATGAAAATGACAGCATGAGGGAGAGTTTCAAAATAACGGGCTGACGCAAAATGGGAAAACCGGAAAACAATTTTACAGGTTATTAGACAGAAGAAACAAAAGAGAAATCGCTAGAGGTTACAACCCAAATAAAACAAACTATTTCCTCGTTCCCTCTCCAGATTTCACTCTGCCTTATCCTCTCTTAACTATTCATCTAACTGCGAAGTTTACACAATGTGTTTACACAAGACGCGTGCGCACGAGTGTTTACGCACGCTTTCGCTCATGCACCAGATAAGAACTCCAAATAAAGTAACTTTCCTATGCCCGTAATCTTCCAGTAAGCAAAGTTCATCGTTCCGTATGTTCCTCTACGTTGCATTCAGAAACATAAACATTTGCAAACTTAAGCACATTATGTTGTGTAGTTCACCTGACTTGCAAAAGATGCGGTCTCGAGTGCCATCCATGATCGTATTCTGAATCTGATAACAGCGGATGAACTAAAGTTTTGGAAAAACAGATTTATCATGCCAGGCCGTAGTTCGGACCTCCGTGTAAGCAATAGCGTGGTCTGGATTTTTGGAAATGCATTATAATCAACATCATCATCAGTTTACTTTGCGATTCTTACGGAGCATAGGTCCACCAATGCAGCTGGTCCCCTTGCAGGAAGTCTGTACCAAGCATTCACATTCTCTTGTAACGGTGGTTTCTGTGGAAATTTGTTTGACATGAGTCAACTTCATATGAGTCGGTTTGTACGACGAGCCTACAAGTCAAGCAGTCTTATTCTTTACTTATCACCTCAGACACCTTGTAGCGGAAGGTTTTATATGTGTGAGATGATAGAGCTAGAGTAGAAATAATATTCTCTCCAGAATGTGTGAGGTCCCAGTGACAGAGAAGTACACTGGTATCAATAGTCACGTCTGTAAAGTATCTGGACTGAAAATATTCACAGAACAGTCAGACCTTACTGCGCCACCTCCGCTATGTGACCACCTGTGATATTAATAACAATTCAACCAATCTCAACTTCAACTATATTGAATGAATAAAGCTGGTGAATACAATTTATATATCCTCTCTGTTTCATTCATTTCATTCATAACCCTCCACTCCCACAGGAGCATAGGCCTTCAACAAACACATGCCAAGTCCTTCTGTCACGTGCCATCATCTCAAGTTCTTTCCATGTTCTCCTCATCATTTTCACCTCTGTTTCCAACTCTCTTCTCCATGTATCCTCTCTGTTTACATCTATCTAATTGTGGTGATTGTGTGTGACTGTTGATAAACAAAATTATATTTACATAAAAACCAAATTGGTGAAATCAATTACAGTTTTCACAACTTAAAACTAAAATGTCATTTCTTTAGAATCTTCCAATTTGTTGGGTAAAAGGCGTCTTCACTGTCTTATTCACTTTATAGCTTTCACTTGTTTAATCATGCAAATTGTCATCATAAAACTATGCTTGACAGTTATCACTTCTTGGGTGCACGATTGTCACAAATATCACTCAACTTCTATGATAATCAGTGTTCATATGAGATGTACAGCTTCAGAAGGTCGTGCTTCTACCAATCCAGACACTGCTGGGGCGATTAGCATTGATCATCGAGCAACTCTTGATCATGGACCTCTAACTTTGGGTTGACAAGTATGAACCTGCAGATAATTGTAGGATATGTGGCTATTTTGGATAATAATTACCACATTCCTATTGTAGGTGAGATGAATTTGTTTTCAGATGTATGCGTGGAAATGCATGATTGTGGATCAGTGACAAGACAGGTGTCTACTGTGGAACATTTTATAAAATCAAATAATACAAAATAATATGTACACACATATATGGTATGAGGTTATAGTAACTGTCAAGTCAGCTCTGTAAAGTACGGTAACTTGAAGACAGATTGGATAAGCGCTGATAATGATTGTTGGTAGTCTTGAAAAGAATTGTTATTAGTCCTGAAAAGGACTGTGCTAGCCCTGATAAGGACTCAGTCACGGTGGTTATATATCAGGTTCCAACCTTCAACCATCATACCAAGTAACCAATTAATATGCATGATACTTTCATAACATATAGATTAAACAAATCCTGAAATCAAAGTTGTAATTACTGTATTAATTTACATAGTAACTTTACATACCCTCGCAGGATCTAATTAAGATCAGTAAAGACTGGCTTTTGTGGAGTAATAGAACTGATTGGCTGCAAATAACAAGATATTGGCCTTTACACGTCTCTCTCTCTCTCCAGCCGTTGTCCTTCTGTCTTCTTCGCTGTACAAGTGAATTTGAAATCATTTTCGACCGCCCTTATATATGGAGCTTCCGGACGTATGAGAAGCAAGGATCGCAACTCCAGCAAACTTCCCAAAATATTTATAACTTCGAGGGGTTTGTGCTATGGGTTTCAAACCTTGGTCTCGTGCATCGCACCTTTCCCAGTTCAAGCCTTTGGAGTTATATATTTCCATTCTCAGTGAGTTGACCTTTTTATCCATATGTTGTCTTCCTATATCGGTCGTGTTAACGATTTTATCTTGAATTTATAAATATTCCGGAGAGGGTCTCCGTGGCCAAAGTAGACTCTAGGGGTACTCACACAACTCGGATCAGCATAACTGTATTGAGCTGACAAACACCTCCTTCACACTTTCACAAATATGCAGTTTATTAATCTTCACAAAAAGCTCCATGAAATCAGTTCTCGCCAAAAGGCAAATGCAGTAGTTAGTAGTAGTCCAGTCCGATTACTATCAAACGCTGGTCAATGCCAATCATACAAACTTTATTATTCATCGTCCGCTGGACATCTTTATGAATAGGCATACATTTCTTGCATCTAGTAAACCAGGGACACCTCAACTAAGATATTGATGTCCTGGTGATGGAATGATGCAGGAAAAACCACAGTGTACTACAGGAGCTCAATACATATACGTCCGCTCACATTCAAACACAGGCCGCATCTCTTTTGCAGACGATCACCCCACTTCTGCTTCAAAGTTTGCGTCTGCCTTTCCACTATATCGGCATGACGTAACTTCCTTTATTATTAAGTAAGTCCGTATAAAATTATCAGAAAAGGAGCCCTGTCGAGCTACCTATTGTACCGACATAATCGTTATGAATTTTAATCATAACATCCCCCCCCCCCCCCCCGCAAAAATAATGAAAACTTTGTTTTCATTATTTCCGTGGTGTGAGTATAACATCACCAGAGTGAAATATGGTATCATCAAATTTCACTGTAAGTAAGAATCAGCATAGCACCCAGGTTTCTGCCATAGGGTAGGCAATTTAACACTAAAAGTGTGGACCATGGTTGTTACGACCATAGCCAATGTCTACTTACGGACAAATTCCTTCTAACAGCCATGTGAGGTCGACATAACTAAGAGTTCCAACATATTAAAAAATGATGGTAGCAATACATGCACTCACATGCCTCACACCGTCCAATAACACCTATCTGTCAAGTCCAGTATCAGTTGTCAAATAGTCAACATATTGATTAATACACTAATGCAAAGCATTATAGAATATACCTATTTTTAACAGCGTAAATAGATGAATTTAGGCAGACAATCATTTTAGTAAAGTGAATGAATGCACCATCATACGCTAAAAGATTAAAGTCAAGTGTACATCTTAAGTACTTGTCATAAAAAGTATATTTTGAGTCAATTTAAAAACATGTTTTTTTAGAATAATGACGAAGTTGTGTATCCAATCAGGTAAGAATACGCTGATGTAAGGTACAAATTGCAAATAGTTGTGAGAACCATTAAAATGTTCAATTATATCATTAGTGTGAATGTATTAATGCCTTGTGTCAAAGACAGAATCTCATCCCGATAAATCAAACTAATCAACAGCAAATTAAAGCACTGTATTTAAATAACAGTGTTATGATGTCATCTGTACTAGTGGAATAAGAACCAACTAAAGTACAGAGAAAATATTTATAATCGAGCACAAAGTTCTTGTCAGTGATTCTCTGCCATATTATAGTATACGTTCCGTTAGAAGTTCACGTTAAACAATAGTATTCATATGTCCAATCTGATACAGAATAATGATCGGACGTCAAGATTTTTCTAGTTATGTCCCTTTGTCCATGAGAGGCATCATTGAGTTAAGTCCCTTAATATGTAGACGCTGTTCCGACAATAGCATAAATCACTTTTTCATTCAAACGAATCAAATGTCACATTATTCCTAGACCATCAATGAATGTGTGTCTTTTTGCACATAAACAGCGTAAGTAAACCGTTAATAATTCAAAGACATCTATGTGATGAGCTGAGTAAAACGAGCTACAACTTGAAATTGACGATCGCAGCATTTATCATCATCATGTTCTGAGTGAACATGTTAAATACCTGTAAGCACTGTCAAAAACGTCACTGAGCGATTTACTTAAATTTTAGATGAAAAAATTAAGATAGTCATCAGGCCTGGTATTCATCACAGGTGTGGTGGGTTTTGATGTTATGAATTGTTGTTATGTATTATTATTGTATTAATCGAGATCAGCTATGAAGGTCCCTGAGTTTAACAAATAGTATTTTAAACTTTCCAGAGTACCTTTCCGCTACCACCCATTTGATCTCATTCAAAATTAATCTATATTATTATATAAAATGACTTCGTGTAGTGTCTAGGGTTATTAATGTAGAGTGTAATGGGCACTAACCAACAAACATACAAACAAATAGTTTATTATCCACAACCACCAACAGTACTACAACAATAACATACCAACGACACTTTAAAAGGCTATCTTATTTAAGACAGGGGTTGAAATGTGTGTAAATAAATTTTGTACAATTTATTATCCTGATTCTAATTTATTTTGAACCAGGACTGACAATCAAAAGTGAAATCAAAAGAATCATTTACAACATTCAAATAACACAGTGGATCTTCTGTCCATACATACAATATTATTATAATATAAGTGTGTGGTTATATTCTTCTACTTTGAGGTAATACTGGTATTACACCATAGGTTGTTGGTTATAATCACTCCCTTTAAGTTAAGTCTGTTTTCGTTTGTCACTTGTGGAAATATTAATACTAGGCACAGTTTTCTTTAATGTCACATTCTAGTCTGCTAAGTTCTTTTAGTTGAGCTTCCAGGTGCCGAACAAGAACTTATCTTGGCAGGAGAATACAGGTAGAACGTTTCCTCTGCTCGCTTGACAATCTTTTCCACCTTTTGATGGGCAATGGCCACTAGCATGGGCTCGAAGTATACAGACAGAGTCCTGAATCGAGCAGTTCTCAGGCGTTTGGTACATTAACGTCAGTACCCAGGACCTGAAATGTGAAGGTTATGCATCCTTCTTTATACCTAGTGTACTATACTATTCCACATTTAAGTACAGGTACATTACAAACAAACGAAAAGGGTCATAGCTTTATACCAACCCATGCCACCATTATCTTTTGATGTGACAATGTACACCAGTATTCCTCTCCCCTAATAGTTACAACGCCACTGCCATTCCAGCTGTCATCTTTTCCATATAATAGGATAGGTGTTATGCTCCTTGATGACAATCATACATATTTTCTTGTAGTCTAACACCTCTCTGACAGTCTAACACATGGTGGATCAATCTCTAGGCTTTGCCTAATGGTTGCTATAGACTTACTCACTTACAGACATATATTATTATCTCACATTCAATTTTTATTTTAGATACATGTTAATAAAGTCAATATTACCACATTTATTCAATGAAATACACAGTGAACGATGACTGGCACACTTTCGATCTGCCGTTCTGTCCAGGCTTTTGAGAAATATGGTTTTCACTGCACAAGCCTGATCTCATCGCTACGTGTCAAAATTTTGTTAGAAATGGCGTCCCCAACTAATGCTTTTTCCCCAATATCAACTACTCTGGCCAATGATTACCCTTATTTCACTTGTAAACAAAGTCATTCAAAAATACAATTCAATTTTCTACTACGTTACTCGGGTGATATATGTTTAGTACGAGGTCGGCCAATAATATTTCGTCTCACTTCAAATTCCACCCAATCCCCTGCATCGTACCATCTTAGCCTAGCTTTCACCTAATTGTTTTCCCAAAAAAATATGCTATCCAATCTAAGCAGATATGACTTGACCTGACAGTATCTCTGATCTCTATGTATTGTTTTATCTATATTTGATTATTTAATGGACTATTTAGATAACTAACAACATATTCTTGGTCAGCAAGTCTTCAGGTACACGAATATACGAATTTTATGGGGCTATGTGGCTTGGTTCAAAATTCTATCTTTTTTTCTATGTTAGTTTCAAGCTAAATACGAGAGCTTATGTCATTCGCAATAAGAGCTAAACGTGTTTCCATGACCGTAGTGTCCACATTTCTAACTTTTTCATCGTATTGGGGAAACCCGCCTAGGGCAAAGCGTGCAAGTCGGTTGTAGTGTTAGAACCAATTTGAGACGGGATTTGCGTGTTTTATCTAGCCTTGCCTCTCCTTTCCCCAAATGCAGTTAGGCAAATATTTCTTAGAACTAGGAAAATTGGGGCGTTTATGTCAAGGACGAATTTGAAAAATAGGGTACCGTTTTGTTCGGCTTATGCGTTAGCAAATAATAAGCTGAAGGCATAGGCCACAACCTACGATTCACGCCGAAAATTTTTAGTACCATCTTATCTTTGACTTTATGCACCACTGTTATAATCTAATTTAGATATTGTATTTAGAAGTTCACCACACATCTCCCCACTTAGAACAGACTAACATATGTCAGTTCCTACTTTTAAATACACATAGATAAATTTACTACTTATGCCTGGTGAATACTCTGATGTTCGTCGTACGGATGTCTGCTTAAAAAATCAGCGCCAACATTGGTTTTGCCAAGAATGTATTCTATGGTAAACTGGTATGGCTGTAAGAGCAACGACCAGCGTAATAATCTAGCATTTTCATGCCTTGCTTGTGACAGACATACGAGTGGTTTATGTTCTGTTTGGATCTTAAATGATTTACCATAAAGATAAATCTGGAACTTCTTTATAGCCCATATGACCGCCAAACATTCTTTTTCACTTGTTGAATATCCCCGTTCTGCTGTGTTCAACTTACGGCTAGCATAAGCTACTGGGGTTAATTCCCCATCAAGTGAATTTGACCGTTGTAATAGAGCTGCACCCAAACCTATATTACTTGCATCCGTTTTGACAATGAATTCTTGACTCAAGTCAGGTAATTTCAAAATGGGCCTGCTTGTGAGCTTTTCCTTCAACTCTTGGTAGGCTAATTCACACTGCGCTGTCCAAATAATTCTATCAGGATTTCCTTTGCGCGTTAAATCAATCAATGGAACACATATGGAGTTAAAATTTTTAATATACTTTTGGTAGAAACCACATAAGGAGACAAAAGATCGCACATCTTTTTTTGTTTGTGGTCTTTTCGCTTTTTTCAATTTCTCCAGGTTCTTGGGGTCAGGGGTCATGTTTCCCTGATGTACTGTGTGTCCCAAGAATTCCAGCTCTTTACATCCAACACAGCATTTCGTCGGTCTAGCTGTCAAATTGGTCTCTCTCAGTCGATTAAACAACATATTCAGTGAGTTAATGTGTTCCTCAAATGTTTCTGTGGCTATAAGAATATCATCCATGAAGTTGGTGATGCATGGATTATTCAGGGGATCCAGTAACATTCTCATCATCCTCGAAAACACACTCGGTGCATTTTTCAGCCCGAATGGCAACATGTTAAATTCATAATGTCCTTCCGAGGTGCTAAAGGCTAAATAAGGTCTAACTTCCGGCTTTACTGGAATCTGATAGTAGCCTTTGCTCAGATCCACTTTAGAGAAATATTTAGCTTTATTCAGCCTGGCAAACAGCTGATTTGTATCAGGTAAGGGATCCACCTGACCTTCTGTGACAACATTCAGTTTCCTGTAATCTATACACAGTCTGTGTTCTCCAGAGGGTTTTCTCAACAGAACCACACTGGAGCTGTAAGGAGATTCACTGTGCGAGATAATCCCTTCTCTCAACAGATAATCTATTTCCTCCTTCAAAGCTTTTTCTTTAGCGAACGGAATCGAATAGGCTGTCATACAGATTGGTGTTGGGTCTATGAGTTTCATATCATATTCTAATAAATTTGTATGCCCCGGTCGGTCCGTTAACACATCTGTATGATTATCTAGAAACTGTTGAACTCTCTCCCTCTGATTTTTCGTTAAGTGCGTACTGATTTTTACTTGTGCAGCGGACTCACAAGGGTGTAGCGGATATTCATGAGAGGTGAGTGGTTCCTTTTTCATCTCCATTGCAACAGACAAGGTCAGTAGGTGTGTCTCTTCCTGGTTTTCTCTGTCCAGATATTTTTTCAGGAGATTCACATGATAGATTTTCTCTTTCCCTTTCTTATCTATCTTATAATTTGTTCTAGACACCTTCTCTAGAACTGTATATGGACCTTGCCATCCAATTTGCAATTTATTGTGGCTGCCGGGCAGTAGAAGGAGCACCTTCTTTCCCACAGCTAATTCTCGATCCTTCGCTTTCTTATTGTAATAGGCAGAATGCTTTTTCCTGGCTTGTCTTAAAATTTCATTGGCAAGTTTCCAGCCAGTTTTAAGACGAGTGGTCAGCTCGTTCACATATTGATATGATGAGGTAATATTTTCTTCTGCCTTTTCATCGGTCCATGTCCTTAACAAGGCTTCCAGTGGACCTTTTATTGGCCTTCCAAATAAAAATGTTGCCGGGGCCATGCCGGTTGAACTATGGGGTACCACCCGATAGGCAAACAAGGCGGCGGGAAGGTATTGGTCCCATGTATCTGGTTTTTCATGTGCCAACTTTCTCAGGATCGACATGAGTGTCCCGTTAAATCTTTCTATGGGAGCCGCGCTAGCGTAGTGGTTACAACACCGCTCTGGCGACCGGGTGATACAGGATCAAACCCGGGCGACGGCATTTGAGGATTTTTCGTCGACCGGGATTTGGACTGGATTAACTCGAGACCTGGCGAGGACATTTGAAGGAGTGTCGTCGACCAGGGACTGGCGGCTCCTGAGCCGACCCAGCTGCAATGGGTACCTCCGAAATCGGCGAGTATTTGCCTGAATGGCGAGGGACATTTGTCTCTGTACAAGAAATAAAGGGATACTCACGTAAAATCAATGTCAGGTTAGACATAAAATGATAACCTGAGATTTCGCCTCGAGTATTAGCGGGCGAACGCTGTTTGGCTTGAAAGATCCTGAATACTTCTTCTGTTAGTTTCCCCTTGAACTGAGAGCCATTATCAGTCAAGATTTGGTTGGTAAAGCCTAACCTGGTGAAGATTGTGAGTAATGCCTCTGCCACATGCTTCGAATCGATTGATGACAGGGCTACCGCCTCTCCTCACATAAAACAAGTGTCCACCAGAGTCAGAATGTAACTGTTCCTCCTCTTGGTCCGAGTGAGAGGTCCCACAATGTCCACTGCAACTCTTTCAAAAGGTGTTCCCACTATGGGCATTTCCCCCAGAGTTGTTGGAGCAGTCCAATGCTTTGGAGCTACCCGTTGGCACTCTGGACAGGATTTTACATATCTCTTTATGTCTTCAGTTATTCCTGGCCAGAAATAATGACAAGCTATACGCTGTCCTGTTGCGCTGATCCCCATATGACTACTGAAGGGAATCGCATGCCCTAGCTCCAACACTTTAGTCCTATATGAATTCGGAATGACCAGCTGTCCGTGACCATTGGATCCAGTTCCAGCCTTCCTATATATCAGTTTGTTCTTCATATAGAAATCTCCTTTGCCTGGAGGTGTATGACATTTGGGCAATTTCTTAAAACAAGGCTTGAGGGTCTTATCCCCCGCATGCGCTTTCCTCATCTCATCTGGATGGGTATTTATCGGATTATCTTCCTCCTTTTTAGACTGTGATCTGGTCTGCACTGTTGCCATGATCACAGGTCTCTTGGGATTCCCCAAGAAGACATATCTACACCCCAATATCAGAGGGTAGATTGGTTCATTTATCACTGCTGCTTTTATGATTCCTTCCACATATCGCGTTTTCACATTTATCCTGGCGACGGGAAGTGTCATGGTTGCTACGTCCTTGGTTGCAGCTTGAATCTCCACTGTTTCTGTGGTGTATTGATCTGCCTGCACTAGGTGAGAACTCACAACTGAATCATAATCTAATCCAGTATCATACAAACATCTTATGGTGACACCATTGCATGTTACATCTTCACACACTGGGGGGTGGTAAGGTTCCTGTTGTTCAGTAGGGTTGACCTTTACTCCCTTTCTCCCCATTTTCTTTGCAGCGAAATTTGGAGTTTTCCTTCTACAATTTTCAGTTTTATGGTTGTCCATCCGACAAGTTTTACAATACCTCTTTCCCTGGTTAAAAGGTTTTCTTTCATCATATTTCCTTTCATTGAATTGTGGGGTCTTATTTTTATAGTCATTGCGTGGCCTATCAAACTGGTGCTTACCTTTATTCTGTTCCCTATGGTCAAACTTATTAAAGTTTTGAGGTGCCTTAAAATTGTCTACCTGTTTCTTTTTATTACCAACTACCTCTGCCTGGGCTGCCTGATACCTCTCAGCGACATTTAGTAAATCACCCAGCCTCTCTGCACCTTGTTCCAAGAGAAACTTTCTCAGGTCTGGAGCCATGGACTCTCTTAGCTGCTCAATAAGGATGAAATTGCCCTAAATGGCTTCAAAACAGTTCGGCGAGACTCAAGTAGAAAGCTAAAAACAGGTATAGTAGTATATATTTCCACTTCTATTAGTTATCGCCACAGAAGTGATTTAGAGACAGCAGAGACCGAGTGCATATGGTTAGAAATAAAACTACCGACTCAGGGACAATTTCTAGTCGGGTATCTTTATAGAAATCCCAGTGCAGGAGCCATCTGGTACGAAGATTTCACCACCATGATGGATAAAGTATTTACCACTGCCAAAGAAATTCTTCTTCTAGGCGATTTCAACATCGACATGCATAACACAAACCAAACGTGGGAAAACATCATACTATCTTACAACCTAAAACAAATAGTCAACCAGCCTACCAGGGTAACAAATGTATCATCCACAACAATTGACCACATCTACGTCACCTGTGCAGAAAACATTATAGAATGCTCTGTTCCTACTGTCGCGATGAGTGACCACTATCCTATATGTTGCACGTGGTCAAAGAATAAATATAAAGCTCCAAGAAATAAACATATCAGTATTAAATTTAGAAGTTTTAAAAATTTCAACCGTGAACTATTTTTACATGATTTGCGAACTGCACCTCTTGCCAGTGTTTACCAGATTTCTGATCCCGATGACGCCATTGCCCATTGGACACGTATCTTTCTTTGTGTGTTTGATAATCACGCACCAACTAAAGAAGTTCGTGTGAAACGACAGGTCAAATCTCCTTGGATCACACAAGCAGTGCTAGACGCCATGAGGCAGAGAGATCAAGCTCACAAAAACAAGGACTTTAACACATACAGAGCACAGAGGAACAAAGTGCAATATTTAATTCGTAGTGAAAAAAGAAATTACTTTTAAAATTTGGTTCAGAACAAAACAAACAGTAAAGATATATGGAAAGCAATCAACACCTTAGCGAACAAGCGAAATCTGTCAGTCTCGTCAACCCCTAACACTTCATTTACTTGCACAGACTTCAGCAATTACCTTCAGGCAGAAATAAAGTCTTAAATCTACAATACCAAATTCACCTTGTGACTTAGGCAGGCTGTCAGTATTTTGTGAGAACAAATGTACCAACACAATCCCATCCAACATTCCGTTTATGACAGTTAATGAAGTATATAACTATCTTCTAAGACTTAAAGATAATAACTCATCAGGACTTGACGGAGTCAGTAATCGAATACTGCGTTATGCGGCTCCAGCTATTAGTGATTCGCTTACATACATATACAATCAATGTATCGCACGGAGTTACTTTCCGTGGCACTTTAAAGTCGCTAAGGTATATCCTCTCTTAAAACCTGGCTCTTCCGACAATAATAACCTTGGTAACTATAGGCCAATCTCCTTAATATCATCGCTATCAAAACCACTAGAAAAACACATACATAAAATAACACTACAACACTTAGTTAACAACGGCTTGCTAATTGATAGTCAGTCGGGGTTTAGACCTAACATTCATGTCACACAGCTCTAACTAAGATGATTGACAACTGGCACTTAAATATTAATAACGATAACATATGTGGGGCAGTTTTTGTAGACTTTAAAAAAGCATTTGATATGATAGATCACGCTATTTTAATTAGAAAACTAGAAACATCAAAAGTAAACCTTCAACTAGTGACGATAATTAAATCATTCCTGTCAGACAGAAAACATGTAGTTTCTTACAATAACTCTTGCTCAAACCCAACCGTAATAAATACCGGCGTTCCACAGGGCTCTATTCTTGGGCCTCTACTTTTTGCCATATACATCAATGACCTTCCACTGCACGTCGAGCACGCATCCTGTGACCTATTTGCTGATGACTGTACTGTCTACACGAGTGATACAAGTTGCAACACACTCGAACTATCGTTACAAAAAGATACAGACAATCTGATTAGGTGGAGCATCGGAAATCGCATGCTAATTAATATAATTAAAACAAAGTGCATGTTAATATCAACTAGACAAAAATTACAAAATTCAGAGAAAACAACACTTCAGATCTATATTGGTACCTTACCAATTGTAAACGTTAATGAACATAAAACTCTAGGAATAGTCGTTGACCAGCATCTAAATTGGAACTCACATGTTCGTGCACTGACCAAGCAAACGGCACAGAAAGTTTACCAGTTAGCTAAAATCAAACATTTCCTAGATGAAGATGCACGTAAATTGTTCTATATATCTCACATACAAACAAACCTTGACTATTGCTCCACAATCTGGGATGGTTGTTCTATGTCCAATAAAAAAGACTCCATTCACTACAAAAGCGTGCAGTGCGTCTAGTTTCTGACAACTGCCAAGCACAGTGTGTAGATCTATATAAAGATCTCAAAATACTGCCTCTAAAAAAGCGCTTTCTGTTCAACAAAGCTAAATTTGTTCACAAAATCCTGTCACAGAATGCTCCAACATATCTGTGGCCAATGTTCAAATACAGTGAAAGACGCAGTCAACGCCTTAACAAAATACAAGTGCCCAAGCCTAGGATTGACTTATTCAAGAAAAGCTTAGCTTACTCTGCTGCTCATCTCTGGAACTATCTTCCACATTATCTGAAAGATAACAACCTCAGTCCCTATTCATACAATCGTAAACTTTTCGATTACTTTATGAGTTCTGATAATCTGCCCTCCTAATGTGATTATTTTTCCGAACAAATGATATAATATCGAATGTAGGTTTAATGATGATGATAGTGTTTTTCAACATATTTTGTTTCATGGTGATACTTAGTTTGTATTTTTCAACATACTTTATTTCATGTTTATAATTAGATACTGTGAATGTGAGTATGCTATTATTTTACCTTTATAACGTTGAATTCCTTGAATTGATGGGTAAAATGCATGTGAGAATAAATGATACCAGTATAAAAGACGAGAGAAAGGAAGGGCAGAATGTCAGACGGGCCTGCGTGCCCAATTCTCAACCCTTTGAAAATAAAGTTCGTTCGTTCGTTCATCTCCTTAAGATCTTTGGTTTTCCCCAGAGCAGTCCATTTCTCCAAGTAGGTCTCTAACCGTGCAGAGAACTGGTGATAGGTCTCACCCGACAGTAGTTTGGCATTCCTAAATTTTTTTCTATAAAATTCTCCGTTCTTTTCGTATCTTAATAAAAGAGCCTGCTTTAGCATGTCGTAATTGTCTTGGTCATCTCTGCTCATCTTGGCAAAAACTTCATAAGCCGTTCCCCTAAGCCCTTGGGATAACTTGAGGCTCCACCTCTCTCTCTCTAACCCATATGTAGTAGCTAAAAGTTCAAATCTACTTAAGTACCCTTCGATGTCATCGTCTTTCTCAACAAAATGATCTACATGAAAACCCATAGCTGAGGTTGAGGCTCCCTGACTAGCAGTGGCATCTGAGGCAAAGGGGCTGGCACCATTTTCAGGAGCATGGCCTTGAAATTCTAACTCCCTTAGTCGTAGCTCATGCTCCCTCTGTAATCTCTTCTCCCCCTTTTCTGCTTCCCTCTCTGCAGCTTGTCTCTTCTCTTCTCTTTCTGCAGTTAATCTCTTTTCTTCTGCCTCCAATGCCCTAGCCTCTTTGTCAGCCTCAATTTGCAGCCTCTTAATTTCTTTGTCAGCCTCAATTTATAACCTCTTCTCTTCAGCTATCTTCCTATCCTCCCTTTCAATATACTTGTCGCATTCTGAAGTTAAATATTGGATCAAAGCTTGGCCCTCCATATTCATTTCTTTAGCAGTCTGCACAGCAGCAGATCGAAACTTTGCCAGATCAGCCATTTTGTACTATGCAACCTTTAAAATTTCTAACTATACAAATTTCTAATTATGGCTAACAATTTCTAATGATAACCAAGAACAACCACAGGCACTGATAGCTCAACCACTATTTTATTTCCACAAAAGGAATACTTTTAGTTTTATACTTTCTGAGATTCCTAATATAATTGATAATATTTTAAGAATTTAAAATCCCAGAAGCGAACTACCCAATATAGCTGGTATTATGAGAAATTCAATCCCCAGGAGCGAGACCCCAATATATGTGGTGGGTTTTCATGTTATGAATTGTTGTTATGTATTATTATTGTATTAAATGAGATCAGCTATGAAGGTCCCTGAATTTAACAAATAGTATTTTAAACTTTCCAGAGTACCTTTCCGCTACCACCCATTTGATCTCATTCAAAATTAATCTATATTATTATATAAAATGACTTCGTGTAGTGTCTAGGGTTATGAATGTAGAGTGTAATGGGCACTAACCAACAAACATACAAACAAATAGTTTATTATCCACAACCACCAACAGTACTACAACAATAACATACCAACGACACTTTAAAAGGCTATCTTATTTAAGACAGGGGTTGAAATTTGTGTAAATAAATTTTGTACAATTTATTATCCTGATTCTAATTTATTTTGAACCAGGACTGACAATCAAAAGTGAAATCAAAAGAATCATTTACAACATTCCAATAACACAGTAGATCTTCTGTCCATACATACAATATTATTATAATATAAGTGTGTGGTTATATTCTTCTACTTTGAGGTAATACTGGTATTACACCATAGGTTGTTGGTTATAATCACTCCCTTTAAGTTAAGTCTGTTTTCGTTTGTCACTTGTGGAAATATTAATACTAGGCACAGTTTTCTTTAATGTCACTTTCTAGTCTGTTAAGTTCTTTTAGTTGAGCTTCCAGGTGCCGAACAAGAACTTATCTTGGCAGGAGAATACAGGTAGAACGTTTCCTCTGCTCGCTTGACAATCTTTTCCACCTTTTGATGGGCAATGGCCACTAGCATGGGCTCGAAGTATACAGACAGAGTCCTGAATCGAGCAGTTCTCAGGCGTTTGGTACTACATTAACGTCAGTACCCAGGACCCTGAAATGTGAAGGTTATGCATCCTTCTTTATACCTAGTATACTATACTATTCCACATTTAAGTACAGGTATATTACAAACAAACGAAAAGGGTCATAGCTTTATACCAACCCATGCCACCATTAACTTTTGATGTGACAATGTACACCAGTATTCCTCTCCCCTAATAGTTACAACGCCACTGCCATTCCAGCTGTCATCTTTTCCATATAATAGGATAGGTGTTATGCTCCTTGATGACAATCATACATATTTTCTTGTAGTCTAACACCTCTCTGACAGTCTAACACATGGTGGATCACTCTCTAGGCTTTGCCTAATGGTTGCTATAGACCCACTCACTTACAGACATATATTATTATCTCACATTCAATTTTTATTTTAGATACTGTAGCGAAATTTGGTTCCTCTTGCTTTGTTGTGGAAAAAAATGTGTAGCGCTACACCCACACACACACAGCGCAAGGTCAGCGCGGCGGTCTTTCTTTGAAGTTTGAAGACGGGAAATGTGAATTACGGTTAAAGCCAGACAATATTACTGAAGAATGAGGAAATAGCTATATAGGAATGTATGGCGGACTTTAAAAGTTTGCATTTACTGGACATTAAATTATTCACTACAAGAGAACGCCTGGTTGGAATACAATTAAATAAAAATAATTCAACACAGGAGATAGACTAGGAATTATATCCAAAAGGATAATATTCAAATATAAATAGTTTTAAAGATAATTAATATTTTTCACCTTCATCACATCTGCTAAAAGTTAGCTAATAATCTTTAAACATTTATTATAACTACATGCCTAAACGGATTTAAATATAAATTGGATAGAATGAAAGCCTCATATGGGGAAAAGGAAATGATACCTAGGAAGGAAGGAAGGATATAAGTGTGTAGTGAACAGAAGAGAAAACAAGTACAGGAAAAACACAGATTGCTTCAAATCGCCTCAAATCAGGAGATGAAACTAAAATCTTTTGGGGAATTTAGGAGGTGCTTTCTCGGACGGGCGAGAGACTGAAATATAAGGACAGAGCGGTGCATTGGAAATCACACACACCAAATCCAGAAGCCAGAGTGAGAAACTGGAAGACAGTATCTGCAAGAAAAGTTATTTTTTCACGCTGCATGCAGGGCAGATTAACTTCAATCAAAACAGTCTCACCGTGAGATTATAAATCCTAAGAGGGTTTTATGATCAATGTTTATGATCATTCCTGATCGAGAAACTAAAGACTTGAAGAAGTTGATCCAGCTCACTGAAGCCTAGAGGTCAACCAATCTTCAACACCTTAGTCCCAAGTAGTTATAGGGTGGGCTGAAGGAAAGTCTTCCGTACTCCAGTGTGTCTCAGGAACCTCGAGCAGACGTGGCTAATAACATAAGATGAGTTTATGTGTATCCATCCAACAAATCCTGTGAGCAGTTTCTAAAACGACTGTTTAATGATGACAACTAGATGGCAATAGATAACGTGACAAACTTGTTTTATAAGTTCAGTGGAAGATAAATCCAAGACTTTTTAGCTTGTTTATTTGATTTGTAACTGTAAATAATCATACATTTTACCATCTTACAACATCCATTTCTCATTACAAGAATATATAGATGTACATAATAAATTGGATAATTGTACTCATTTGACTTGTTAAATTTTTAACTGTTAAAATTTTGAGTTACCTTTTCAAATTTAATTATATTATCACATAAGGTTACGATAGCGAAAGTAGCAACGTATACTTCTGAAGCCTAATCTATTGTCCAGCTCAGAGTATTCACAGCTGTAACTCACTTGTGATACCAGTGTACTTCTCGGGCGCTGAAACTTCATACTTTCTGGAGAGAGATTCTACTTCTGCTCTACCACTATTATCATAATAGGAAAACCTTTCGCTACACTGGGGGCTCTTTCGTGGGATATTATTTTTTATCCTGAGCCACTATCTATGTATTCTTCTATCTTGAACCACAAATAGTTTGTAAAAATAAATTTTTTTTGAAACAATTCTAAAACTTGGAAATTTTTTCGTAATAGTAGTACCATTGAGTACGAAGTAAATAGGAAACGCTCACAAGGTTTTAAGGATTTGTCTTGTTCAAAGTAATTAATTGATTTTAATTAAGTTAGTTGGTTAGTGAAGATAAAATTATATACCATCTGGTAAGTAAGCATCATGGTTGATTTGGTGAAGTTTCGATCTGCAATCATGCAGGAAGGAAAGGATGTAGGATTGACAGGTGATGCTCTTATCCAGTATGTCACAAAGGAAGTGGACAAACATATGGATAGAGAGGAAAGAAAACTACAAGCAGAAAGAGAAGCCAAAAGCTTAGATGCAGAGAGAGAAGCCAAAAGAATGGAAGCAGAGAAGCCAAAAGCTTAGAAGCAGAGAGAGAAGTCAAAAGAATGGAAGCAGAGAGAGAAGGCAAAAGACTGGAAAGAGAAGAAAAAAGACTAATATTGGAAGCTGAAGCTGAAGAAAGAAGGTTACAAAGAGCTCATGAGTTACGTTTAAAGGAACTTGAACTCCAGGGAGCAGCTAGCAATCATGGTGCTAGCTCACCTCACTCTGAGAGTAGCTCCAACCAGAGCACGGCAAATGGAGCCATGTGTTTCAACCTGGATCCATTTATTGAGAAGGAGGACGCCATTGAGTCATACCTGGACAGATATGAGAGACTGGCCACTACCTATGGATTGGAAAAGGAAAAATGGAGCCTTAAGCTATCTCAGGGGTTGAGGGGAGTTTCATACGATGTTTATTTAAAACTCTCAAAAGAAGACCAGGAAGATTATGAAATCTTAAAACAAGCTTTACTGGTCAGGTACGAAAAGAATTCTGAATCTTATAGAAAGAGATTCCAAACTGCTAAGCTTTTTCCAGGAGAAAACTGTCACCAGTTTTCTGCCAGATTGGAAACTTATCTGACAAAATGGATTAGCTTAGGAAAATGTCAAGATATAAAATAAATGGTCATGATGGAACAACTGAGAGAATCCATGCCTCAGGAAATGAGAAAATTTCTTATGGAGCAAGGAGCAGAGAGATTGGAAGATATTTTAACCATGGCTGAAAGATATCAAGCAGCTCAGTCAGAAGTGTCAGGAAATAAGAAGAAGCAGGGTGAGAACTTCAAACCTTCACAAAACTTTACCAACTATGAACACAGGGACAATTCCAACAAGAACAAACACAGAACTGAATATAAAGACAAAAACCCTCTAGGATCAGAAAAGAAACCTCCAAGAAAGGAAGGAAAGTGGTGTTAATCTTGCCAAATGAGTAAACATATACTGCGGAATGCAGACGGAAAAACCCTCCTCATCACGCTGCATACCTTACAACAAAGAGCAAGGGAAGGAAGGACCTGGCAGATAGTCAGAAGGACCTCCATCATCCCCCTGTCTGTGAGGAAATGACCTTGAATGGCACCCAAGTACTGTGCTTATATGATACAGGCTTGGACTTTGACTCAGTAGTGTGCTCTTCTCTGGTGAGTTCGGAACAGATAACCACAGAAACAGTGGAAATCAGAGGACCAGTCAAGGGAGCAGGAACCATGACACTGCCCATAGCCCGTATCAACATAAGATCTCGCTATGTGGAAGGAGAGATCAAAGCAGCAGTGATGGACAACCCTATCTACCCATTAATACTGGGATGTAGATATGTCTTTCTAGGAGAACCTATAAGACCCATAGTGATGGCAACAGTCCAGACCAGGGCAAGCTCTAAGAAAGAGGAGGACACTATCATCAATACTCATCCAGAAGAGATGAGAAAGGCTCAAACTGCTGACAGTACATTGAAGCCTGTCTTTGGCAAATTACCTAAAAGCCATAACCCTCCAGAGAAAGGAGACTTATATATGAAAAATGGCCTACTATATAGAAAAGCTGGAACAGGACCTAAAGGACATGGACAGCTTGTAGTGCCAAAATCATACAGGGAGCAGGTTATGAAGCTAGGACATGCTATACCCTTCAGTGGACATATGGGAATAAGGGCCACTGGACAACGGATAGCCTGTCACTACTTTTGGCCAGGGATCACAGAGGACATAAAGAGGTATGTGAGATCCTGTCCAGAATGCCAAAGAGTAGCTCCTAAACATAGGACTGCACCAGCAACACTGGGAGAAATGCCCATCATGGGAACGCCCATCGAACGTGTTGCCGTGGATATTGTTGGACCCCTCAGTAGGACCAAGAAGAGAAATGCATATATCTTAAAATTGGTCGATACTTGCTCTATGTGGGGAGAGGCAGTAGCAATGTCATCAATAGATTCGAAACATGTGGCAGAGGCACTGTTAACAATATTCACCCGATTAGGTTTCCCACATCAAATATTGACTGACAATGGTTCTCAGTTTAGGGGAAAGCTAACACAAGAAGTATTCAGGTTATTTCAAGCTAGACATTATCACTGTAGCCCGTACCACGCCCAAGGGAATGGTCAAGTAGAGCGGTTCAATGGCACGCTCATTTCAATCCTTAGAAAGTTGGCTAGTAAGAAACCTGAAACTTGGGACACATACGTACCCTCAGCACTATTTGCCTATAGGGAAGTCCCACATAACTCCACAGGATTGGCTCCAGCTACGTTGTTGTTTGGACGACCAATCAAAGGTCCACTGGAAGCATTGTTGCGGACATGGACTGATGAAAAAGCAGAAGAAACCGTGACTTCTTCATACCAATACGTCAACGAGTTGACATCTCGATTGAAAACAAGTTGGAAACTGGCAAATGATAACTTGAGACAGGCCAGGAGGAAGCAGGCTGCTTACTACAATAAAACAGCAAAAGATAGGGAACTTGAGGTGGGAGAAAAAGTTCTGTTACTGTTGCCCAGCAGCAATAATAAACTGCAAATTGGATGGCAGGGTCCCTACGTCATATTGGAAAAACTTTCCAGGACCAATTATAAGATTGACAAGAAAGGAAAGGAGAAGATATATCATGTCAACCTTCTTAAAAAGTATTATGACAGGGAAGCATCAGAAGTTGCACATATCATGACCCTGTCCATTGCAACAGAAATGCAGGATGAACCAATTTCCTCCATGGAATACCCCCTAACAACTACAGAAAGTTATGCTCAGGTTAATGTAAGTGAACATTTAACTCTTGAGCAGAGGAAAAAGGTTCAGGAGGTGTTAGAAATCCATGCTGATGTACTCACAGATAAGCCGGGGTGTACTAATCTGTTAGAGTATGACATGACGATTACTGACCCTACACCAATTTGTTTTTCGGACATACCCTATACCTTATGCTAAAGGACAGGCACTCAAGGATGAGATTGACTATCTCTTAAAAGAGAAAATTATTTCAAAGTCTGAATCTCCCTACAGCTCAAGTGTGGTGCTATTAAAGAAGCCTAGTGGTAAACACAGGTTATGCATTGATTATAGGAAACTAAATGCTATCACTGAATCTCAGGTAGACTCATTACCTGACACCAATCAGTTGTTTGCTACATTGAGTAAGGCTCGGTATTTTTCAAAAGTAGATCTAAGCAAGGGATACTACCAAATACCAGTAAAACCAGAAGTTAGGAAACTGTTAGCCTTTAGTACACTGGATGAACATTACGAGTTCAATGTACTCCAATTTGGTTTAAAGAATGCTCCAAGTATCTTCACCAGAATGATGAGGAAATTGTTGGAACCATTACAAAATCCTCATATCACCAACTTCATGGATGATATTCTGATTGCTACCACTACCTTCGAGGAACGCGTAGTAGCACTCTCCATGTTGTTGGATAGACTGAGAGAAACGGGATTGACAGCACGTCCAACTAAGTGTCATATTGGATGTGAGACATTGGAATTTTTAGGTCACACTATCTCTACAGGGCAAATGTCTCCGGACCCAAAGAATGTAGAGAAAATGAGAAAAGCACCAAGACCACAAACTAAGAAGGATGTAAGATCCTTTGTTTCACTGTGCGGGTTTTATCAGAAATATATACCCCATTTTAACTCATTGTGCGCGCTATTAACCGACTTAATCAAAAAAGGTCAGCCGGATAAAATACAATGGACTGCGGAGTGAGAACAGGCTTATACAGAGTTGAAAAATAAGCTGACAAATAAACCTATTGATGCGTGATGCCATATGATGATGGATGGCATCCGCATGTCTGGTTTTGTGTAGTGTGTAGATGTGTTCAGTCAAAACAATGTTCATGCAACAATAACAGGGCAATCCACATAGGACGTCAGTAAACTCACGACGTATAAAGTCAATGAGTCTTGAAACAGCCGTTGACGTTTTTCTTCATTATTTATTGTGGACGCCACAGTGACAAAATGGTTACGCAAATGTGTAGGCACATCAAACAGTCATTATCACAGCAACATTCAATACAGCAATAAACGGTAGACAGCATTACAATGATGAGTCAGATGCATGTTATATTTCAAAGTGCTGTAAATGTAGTCAGGTGAACAACTCCATCCTTTTCTATAACAGCCAGGAGATAACCAGATGTATGAGATCAGTTCACTCTCCTTAGTTTGACTTCAGCAAGACAGACACGTCTGCCGAAGTATAAATAATGTCCTCAAGAATATCCTCTAGATAATAAAGGTTTTCTAAACCTAGTTCATTTAACAAAGTAGCAAGTAATGGTCCTTGGTACATGCATCAACCGATGCAGTACAATGCAGCGACATGTGAGCTGGGAAAGAACATCTCGTGACGACGACTTTCGGAGACAGGCTATGAATCGAAATCGCTCACGACCCAAAATCGATAGAGTTAATGAAAAAGTCAATTTACCTTGCTTTCATGAAATACACAGAAATATCACGCCTCCCGACATGTGGGAAAACACTAGAGGTATTATCTCGACTAAACGAAATATCCATAAGAGGACTACACATCCCTGACAGAACAAAAAAAAGCGGAGATCCCCTCTTCAACGAGGCATCTCTTTCGCCATTCCAAATCGCTCACTCCCACTAGTGGTGGGCGGAAACCGATCGACCAAACAACAAGACAAGTCATGCGCAGTCCAGCGCAAAAATGACCACAGCTCAAAAGTTAACTGCATTCGATACTAACGCGAGAAGACAAATGCTTACCGAGAAAAGTGACTATAGATTTCAAGCAGTTGTTGCCCTTGCGTTATAAAACAGATATTGAAATAAAACGATGTTGCGAGAATTTATCACGCAACACCTATCCTTGCCCTTCCCGATCTCACACAAGAATTCGTACTAAGAACGGATGCTAGCAATGTAGGCATCGGAGCAACATTACTACAGCGGGCAGACACACCGCCACATATGCTATTACCAGTAGCTTTTGCCAGTAGAAAGTTAAATACAGCTGAAAGAAATTATTCTACCGTTGAACGTGAATGCCTCGCTTTGGTCTGGTCGATCAACAAATTCGCCCCTTTTCTTTACGGGAAACACTTCATTGTGGAAAGTGATCACCAGCCTTTGATGTTTTTAGCAGTGTCTAAAAAATTAAATTCACGACTTTTAAGGTGGAGTTTACTGTTATCTCCATATTCGTTCAATGTGAGATACATACCAGGACAGGACAATCTTGGACCCGATTTTTTAAGTAGGCATCCTATCAAACGATATATAGAGAAACAGAAAAGTAAGGAGAAACTGCAGCATGAGTTACCAAAAAGTTAACTGTGCATGCACTGTTTTAAGGAAGAGGGCTCTGTAGCGAAATTTGGTTCCTCTTGCTTTGTTGTGGAAAAAAAATGTATAGCGCGACACCCACACACACACACACAGCGCAAGGTCAGCGCGGCGGTCTTTCTTTGAAGTTTGAAGATGGGAAATGTGAATTACGGTTAAAGCCAGACAATATTACTGAAGAATGAGGAAATAGCTATATAGGAATGTATGGCGGACTTTAAAAGTTTGCATTTACTGGACATTAAATTATTCACTACAAGAGAACGCCTGGTTGGAATACAATTAAATAAAAATAATTCAACACAGGAGATAGACTAGGAATTATATCCAAAAGGATAATATTCAAATATAAATAGTTTTAAAGATAATTAATATTTTTCACCTTCATCACATCTGCTAAAAGTTAGCTAATAATCTTTAAACATTTATTATAACTACATGCCTAAACGGATTTAAATATAAATTGGATAGAATGAAAGCCTCATATGGGGAAAAGGAAATGATACCTAGGAAGGAAGGAAGGATATAAGTGTGTAGTGAACAGAAGAGAAAACAAGTACAGGAAAAACACAGATTGCTTCAAATCGCCTCAAATCAGGAGATGAAACTAAAATCTTTTGGGGAATTTAGGAGGTGCTTTCTCGGACGGGCGAGTGACTGAAATATAAGGACAGAGCGGTGCATTGGAAATCACACACACCAAATCCAGAAGCCAGAGTGAGAAACTGGAAGACAGTATCTGCAAGAAAAGTTATTTTTTCACGCTGCATGCAGGGCAGATTAACTTCAACCAAAACAGTCTCACCGTGAGCTTATAAATCCTAAGAGGGTTTTATGATCAATGTTTATGATCATTCCTGATCGAGAAACTAAAGACTTGAAGAAGTTGATCCAGCTCACTGAAGCCTAGAGGTCAACCAATCTTCAACACCTTAGTCCCCCGTAGTTATAGGGTGGGCTGAAGGAAAGTCTTCCGTACTCCAGTGTGTCTCAGGAACCTCGAGCAGACGTGGCTAATAACATAAGATGAGTTTATGTGTGTCCATCCAACAAATCCTGTGAGCAGTTTCTAAAACGACTGTTTAATGATGACAACTAGATGGCAATAGATAACGTGACAAACTTGTTTTATAAGTTCAGTGGAAGATAAATCCAAGACTTTTTAGCTTGTTTATTTGATTTGTAACTGTAAATAATCATACATTTTACCATCTTACAACATCCATTTCTCATTACAAGAATATATAGATGTACATAATAAATTGGATAATTGTACTCATTTGACTTGTTAAATTTTTAACTGTTAAAATTTTGAGTTACCTTTTCAAATTTAATTATATTATCACATAAGGTTACGATAGCGAAAGTAGCAACGTATACTTCTGAAGCCTAATCTATTGTCCAGCTCAGAGTATTCACAGCTGTAACTCACTTGTGATACCAGTGTACTTCTCGGGCGCTGGAACTTCATACTTTCTGGAGAGAGATTCTACTTCTGCTCTACCACTATTATCATAATAGGAAAACCTTTCGCTACAGATACATGTTAATAAAGTCAATCTTACCACATTTATTCAATGAAATACACAGTGAACGATGACTGGCACACTTTCGATCTGCCGTTCTGTCCAGGCTTTTGAGAAATATGGTTTTCACTGCACAAGCCTGATCTCATCGCTAAGTGTCAAAATTTTGTTAGAAATGGCGTCCCCAACTAATGCTTTTTTCCCAATATCAACTACTCTGGCCAATGATTACCCTTATTTCACTTGTAAACAAAGTCATTCAAAAATACAATTCAATTTTCTACTACGTTACTCGGGTGATATATGTTTAGTACGAGGTCGGCCAATAATATTTCGTCTCACTTCAAATTCCACCCAATCCCCTGCATCGTACCATCTTAGCCTAGCTTTCACCTAATTGTTTTCCCAAAAAAATATGCGATCCAATCTAAGCAGATATGACTTGACCTGACAGTATCTCTGATCTCTATGTATTGTTTTATCAATATTTGATTATTTAATGGACTACTTAGATAACTAACAACATATTCTTGGTCAGCAAGTCTTCAGGTACACGAATATACGAATTTTATGGGGCTATGTGGCTTGGTTCAAAATTCTATCTTTTTTTTCTATGTTAGTTTCAAGCTAAATACGAGAGCTTATGTCATTCGCAATAAGAGCTAAACGTGTTTCCTTGACCGTAGTGTCTGTCGTGAGAAATTCTAATCCACATATATAAATTATCAGGAAAATGTAAAGACTAACACATAAATTCAATAAACGGAAAGAAGAATGGTAAAGAACAGTGCTGTCACAATGACTGTACTCGAAATCCCCCTTGTTTTCTACTTCGTCTGCAAATTGTAACGTTTCACGTTGATAGTAAAAGCCTACTGCTTCAATACCCGCTTTCTACGATAAAACGTGTACTGCCTTTCTAAGAAAAACCTTGAGGTACGCAAGTTGACCTAGATTTAAAATTCCATTCATGTCATTTTATACACTACGTTACCAAAAAACGAAAGACAGATGGACTAAAGGATAGAGAGAAGGGAGGGGCTGAAAGCCGGAACGCAGGCAATACTACCACAGTCGCGCGATACACAATTACTACCATCACGCGTGTAAGGCCACATGCACTAGCTTTTTTCAAATCGACAGTGATAAAAAACACTACCCATACGAGAGTTAGTTTTTAAAAACCTGAAAATTCTTATTAGGAAATATGACATTATACTGGTTTACGTTTGAAAACATCACAGTACCCAGACACCACATCGTATTCGAAGTAAACAGGAGGTAGAAGAAAGTGCATATTTTGAACGCAGCCACTTAGCTCCTTTAAATTTGTATATTTGGGTTCCTTGGGACTTGCTGAAAAAGAATATGTTAAACGTTAAGCAAATAGTCTAGGAATTACCAAATTATAGCCAAAATAAAATAGTGAGGGTGTCAGACAACACTAGAATCAGAATCGCTCAGTGGCAGATTTTCACACCACCATTGTACGGGAAATGGGTCTCCATGTTAAATCCGATGTGATTGGAGCGCAATAAATGTAAGGCTAAACACGATTAGTCGGGCTATAAATACTATCTTTTGTTGTCAGGGGAAAAGGGAGTAGGAGTACTTTTTTTTCAAACGATTGGGTAAACATGGCACGATTGGTTAGACCTGCCAATATAGTCAATTAGAGGCGTCAGGTCAGCACCACATGTTCAAATAAACTTACTACAGAACCAGTGCGTTGAGCACCAGTGCATATTTTTCTAAATAAAAGCCTGGGACATCGGCAGATCGAAATTGTGCTATATTCAGTGCCAGTCAACGTAATTCTGTATTATTTCCATGAATTGTGGTAAGCTTGAAATATTTGATATCTTTTAATGAAAATTGAATGCAAATTGATAATTTATGTCTGTATATATGTGTGGTTCAGTAGCGAACATGAGGGGAAGCCTATATAGTTCTCCAACCTGAACAGAAGGTGTCGGAGGAAAGTAAAACTACATGGAATTGCCAAACAGTACACTGACACCTATTTTATTGACTAGAAAGAAATAATGCTGGAATTGCAGAGGCGTAGTAACCATTAGGGAGGAATATACTGGTGAAAATTGTTTCAGATGAAGATAGCAGTTGGCCTACCGCTCTGAACTCAGTGTTTGTTATGTATTGTGCTCAGTGTAGAAATAGAGTATAAATTAGTTCTGAAGTAGGAGGTACAACCTTCTTGTTTCAGGGACTGTGGTCCTAAAGTTATTGAGCA
This sequence comes from Oreohelix idahoensis, assembly GCA_024509875.1. Lineage (NCBI taxonomy): Eukaryota > Metazoa > Mollusca > Gastropoda > Stylommatophora > Oreohelicidae > Oreohelix > Oreohelix idahoensis. The sequence goes on from JAMPIV010006063.1 coordinate 217,026, forward strand.
GCACCTGGTCAGAGCTTTGCTGAATCCAGAGGCGGACAGCAGACTCCTTGGTCCATATAGCAAACAGTGAGGTGTCTCCAGAACACAGGGGAGCAATCGAGCAGAGGAGTCTTTTCCTGCCGCCATCACGAAAGATAAGCCTATGTGGCCAGCGGAGCTCAACATTGTGTAACCCCATTTAAACTGACATTGTATAAAAATAAGAGGGGAAATTAACTGTTTTAATGAACGGAACTGAGAACATCTCCAATACTAGTTCCAACAGAAACAAACACTTGAAGTCATGATGACAAATAACAACATAGCTTGATAAAACAAAACCAGTATTACCTCATATTACTACTACACAACTGACACACATAGGATAATATTAATAAAATATGTCACTACAAGATTCATATTGATAAATTCTGTACATATAACTTGTAATTAAAATTGATTGTGATTCCTGGTTCACTTTGTATTTGAATCAGGACACATATATATTAATGAAAAGTACTTAATACATATTGATATTTGAAAATTTACCAGTGACTCATTTAAGATAGTCTTATAGAATGTTACATGTGTGTGAGTGTCACAGTGTTGTCAAGTGTGGTGGAATAAATTAAATTGTTTATCTGTCTGTTGTTGTGACTTACACTTCTGCATATACATACCCTAGACATTCAACGTAGTCATCACAATATTCCAGAATAATTCTGACTGAGGTATAAATATGTGGTAGCAAGTAAGGTCATCTGTAATACACTACCCTTATTAGATACAGATACCTTCACAGCTGATCTCAGTCAGTACACTAAGTCCCCTATAAATATTTATAACATCCCACTTTACCACAGTGTCCACATTTCTAACTTTTTCATCGTATTGGGGAAACCCGCCTAGTGCAAAGCGTGCAAGTCGGTTGTAGTGTTAGAACCAATTTGAGACGTGATTTGCGTGTTTTATCTAGCCTTGCCTCTCCATTCCCCAAATGCAGTTAGGCAAATATTTCTTAGAACTAGGAAAAGTGGGGCGTTTATGTCAAGGACGAATTTGAAAAATAGGGTACCGTTTTGTTCGGCTTATGCGTTAGCAAATAATAAGCTGAAGGCGTAGGCGACAACCTACGATTCTCGCCGAAAATATTTAGTACTATCTTATCTTTGACTTTATGCACCACTGTTATAATCTAATTTAGATATTGTATTTAGAAGTTCACCACAACAGGGTATTTTCATATATCCTCCTTCCATAGTAGTAATATATCAGGAAATTCCTGCAATAACAAGCATCGTCAGCAAAATATGTTCAAATATGGTACACATGCGAAGAAGTCAGTTGATAGGTTTGCCGTCACTTCATACGATACCTGCACCTGCGGTGTTGTTAGCTGACAGTGGGTCTGTCACACAACGTGATAACACATCCGCGACCACGTTCTGACTGCCTTTGAAGCACGAATGTCATATTCGTAGGGCTGTAGCGCTAGTGATGCTCTGGCAGCTTTCTCATTACGAAATTTTGCAATATTAAGACAGGGCAAGGTCCGCTGATCTGCCTGCAAGAAGAATTTAGCACCAATAAGATAGCGTTGCAATTTTGCAAAACAATACACCACAGCGAGTAACTCCCGCTCGACGATGGGGTATTTTTTTCTGTAGATGTCAATTTACGACTGACATACAGAATTGGATGTAGACAATCATCGAATTCCTGCAAAAGCGTACCGCCGATCCCTGAACCAGAGGCGTCGACTCTAAGGATAAAAGTAAATCAAGTATCAGGCAATCTTAAAATTGGTGATTTGGAAAAATAACATTTCAATAAATTTAATCACTCATTACAAGGATGCGTCCAAACAATCTTATTTGGAGAGTTCTTTCTCAATAACGAAGACAGAACTGAAGTAATTTCTGAAACATTAGGTAAGAATTTTCTGTAGAATCCTACAAGATCTAACAGACTGCGAACCTGTTTTTTTTTGTCTTTGGAATTTCTAGATTCAGGATCCTGGAGATAGTGGAATCCTCAGGCTTAAGAAAACCGCCTCCCACTTTATAACCAAGAAAGGAAATTTCAGTGAATCCTATTTTAGTTTTCGAAGGTCTAGCAGTAAAATGATGTAGACGAAGAGTAGTCAACAAAGACTGAATTCCAAGAACATGTTCGTCCCAAGATTGATGAAACAGGCAGATATCATCAATATAGGTGATAATGTCATCACGACTAGAGAAAATTTTTCGCATCATACGAACAAATGTCGCAGGAGCGTTGACTAGACCAAAAGACATAAAATTAAATTGGAACAATCCCAAAGATGTTGCGAAAGCAGTGTAAGGTTTTGTGACAGGGGCAAGGTGTGGATGAGGCGAACTTATGTTGATGTGGCTACCTCACAACCAAGACCCATGCACTAAGAAAATTTTATTAAGGATTCTTTGACAGGGGTTGCAATTATTGGCTGCTTGCAACCCTCTCAGCAGCAGACTTAGCAATTAAAGTTGGCTACCTCACACCCAAGACCCATGCACTAAGAAAATTTTATTAAGGATCGTTTGACAGGGGTTGTAATTATTGGTTGCTTGCAACCCTCTCAGCAGCAGACTTAGCAATTCAAGCAACACAAAAGCCTTATACAGATCAACATTTAATACTACCGAACACCCAGACAGTGTTCGTAGACTTTAAGTCCTAGGCGTGTTCTAGCATTAAACTAGACTTCAGTATTTCTCAATAGTTTGTCCTCTCTCTGCGACGGGCGATCAGAATGAATAAAGAATTTGAACTGACACGATAGCCTGACGCTTCTCTTCTCTGATTGGCTGCTATCCGTAAGCGGCATTACTAATGTTCTGTTTCAGATGTAGACTAAAATTGCTGCCACATACCGACAAAATGGCGATGGACAACAGACGAGATGACTATGGCGCTGTCACAGTTTTGCTCTGTCCGACAAGGGGACTTGCCAATAACATTTAGATAAATCAAATTTACTGAAAAAGGTAGCTGTATATAGTCTATCCAATAAAGAATCTAACAACGGCAGAGGCTCAGCATTCAAACGCCTGAAATCAATGCAAATCCGAATGGATTTGTCTTTCTTTCTAATCAAAACCATAGGAAAACTGTATGGAGATTGAGAAGGGGAAATTATGTTTAATTTTATCATATCCTCTATTTTATTTTTGTACTTGTGATTGAAAATGTACAGGGATAGGATAAGGTTTAAGCTTGATTGGTCTGAAATCAGTAAGGAGAATATCATGTTCAATGATATTTGTACACCCAGGAATATCCGTGAGCAGGTCAGGAAAAGATTGTAGTAATAAAGAAATATGAGCTTTCTGATATAGAGCAAGAGTTGGCGAAATAAAAATATTCCTCCAAGTCTCCGTAGATGAAAGAGGTAAAGTAGGTAGAGATAAAAGAGGCTCAGAAATTTTAGGTAAATTCAGATAACTCTTCCTGTGTGACATCTAAGGAAGAGCGACGATCAATAGGCTCGTCGATAGCCTCAAAATTTAGTTTAAGATGTGGAGGACGAGAGTGAAATTGTTGCAGCATGTTGATGTGAAAGGTTTTTTCCTTTCCTTTAATAGATATAATGTAGTCAACATCTGACAACCTTTCAAGTGCAGTATATGGTCCTCCACAAGATACAAGTAATTTATTGTCCTTATTGGGTAACAATACATAGGCCTCATCACCTGGCCATAATTGGCGCAGTTTTCTGTTTTGATTAACAAACAATCTTGCCTTAAGTTTAGTTTTTTCTGATGCTTCCACAGCCATCTGGCATGCGTCGATAATTTTCTTTCTAAGATTAACCACGTATTGGTAGGAGGTTTGAACATCCTCAGGCATGTCAGCTCCAACCAATAACTGTTTCAATGTGGACATAGGTCCTCTTGGCTTGGCACCGAAGACTTATTCAAACGGCGCAAATCCAGTATGTTCGTTCGGTATCTCCCGATAAGCGAACAATACCGATGAGAGTACTCTATCCCAATCCTGCGGGTATTTTGCAGTTACTTTGCCTAGCATTTGTTTAAGACAGCGATTGAGCCTCTCAATTTTCCCGTTCGAAATTGGATGATAGACACTACTAAGAGATCTATCTATCTCAAACTCTCTCATAACTTGAGTCATAACGTCAGAAACAAACTGAGTTCCCCGATCTGATAACATGTTTTCTGGATAACCCAATCGACGGAAAATTAAAAATAGTGCGTCATCAACATCTGTAGTAGATATTGTTTTCAGAGAAATAGCCTCTGGCCAGCGCGTGAACATATCAATGCATGTTAGCACGTAACGATGACCTCTAGCTGACGTGACAGGTGGTGAGCATATAAGGTCGATTGACATTTTTGAGAATGGACGCAAAGATATGTCTGACGCCTGGATAGACGCATTATGCTTGGGGCGTTTCGCTGCCACATCTTGGCAAGTTTTGCATGTGTGACAAAAATTTTTTACATTCCTTGTCACCCCAGGCCAAAAGAAATTAGACAAAACCCTCTTTTTTGTCCTGGCAATCCCTAAATGTCCTGCGCAATTAACATCATGAGCATGCCGTAAAACAAATGGATGGAAACTAGTAGGCACCATAATTTGTTTTTTTTTAACTGATGTTGAATCTTGGAAATTACGAATCAAGATCCCATTCTTGATTGTATACCAGTGTAACGAATTATCATTAAAAATTACATAATCAGATTTGGCAACTTGAGAATTTTTTTTTAATGAATAATCTTCATTTTGCATCTGTATGAATGATTCTTTGTCAATAAGTTCAACATGTAAATCATCCTCATCTGTCCCCTCCTTATCAGACATTTCCCCATCAGTCACCACCTCTTCCATCACCCTCTCATCAGTCACCTCTTCATCAGTCACCTCCTCAATTTGAACCTGTTCTTTCAACTCTGCACGAGACTGAGCTCTAGTAGTGACAGCATTTGCCGTAAGCAAATGTTGCTGTTCCCATTTTAAAATATCATCAGTAGTGCATTCTTGAAGTCCAGGGATATTTCCCAGGGTTATTCTAGCGATTGGTTTGTCCAACCGGCACACGAAAGTCCTTCCTGTAAAATAGGGGTATCTAAAAATACTTCCGCAGTTGGATAATATTCAACTGTGCCCCCGAATGTAATGCACTTGACTTCTTTGTCTGTGTAATCAGATTGGTCCACTAAGGACCTTCGCACCCCAACAGTAGTGCTTCCATTGTCCCTGAGCACTGAAACAAGCTGGTTGTTTACAAAACCCCTATTAAATACTAGTGAACTGTTCCATCATAAGAGGACATGACTGGCAAAGGATGTCCACACAGGAGCCTAGGAACTCCCTGTAGCTGAAACAAAGAATTACATTCAGAACAATTAGTACTATTTGACAAGTCCACACTACATGCATTTGCATGAGAAGCAACATTGTTATTATGGACATTGTGAACTGTATTATTGTCACTTTGATGCACCACTGCATTGGAACGTTCAGGATTTCTAGAACGTTGGAAATTATTGTTCTGTTAAGAACTCTTGTTGTTGTAATTATTTACATTGTTTCCATAGAATGACCTGTGTCCTCTGTTTGATTGGAACTTGTATCTACCTCTGTTCCAATCCCTGCTAGGTCTGAAAGATGATTGTTGGGGGATATATCCATCCTCATATGAATGGAAATTCCTTAGAGGTTGTTGTGACCTATTGTTAAAATTATACCTCCCTCTGAAAGATCCAGTATTGTTATCTCGATTAAATCGAAAAATTTATGTCCGTGCTATTTGATCTTTGTCTGGGTAGACTGGACATCATAGTTCTAGCTGATGCCACTGGCAATGCATCCTTTATGTTAGTTCTGCTAAGATTTCTTCCAGAATGTGCAATTTGGTATTGTCGTCCAAGACTTTCCACAGCAGATAATGATTCAGGCTTTCTCTCATGCAAAAAGGACAAAAAGTCACCACTGACTGAAGACAACACTTTGTCTCTTAAAACCAAGTCAGCCAGCCCATCAAAAGTTTTATCAATTTTTGACAACTCAGCCCATATGGAAAAGGAAAGCTTAATCGATGAAATAAATTCAGCAAAATCCTTGGCTGAATCGGCAACAATGATTTCAGTTTCAATCTGTAACCATTTTCCCACAGTTGATACTTTTTTTAGCAATAAAGCTTTCACGCCATCATAATCATTTCTAGTGTGATCATCCATGGTGCAGACTGAAGTAAGAGCCTCACCAACTAATAATCTCATTAACCTGCTGGGCCATGTAGCTCCATCAATCTTAAACTCCTGGAAGCATGTTTTATATCCATTTAAAAATCATGAAATTTCGTCTATATTAGGATTAAATTTAGGTAAAATTAGTTTAAAAGTAGAGACATGGTCTTTCTTTCCAGCCTCCACACCTGCTGGATTAACCTGTTTATGTTGAAATCTTAATTTTTCCAACTCAATTTCTGCCATTCTGTGAGCATAGGCTAATTCTGCTTGAGCATGTGCCAATTTTTTATCCTCAAGTTCTTATTGTGCCTTTATTTCTGCTTGAGCATGTGCATGTGCCAATTTTTTCTTCTCAGCGAATTCTTCCTGTCTTTTCTTCTCAGCTAATTCTTCCTTTCTCTTCTCTCTTGCCAAGAGTCTCTCATCTCTTGCTATGTCCTCCAACCTCTTTATTTCCCTTGCATGCTCAGTGAAAGCAAAGGTTTTTAAAGCCTCACCCTCCATACCGAAGTCTTTTCAAACGATGACAAAATAATCCAAGGTAGCCATAATTCACTATTATTGTGACTCCAAAATGTCCAATTATAATTTAAATAATATATATTTAATATGTGAGCATATCAGCAATTATTATTTCACCAATCAATATCAATCGACTGCATTAACTAAAGATGGTATATTAGGAGCAACAAAATAGAAATACAAACCCGATTACAGGATAACAGTAGAAAGAGCCAACCCAAGAAAATACTAATGAATAAACCAAGGCAGAAATTTAAAAATTGTAGAAAAATGAAAAGAATTTGGCTCTACCACACTTATGACACAACAAGCACAATTTCACAACATATAATACATCTAATAAATGAATGATAGCAAGATGAGTTACACAATTTTCACAGACAATAATGAATAATACAATGAACTTGACAACAAATACAAATTTACAAATAAACAGGGCAAAACAGCTAACAGCAATGGTTATGATAAGCTCAGTAGCAGCAGTAAACACACAGCTTTGTAATGCCGGCCCCACCTATCTGAGAAAACCATGCACCAAACCCTATAGAACAACCAAGAATTCACTACCATAGGATTGGTATTGTGAATTTATGGTTCCCTCGCCAACCAACCCGCCTAACACACAAACATCGAAATACATAAATACATGAAACATAAAAAAAGAACCCTGTCAAATGAGATTCTTCAAACTCAAGCTGCATGAATCAATAAATTTACTTATCTGTTTTCTTGAAAAAAATCCTCCTGGGTCCAACTTCTGCCTCAGGGAAACAACGATTCAATATAAATGCAGCGACCAGTGTTAGACATAGGATGCTAACTTGCAGTCGATCAGCACCGCCATCTTGAAAATTTTAAGAATTTTGACATCAGTTAAAAAATTTTCAGAACCCAGTCATGATTACTCCCCTTTGGCTTAGCGTTATGCCAAAGTTAGCAAAATTGTTTCCCTTACAATACATCAACAAAATGTTCTGAAATAAAAGACAAGAAAGGAAAGAGAAGACGAACTCTTTGGGCACAGCACCCAAAAACAAAACACTAAAAAGGACAGTAAGCTTTTATTGCTATCGTTGATCAATCCTAACAAGAGCTTCTAGCTGAGCCAATGCTGTTCAGGATGGAGATTATAAGTGGTGGAAGCCATTTTCTTTCGGGCACAAGGCAAGATATAAATATGAGGATTTATGTTAAGCTTAACATTAATTTTAAATAGTCATCAATTTAAATGTACATTAATTCACTAAGATATTTTGTAAGATTAACGATTTATACTAACATACCCTCAGAGCTGTGCTATTTCGAAGTCTGCGGCTGTTAAAAGCTTCGATCTACAAATCGCTCACAATAGCGGTCAGTTGTGGTTTCTTCTCTGTTATCTTGGTTGTATTATGGATTAAGACTTCTAATATATAAGAGTCAACCCTCTGGATATCATCTCAGCTCTGTCAGATCTAGAAGTGATTTCGGGAGTAAGGAACTGTGTCTGAGACCGGGCATATTTATTCAATCTCAGTTCTAACCCTTGTTTTCTCAGAGGTCCGCGCCTGAGTTCACTTTTCCTCTTGTAAACTTCCCTGGGTAAAGATTCCACACTGCTCAGCAGTTATCGAATCATAACACTGCAGAATTTTAATGGTAAATTACTAGTTGCGAGACAAGTAATGAGCCACCTTAAAAATGCACACATCATTCCTAATACCCTGGGTAGCTATAGGCACAAGAAGACAAAATTGGAAAACGCTGGAACATTTGCGTATGATGTGTACGAGGTATTCCAGGGCAAACAAGTAACGGTTGCTGTGGCAATTGACCTAGAGTATGCCTATTACAGTGTGAACGTTGAAACCTTAATGAACTGTGTAATGGCTTGCGGTGTTAACCCTTGGCTAACAAGATGGATAGCAGCTGTTTTAACTGAGAGATCAGTTGCATTTCGCTTGGGAACATGGGTACCAGAACCAATGCATATTAGCCCGGGACTACCCCAGGGTTCTCCTCTATCACCGTTACTGTTTAACATCTACACAGAAAAAGTAAACATCATTCAGCCAACTGGGATGATACGAACATTGACTTTTGCAGGTGACATTCTCATTTACAGGACTGATTCTGACCGACAGGAGATGGGCAATACCATACACGAGACACTACATGAGGTGGTTAAATGGTGCGAGTACACCAGCTCCAAGGTCAATCCTAACAAAGTCTGTGTGCTGTGGTGCTCCTAGAACAACTCTATATTGAAAGCAGATCTTCCAGGCATAACTTTTAGTGGGCAGAAAATTGAAAGGCAAGACAGCCAGAAATTCCTCGGAATAACATTCGATTGCTGGTTATCTTACAAGTACCATGTTGATCTAAACATACAGAAATAAATTTAAATACATAACCACACAAAGCTAATAAAGTAATAGATGCTGAATCACATTCAGCTGGGGTCTCGGAAAATACGAGTCAATACTTCCTCACAGAACAGGGGGGAGAATAATACGTTTAAGACAGCTTAGATGAACTCAGTTGTTATGCTTGCTTTTCTTTAAAATCCTGTGAAGCTCCATTAAATAGATGAATCACTTTCTATTTATATCTCTGTGTCAAGATTAATCTTGAGCGAAGGTTGATACCTTTGAAGACCCTCATTATTACACTCTAAGCTTGGCCATTGTTGGACCACCATTGCAGAGCAGGGGAGACAATACCGTCATAGTAGCGTTTTGTTTTACATGATGAGCCTCTGAGTCTCCAAATGTTACTTCTTCCTGAGTTATATGCTTTACAGGGCACGTCTTGTTGTCGAATCCCCAGAGTAAAGGACGATAGGGAGGTAATCCTAAAAATATGATACTGGAAGACGGACATAAAAAAAAAGATGGAGACATTAAGAGAACTTTACGAGAAGAACCATGACATGAGAATTAGGCATGAATTAATTGAATGTCTATGAAACATTGTCAATATGCTAAGCAAGAAAGAAGGCTCAATACATTCCAAATACGGTACCTACGCCACATCATTTGTATTTCGTGGAAGGATAAACTGACAAATGCCGAAGTGTTGTTAAGTGCTGGCCTTCAAAGCATGTGTACACTGCTTAGCCAGCGCAGACTACGCTGACTTGGTCATGTCCGCCGCATGGAAGGTGGTCGCATCCCCAAAGATATTTTCTACGGACAAATGGTAGATGGCAAAAGAACAGCCTGGCGACTGCAGCTGAGGTTTAAAGATGTGTGATGTGTGCAAGAGAGACACGAAGGCACTGGACAAAAATCCAACAACCTTGGAGGATGAAGCTGCCGATCGCACCAAATGGCTATGCTCCCTGCGGCGCTACCTCAGATTGGGCGAAAAGAAGCTCTCACAACAAGCAGAAGAGAAAAGAGCATACCGAAAGAAACACCAGAAAAAAGCAGCTGAGGGCTATCACCTCAAGCGTGTATTCCCATATTCAGTTATGACTTAAGGGGCTACTAGATATTAATTGAAGCCTGAGCTCTACATGAAGCTGTAGGGAAAGAAGAAAAGACTAAAAGAACGGTATGCACTCTAGTATAAGATGAGATTATCTCGCAAAAACAACAAAAATTATTGCACCAGGCCACCAAACCTTAACCACGAACGATCAACACAGCGGTTAAATAGCCACTTCATTTGTCACTAGAAGACAATGGTGTAATTTTTAGACGAATTAATATTATACTTAAAGAACAGTATTCACGTTAGTATGTTATAGAATTATCTCACAAAAAGTTTTTTTAAAAAATAATAATTACACCAAGCCATCAACTTCCAACCCATGAACGATCAACACTTGTCACTAGTAGACAAGTGTAGTTTATAGACGCATAAATATAATACTTTAAGAACGTTATGAACTTTAGTATGTCATAGAATTATTTTGCAAGAACTACAAAAATTATTGCACCAGGTTACCAACCACGAACGATCAACGCAGCGGCTAAATAGCCACTTCATTTGTCACTAGTAGACAACGGATGCGATTTATAGATGAATAAATTACCAAAAATGTGCTTGTTGTAAGCAATCACTTTCATACGTTATACGGACTTCGCCGTCTCTGGCCGGCCGTATCTGTTAGATACAAGAACGGGAAAGTTCATACTTCACATAATCTACAACTAATGAAAGAATACGAGAGAGTCGCGTCAAGTATTTGAGTAAGGGCTCTTTAGATAGCAGATGTCAAATACGAAAGATCTTAGATTTTTTTGGTGTTTTTTTTTTTTTTTTTAATTTGACAGACCCCCTTGTGTAAAAGAGTTGTCAGGGTCAGAGATACACATGGAGACCAAAACCACAAAACTAGAAAAGAACAGGCGACAGATATGAAAGGGATTAAGGCAAGACCTTGAACGGATGGCACGGGACCGCAAGGCTTGGTGTGTTTTTGTTGGTGACATGTGCCCTACGTGGAGCTGAAGGGAATTGGCTGATTGAACATAAGAGACGACAAATGAGAAAACGACAGCACATTAATGAGAGAGAGAGAGAGAGAGAGAGAGAGAGAGAGAGAGAGAGAGAGAGAGAGAGAGAGAGAGAGAGAGAGAGAGAGAGAGAGAGAGAAGATGGGAAAGGCTATAATTCATAATCAGAGCTACAAAAACTGAAATGTAAATACTCGTACAACTGTGAAATGGAGATGTACAAGAAACGGCTAAAAGAAAACGTCATAAAGTCATTAAAAGATACCTGGGTCGAAGAGGAATGACTTCACAAGATAGGTCACTTGATAAAAGTGAGCACAAAAAATAAATAAAATAAAACCAATATGAAAATAGATAATGACACTTTTAGCTGTTAAATACCGAACGGTAGTGAAGAGTTAAACTTCACTTTACTAGGTCCAGCTTTAGGAGGTAAGTATGACCAGATCCCGTCCTCGCTGCCGAAGTGAAGATCATACCACCTTATGTTCGGTTTACTAGAGTGTGACGCTACCAGGTTTCGAACCTAGAACCCCGTAACTTTACCACGAGATTCAAGCGTTCTAACCATTCTGCCAATGTGAGGCTAAAAATAAAGAAAAAAAAAAAAACAAGAATGGGTTATTAAAAATTAAACAAATGATCTGTGTATACTGGACAGTACCTAGGTCACCAGAAGATATAAAGGGATGATTTAAACACCGATAGTTTTCAAGTACGTCAGTTTCGGAATTAATGTCAGATTGCAAAAATTTTAACAGATTGTAGACGTCGGAATTCCAATCTACGTGAGTAGAGACAGAGGCTTCTAAACAGATGACATCGTTTTGCAATTATATCGACACGAGGGAGGAACAAACAGTAACATTTCAGAAGGACAAGCTACAGAGCAGTCTTTTAAAACGTCGGAAATAGTTTCAGGGTGAAGCGCCGAAGTAAAAGGTTACAAATACAGAAGACTTTGTAGTTAAACTTTGAAGTCAAGCTTAGATGTGTTTTTAAAAAAAATTTACATTCATTCATTTTTCTCTTTTCCCACACTTCTTTGTGGAGGGAGCCACCACGGTAACCAACATCAAAGTGCACGTTGCTGCAGCAGTACTTTCTATAGAAGTTTGTTGTATATAATAAAATTACCAGGCTCATGCGTCACCTCACTTCAGTTGCCTTTTATAACATGTCTGAGTGAGAAGAAGTTATAGTTTCTTTAACTTCTCAGAAACCATGGCAACTACAGGCGGCAGTTCTGCTTACACGTATTTCTATAAATGAGCACATCAGTAATAGTTGTGCGGTACTCTATAACATTAATGATAATAATAATTGATATTATTACACTTTTTAACTCTTAAAGAACCTGATGGTTTTCCCTTGTTTGACACAAGGAAGTTTCATATAATTTTAAACTTTTGCCGGTTCTTTTCAAGTCTTGTTTACAAATGGTAATGCTATACACTGAGTGTCCGAGTGGCTGAGTGTTCGAGTGGCTGAGTGTCCGAGTGACTGAGTGTCCGAGTGGCTGAGTGTCCAAGTGGCTGAGTGATTAAAACATCTGGTCTCTCACAGCAAAGGTGTCGGTTTTGAATCACAGTACCGACACGCTCAAGTCTACCCAGCTTTAAATGGGTACCTGACTCTGCTCTTTGAGTTAGGGAAGGAAACAACAGAGTTGAAGGAAATTAGTCACCCCCACCTCTAGACCTAGTATGGTGAAGTCTCTAAAACTTCACTCCCTTAAGGCAGTATTTGTTATATGACTACCTTTACCTTTAACGCTACACACACAGATGTAAAATGAAGATCAATAAATGTATAAAATTAGGACAAAACAAAACAAAAACTTAGTTCAAATATACAGGCCCTGAAAACTGGCCTCCAGTCACTAGTACCTGAGATAATCTGCCTGACGGTTAAATCGCTCTTGAGCTGACTGGGACAACACTTTTTTCCCCATTGCGCTACAAACTCAAAAGGGTTGTCACAAATGTCACAATTTTTTGTGACTAAGGAGAATTTTAAAAAAAGAATTTTGTGATTACACCTGGATAAACAATAAATTGTGACATTAGAAATTGCAATGCAGTAATATATATCCTCGCATGTAAGAGCCAGATTAGTGCAACAGTGAAGATCATGATCACAGCCAGGAAGAGGGGTACCATCGGACACTATTACGAGAGTACTGTAAAAGGTGCATGTAGTCCCATGTCAGATTCTGCTGCAGGGGAGCGAAGTACTTACTGTTAAATATATATTTGAAAGTTTGTTTTCTTTTTTATAAGGGGAGAGATCTTTGCACTCTATATGCACAGCTTCGTATAAATCGCTCTATATGACATGTCTGAGAGAGCTGCCGTTCTTTTCTTTCTTTGTCTTCACTGAGAGTGCAACCTCCTGAGGTAAAAGAAATTGCAACAGAAACTTTTGTTTCAAGCATACAAAAATACTCACATGCAAGCTGATCTGCAAGATGGCCAGCTGCTGTGCTAGTTTCATGATCCATGTGGAAAGATAAGGACAAGACGACAAATAAACAACACTGAGAATAGATAACTAAAAGGTAAAGGTAAAAGATCCCGTTACACGCCCATTGAGGAATATTGGGAATATGGTGTTAGGCCCATATTTTCTTGATCATCTGCACACTAGGGGTGATGTGATCAGGATATAGGCAACTATACAGATTGAAATAATTATAACATATTATATATTTCGGTTTTTTTTTCTCCTAAGTCCATGCCTAGAATTTCTAGTAGAAAGCTCCGTGATCGACCCAGCTTCATGAATTGGGTACCTGAGCAACTCTGGGAAGGTTAAAGGCGGCAAGCGTAATGCTGACCTCATCATCCCTAGTCTGCCGTATGGTCAAGAAAATATGGGCCTAACATCATATTCCCAATATGCCTCAATGGGTTTGTAAAGGGATCCTTTACCTTTCCTTTACCATGCTTAGGAAGGTCCAGAATGGATGGCTATGGCAAGAATGGAAGACATACATAGTCTTCTGGAACTCGTGTAGATCTACTGTCCTGGTCATGCAGGGGTAGGTGGCTGTCGTAGATTTCCGATAGGAGAATTAAGACTAGGTTTGGTCCCTTCTGAATAGGTTTGAATAGGTGATAGACTCAGTGAGAGTTAGTGAAAGGTAATAGAATTTCCACACACGTGAGATGATAGATTTGATATAGTGGCTGTCTCTGAAAGCGAAAAGAATTCTTCTCTCTCTCACCTATCTTCTACAACAGTTGTTACAGCGTCAGACAGACTACACCAATATACATATTACGTATATTTCTATCACTCACAGGCACGCACATACACGTGACGACAGGTAAACACACAGACGTGGGAAAACTATAACAATGATATATATATTATCTAGAACGAGCTGACCAAACACGATTATTTAGTTCAAGAGCGATTTTAATATCAGGAAAAAATCGGCTCACAACATCAAAGAAAGTACATCAAGGAAAATACATATACACATAGTCATAAAAAATCAAGGAAATGTTGCAAGGATGATAGCCCCGTTATAGTGTTAACTCTAGGTTTAGCCCGGCCCCGTTAAGAGAACAGATGATGGCGCCCGAGTCACAGATACATAGGGTTTGAGTCTAAGAGTTTTTCTATGTTTTATCTCGTAATTATATGCACAGAGTTTGAAAAAAATCTGATTTAACCTAAAACAAAACACAAGAACTCTAGCCTTAGCAACAAATTATGCAGATTGAAAAAAAAAATTAGGACAGCAACAGGGTGTCAAAGATATAATAGTGAAAATATCACTCAGACCAGCGTACACTCATTCATTCCGCCATGGCTTCTCATTCAGGTACTCACGACTTTGCTCGCTGCCTCTTGGAACACATTGGTTTTAGATCTTCACACAGACTCAAAAAAATGCAGTCTTCTGCCAAGAAGTCCCCAGTTCCAAAAGACGTATTTAACTTGGAGTCTCCGGGAACGACTACTTGGGTATGCAAATTTGTTCAAATGTCTGATTAAGTCACCTAACAATTATTCCAGGCGCGGGAGTTAGCAGAGCACAGTGTCAATAGCGTAGGTTTCTAAAAAAATGATGAATGTCAGGTCGGTGCCTTCCCTCAGTATAGGATTCACTTTAGTCACACCACAGATTTGTCCACAAGATATAATCTAGTCGGGAAATGATTGTTAATATTCACGCCACCAGGCAGCAAATTATATAGAGTTTCTAGAAGAAATTAAGTGCTGGCTCCAAGGTCCAGTATTTATCATTACAGTCTTTGAAAACCCGTTATAGGGATATTAGTATTTCTGTCTAACTTGCACCGTCAGATCAGTGTTACTTGAGAAAACCCACGTGGTTCAAAATAAGGACTGTCTATTTCTTCACAAGTATGGAAACTACTACTAGGTGCTGGTAAAGTTAGGGTCACCCCAAAACTTTCACTGTGTGGAGGAAAAATAACACATATAATATAATAAACAGAATCTGTACTGGTTAAAACTTACATTTAAACTTGCAAGCAGAGAGCTTTGCTTATCATTTAAACTTCCCGTGACGTAAGTTATATTTAAAAATCAGCAATCCTAATGAATTAGGAACACGTGCGTATTCCGTCACCATTCATGAGGCTGGATTCTAGAGTTTATACGTTAGTTTAGAAAAATACACTCGACTGAGTATTAGCAGTTAAATTAAATTTATAAATAGCTACAATTGCCGTTATAAGCTAGAAATTTTAATTTTATTCTGCTTTCCACTGAATGCTTCCCTAGAAAATATAATAGCCTACCACTTTATTTCTCTTCTGCGCTAAAGAAATAGATTAAAATGAATTAAGCGATTTAACACTTTAACACTCACAAAATCTATATATCTATCATATTAATTACCTCAACCACAGAATTACAGGTAGTCGCACAACTTAAGAATAAAAATGCTGAAAATATTTCTGGAAGTCTAGAAGTTCGACAAATTGCCGAAACAAACTGAGATCTTCGCTAACAGCTATTCTGTTTTCGAGCGACCTATCTACTGTGGAGTCTATGAGCGAGAATGAAATTAAAGTTTCAAACTTGGCCAATATCTTAAAATCAGACAAAGGGCCCAAACTTATTTCGCCAAGCGAAATTATCTCCCCTACTCCCAACATTTACGTCCGCTTAACGCGTGTCGTAACTGTCACCTACTGACCACGATGTACGCGTGTCAGTTTCAAATCCCAGACAGCCTGACTCCATTTCAGGGCAGTTTTCACACTACAGCTGACCATGGCCCAAGTGAGCGCCGTGTCAGTTTGGGATTTTCCAGACAAATGTCTGGATACTGACCGGTGCAGATGTAAAGTATCACACCTCACCGGGACTTATGCCGAGAAGAAGCTCGCGCGCTCGGTGAGAATGTAGACGATTTGCTACGTCCTGTGTTCAGCGAACCGACTTATCACGCCTTCTGACGCCCTGCAGCCCTGACATCTACGTAATATCGTCCTAGCGCGATTCTCAGTTTTAGAGAAAGGAAAACAGGTAAAGTTTGCGAATTATATGAAAATAATATTCGCAAAACGAATGGTTGTAAAAAAATACAGGAAAAAATGAAATACAGAGATAATAAAAGAGAGAATTTTCGGGTGAAAGAAATAGGAAGAAGTTGTAGGAAATTAAATGAATATAAAACCTACGTGACAGTGGCAATGAGAGAACTGACCCATTCGCTTCGAGAGCACCTTTGGATGATGGAGAGATAGTAAGGATAATTGAAAATCGCATGTTTGAGAACGACATTGCGATGTGTGAATCAGCAAGGTTAAGACTGTTCGAATTGGGTATGAAACGTAAGACTAGCAGGAATGGGCTTAGAAGTGGGTGCAGTCGTCGTGTATACAACCAGCGCGCTACAGGAACAGTTAGCATTCATACCCTTCGACATTTGCTGAGTGAGAATGAGCATCGATGGGTTATTGTTATTGTTAATCAAAATCGACATTATTGCACTCCGGGCAAACCCATAGGTGCTCAGTCTCCCTCAGAAAATGTCGAAGAGTATGAATGCTAATTGTACCTATAGCACGCTGGTTGTACATACGACGGATGCGTCCTCTCTCATGTCCATTTCTATTAGTCCCACGTTTGCCAAACTCAAACAGTCTCATCCTTGTTGATTCATTCATTGCAGTGTCATTATCCAGCAGGCGATCATTAATTGCATTTATTATCTCTCCCTTATCTATGTCCAATGTCCCCACTATGGGTGCTCTCGAGGCCAGTCTGTCAGCTCTCTCATTGCCACGTACCCCTGCATGATCAGGACAGTAGATCCACACCAGTACTTGAAGACTTGAGGATTCTATTGATGTTTTCCATTTATGCCGCAGCCATCCGTTCTGAACTTTCCGAAGCATGGCTTGAGAGTCTGACAATATAACTGCCCTGGTTGATGGAGTTTTAGACAGCCACCTCAGTGCTGCAGTAACTACCTCTACCTCCATTCTCATGCTGGAGGTTGTTGTCATGTCTGCTCCACTCTGTTCAGCGACGGCCCTGCCCTTTATTCTCCCAGAGAACCCCCATTCTGATTTCGCCCACGGCACTACAGACCCATCAGTGTACACAATGGCGTCATCATCCCCAGCATGATCACTTATCATCTGATTAATCTCCAGCTCTACTTTTCCATTGCCCCAAGATCTGTACTCTCTGCCAAGGTTAATTATGACCTGTTGATAGTTTATCCAGTTCTCCCCTGACTTACTGCACTCTTCCCCTTTGGATACATTTTCAACCCTGGTCAACTGACCAATCGTAGCCTCTGCCTGTGCCATCCATGACATCCCCCTCTTGATTCTTACTCCTTTGACGTCAGCTACGTTCTCATGTAGGGGGTGGGGTGTCTTTTGTCGGTGGTTACCGCATTTAGGCTTTTTGAGCACCATGAGAAATACACCGATGGGTTAGCCCTGAGTGCGGTGATGTCGAATCTGGTCAATATTTCATTTACAGATTCAGGTCAGATTTTGAAACATTATGAATGTAATAAAGTCACTCTGTGTGACACCCCGCTCAAATTTCCCCGATTCAAAAATCTTGTTAACGTAAATTTACAACCTATAACCCACTACTATTATGTTTGAAATTTGTCAAGGGCAAGGTCAAACCTACCGCTAAAAATTGGACAAAATAATTTGAATTTTCTACTACCCCGTTAAAAATCTATAAATAATTTCCATGTTTGACCTTGGTCTGAAGGCCACAGACAAATCAACCGCCAACATTTTAACTAAAGAATTTGAATTTTCCACTACGCCAAGTTAAAAAGGTTACTACCCCCTTTTAACACGCACTACCCCTCCAAATATTTATTAACAAACGTCGTAAAAATTAACAACCAATCGTATTGTTACCTCGTTTTATAGTGACGATAAAATCTTGGTTGTAGGAGAAAATATGCATAATCTGTGCTTTGGAATAAAATTAAATAATTTATTTCTCAAAAATTAAAAGAATTAAAAGGAGAGAGATATCTTGAAATACAGGGTTAATATTGCTTAATATATTGTCATAAAGATTTCTCCGTAATAATGTTATTTTGACATAGAAAATTTTATTTTAGTAATATTTTCAGTTCGCAAAAAGCACCATTAATTACTTAACAATTATACAGATGAAAAGGGGGAAGAATAATTAAATGAAACTTATATAGATAGAAAGAGGGCATTTGGCCGCTTAATAATCTATTTTGATATTAAAAATCTGTCCATAAATAAATGAGATATATAATATATAAAATAAAAACAGACGAGCGAACACACTTATAAACTGCTCAATTTTGTAGCTTGGGGGAAAAGTTAAAATTTGTTTACGCGCGTTCTGATTGGTTAGGCGTAGTTGAGGATGGGGCAATAAGAATTAACAATTGCTTGCAAAGTCGGCCAATTGAAATTTAAACGAACTAATCTGACATCAGCGGGAGAGCCTGTGTGACCAAAGCTTTCGCCGTCTGGAACACTAAAGCAGTAGTAGAACTCATTTACTGCATAGTCAAGCTTATGTTATGTGAAATTCTTACTTGAGGGTTATATGTCAGAATACTTATTGGTGGCAGGAAACCTGGTGAGGGACGAAAATCTTGGGAGTGATCGCTCAGCATTCAAGTTGTAGCTAGCCCCACACCTTCGACCAGGAGCACCACATTTGTTGATTCTGAGGACCTATGGGCCAACTGTTTTCTTCAATCCATGCCAGTTAAGTCCTTTAGAAAAGGCACTGACAAATTATTGATATCATAAAGTTCCACCATAATAATCATAACCATAATAATAATAATATAATCACATTGAACTGATGAACCCAACAGTCTTTCCAACACATTAACAGTGATCAGTACAAACCGGTAAACAGAACAGTGGGTGGATTTCTTCAGTGATTTTCTTTTGTATAAACAAGAGACATGGACAGAGTTCCAATTTATTTATTTTAAATAGTGTAAATAAAAATTCGATTGAGTTTGACAATCTCTGTCCTAAAAAAATTGAGGTACAGGGAGATTAAATTGTAAAAAATAATTACCTAAACTTCATCAAAAGTCTTACTTACTTTAATTTTATTGGGTTAAAATTTTGTTTGACATTTTTCTTTCATCGCATAAAATACATTACCCTAGACACTAGCCACACAACATTACAGAGATTAATTTATACAAGGTGAGATCTTAGAGGTGGCGGCTAGGGACCCTGAGAATTACATCATCATCATCATCAATTAGACTCAGGGAACTTACACAGCTTGACCTTACCTTGGGTACCCTTAGTTTAGTAACACTTTAACCTCAAAGTTACCACATATTGGGGTCCTGTCCGGGATTATTTACCATCATAGCCCCAGGGTATTGTGATTGTAGAAATAAATAAATAATACAATTAATAAATTGGTGGAATTTGGTGAACTGTCAGTGCCTTTAATAAGTAGTTAGAAAGTTGGTTAATTTATAATATATTATTGTTAAATTTGTATTGAGAGAAAGGATGGCAGACTTGGCTAAATTTAGATCTGCTACAGTGCAGACGGCGAAAGAACTTGGCATGGAGGGGCAAGCTCTGATTCAGTATGTAACTACTGAATATGATAAATTCATTGATAGGGAAGATAGGAGATTAGCAGAAGATAAGAGATTACAGCTAGAGGCTGCTAATGAGGCTAAGAGATTACAATTAGAGGCTGATAGAGAAGCTAAGAAATTAGAGGCTGATAGGAAGGCTGAGATTAAAAGGTTACAGTCAGAGGAAAAGAGAGAGGAAATGAGATTGCAAAGGGAGGCAGAAGAAAAAAGATTGCAAAGGGAGGCAGAGGACAAAAGATTGCAAAGGGAGCATGAATTAATACTAAAAGAACTGGAACTTCAAGGCCATGCTCCAAAAAATGGTAACAGCCCATCTACCTCTGATGCTAGCACAAGTCAGGGTGCCTCTAACTTAGCTATGAATTTTCACTTAGATCCTTTTGTGGAGAAGGACGACAAGATTGAGTCCTATCTCAGTACGTATGAAAGATTAGCTACAAATTATGGGCTAGAGAAGGAGAAGTGGAGTTTAAAATTATCCCAAGGGCTTAAGGGAACCTCTTATGAAGTCTTCTCAAAGTTAAGCAGAGAAGACCAAGAAGATTATGATATTTTAAAACAGGCCTTACTAATTAGATATGAGAAGAACGGGGAATTTTATAGGAAGAAATTTAGAAATGCTAAGCTACTGTCTGGGGAGACTTACCACCAGTTCTCTGCCAGACTAAAAACCTATTTGGAGAAATGGACTGCTCTGGGGAAAACCCAAGATCTGAATGAAATGATTATGATGGAGCAATTGAGAGAGTCCATGGCTCCAGACCTGAGAAAATTTCTCACGGAACACGGTGCAGAGAGGCTATGGGAGATTCTCAATGTTGCTGAGAGATATCAGGCAGCCCAGTCAGAAGTAGCTAGTATTAAAAAGAAACCAGTAGAGAGTAATAAACCCCCACAAAATCAGAATAAGTTTGACAATAGAGAACAAGGCCATAGGTTTAAACCAAATTATGAAAGGCAGAGATTTGATCCTAGGGATAGAAACCCTCAAGTAAATGACAAGAAACCTTACAGACCAGAAGAAAGATGGTGTAAATTTTGCAAGTTGAACAATCATAACACCCGAGACTGTAAGAAGAAACCTCCATATTACGCTGCATGCCTTAAAACAGGACACACGGGAAAGAAGGAACAACCTACTGGACAGCAGGAACCTCATCATCCCCCTGTATGTGAAGATGCAGTATGCAATGGGGCCACCATTAGGTGCCTTTATGATACTGGATTGGATTTTGACTCAGTCGTGAGTTCTCACCTAGTGCACCCAGATCAATATACCACAGAAATAGTGGAGATCCAAGGGGCGACTAAGGAAGTAGCAACCATGACACTTCCCATTGCAAGAATCAATGTAAAAACTCGCTATGTGGAAGGAGTGATTAGAGCAGCAGTGATAAACGAACCAATCTACCCTCTGATACTGGGGGGTAGATACGTGTTTTTGGGAAATCCCAAAAGACCAGTGATTATGACAGCAGTACAGACCAGGTCACAGTCAAGGAAGGAGGAAGATAACCCAATAAATAATCATCCAGAGGAGATGAAGAAGGCACAGGCTGAGGATAGGTCACTAAAGCCGTGTTTCAGGAAACTCCCAAAAAGCCATACCCCTCCAAACAAAGGAGACTTTTATATGAAGAACAAATTAATGTATAGGAAGGCTAGTACTGGTTCAAATGATCATGAACAGCTAGTCCTTCCCACTTCTTATAGGGAAAAGGTGATGGAGTTAGGACATGCTATCTCCTTCAGTGGTCATATCGGGATCAGCGCCACAGGACAACGTATAGCTTGTCATTACTTCTGGCCAGGAATAACTGAGGATATAAAGAGATATGTGAAATCCTGCCCAGAATGTCAAAGGGTAGCTCCAAAGCATTGGACTGCACCTGCAACTCTAAGGGAGATGCCAATCATGGGAACCCCTTTCGAGAGAGTTGCAGTGGATATTGTTGGACCTCTCACACGAACCAAGAGGAGAAACAGTTATATTCTTACTCTGGTGGACACTTGTTCTATGTGGGGAGAGGCAGTAGCCATGTCATCAATCGATTCCAAACATGTGGCAGAGGCGTTACTTACAATATTCACAAGGTTAGGTTTTCCCCACCAGATCTTGACTGATAATGGATCACAGTTCAAGGGGAGGCTAACTGAGGACGTTTTCAGGATCTTCCAAGCCAAACACTTTCATTGTAGTCCGTATCACCCCCAAGGGAACGGGCAGGTGGAAAGGTTCAACGGAACACTTATTTAAATCTTGAGAAAGTTGGCACATGAGAAACCTGATACATGGGATCAATACTTACCCGCGGCCCTCTTTGCTTATCGGGAAGTCCCCCATAATTCAATAGGAATGGCACCGGCAACGTTGTTATTCGGCCGGCCCATAAAAGGTCAATTGGAAGCCTTATTGAGGACCTGGACAGATGAGAAGGCAGAAGAGACTGTAACCTCATCATATCAGTATTTGAACGAGCTGACCACTCGCTTAAAAACTGGCTGGAAATTAGCAAATGATAACCTAAGACAATCCAGGCAGAAACATGCTGCATATTATAATAGGAAGGCGACGGATAGAGAGCTTGCCATGGGAGAGAAGGTGCTTCTTCTGTTACCCGGCAGCAGCAACAAACTTCAGATAGGATGGCAAGGTCCATATACAGTTCTAGAAAAGGTATCTAGAACTAGTTACAAGATAGACAAGGAGGGGAAGGAAAAAGTCTATCATGTGACCCTCCTTAAGAAATACTATGATAGAAGAGTCGAGGAAGAGACACATTTAATGACCTTGGCCATAGCCACTGAGATGAAGAACGAACCTCTCACCTCTTACGAATATCCCCTGAAACCATGCGAAACCTCTGCGCAGGTAAAAATCAGTAATCATCTGACACAAGGGCAGAGGGAGAAGATTCGGAAGGTTCTGGAAAATCATACAGACGTGTTAACGGACAAACCGGGGCACACAAATTTGCTGGAGTATGAGATGAAACTGCTAGACCCAACACCCATCTGTATGAGAGCCTATACTATCCCATTCGCAAAAGAGAAAGCTTTAAAAGAGGAGACAGATTATTTGTTACAAGAAGGGATTATTTCTCATAGTGAATCTCCTTATAGTTCCTGTGTGGTATTGCTGAGAAAACCATCTGGAGAGCATAGGCTGTGCATAGATTACAGGAAACTGAATGCTGTCACAGAAAGTCAGGTGGATCCACTACCGGATACTAACCAACTGTTTGCCAGGTTGAATAAGGCAAAATATTTCTCAAAAGTAGATCTCAGTAAGGGATATTACCAGATCCCAGTGAAGCCTGAGATTCGACCTTATCTAGCCTTTAGCCCCACGGAAGGGCACTACGAATTCAACATGTTGCCGTTTGGATTGAAAAATGCTCCGAGTGTGTTTTCTAGAATGATGAGAAAACGGTTGGATCCCCTGAAAAATTCATGTTTTACTAATTTCATGGATGACATCCTCATCGCTACAGAAACCTTTGAGGAACATGTTGACACGCTTAACTCTTACTATACGTGAGCTAAAACCGCGTTTTTACGCGCTAGTTTTGCTATCGTTACCGTCGCGCGCCAGTTGAACTGGCGAGCCGTAAAATTGGTAGTAAACCCGCTCCACTTCACAGGGCTTGCCGGATAGTAAGAGTTAATATGTTATTTGACAGACTCAGAGAGGCAAACTTAACTGCTAGACCAACAAAATGTTGTATTGGATGCAAGGAATTGGAATTCCTGGGACATACTGTACATCAGGGTAGCATGACCCCTGATCCTAAAATCTGGAGAAATTGCAGAGAGCACCCCGACCCCAGACTAAGAAGGATGTGAGATCTTTCGTCTCACTTTGTGGGTTTTCATCATCATCTCAGCCCGTAACCGGTCATGGGTCCTAGGGGTGCCATGGTGGAAGCATCAGCAGACAGGGTCCTCCACTGCTCTCCACTGCCAAAAGTATATTAAAAATTTTAAATCTGTGTGTGCTCCTCTAACAGATTTAACTCGTAAAGGGAAACCAGATAAAATAGAATGGTCAGCAGAATGTGAGCTGGCATACAATGAGTTAAAGCAAAAACTCACCAGTAAGCCCATATTGAAATTACCTGATTTGAGTCAGGAATTCGTGGTAAGAACGGACGCTAGTAATGTGGGATTGGGAGCCACATTGTTACAAAGGTCTTCTTCACCAGATAGGGAATTGAACACAGTTGCTTATGCCAGCCGCAAATTAAACAGAGCGGAACAAAACTTCTGAACATAGAAAAAGAATATTTGGTTTTAGTCTGGGCGATAAAGAATTTCCAGATCTATCTGTATGGTAGGCATTTCGTGGTCAAAGCGATCATCAGCCCCTGGTTTTTCTAGCTCAGGCAAAACATGGTAATGCACGATTGTTAAGGTGGTCACTCCTCATACAACCTTACTCGTTTACCATTGAGTACATTCCTGGTTCACAGAACGTTGGGGCAGATTTCTTGAGTACGCACCCACCTGCAGGAAACCAGTAATCCATAAAGGCCTAGAGAAGTCAAATTGATCGAGATTGTAACACAGATAATAAAGCTGCCCTAGTGGTGCAGGCTTTTTTTAACAGGGGAGATATGTAATAAAGTCACTCTGTGTGACACCCCGCTCAAATTTCCCCGATTCAAAAATCTAGTTAACGTAAATTTACAACCTATAACCCACTACTACTATGTTTGAAATTTGTCAAGGGCAAGGTCAAACCTACCGCTAAAAATTGGACAAAATAATTTGAATTTTCTACTACCCCGTTAAAAATCTATAAATAATTTCCATGTTTGACCTTGGTCTGAAGGCCACAGACAAATCAACCGCCAATATTTTAACTAAAGAATTTGAATTTTCCACTACGCCAAGTTAAAAAGGTTACTACCCCCTTTTAACACGCACTACCCCTCCAAATATTTATTAACAAACGTCGTAAAAATTAACAACCAATCGTATTGTTACCTCGTTTTATAGTGACGATAAAATCTTGGTTGTAGGAGAAAATATGCATAATCTGTGCTTTGGAATAAAATTAAATAATTTATTTCTCAAAAATTAAAAGAATTAAAAGGAGAGAGATATCTTGAAATATAGGGTTAATATTGCTTAATATATTGGCATAAAGATTTCTCCGTAATAATGTTATTTTGACATAGAAAATTTTATTTTAGTAATATTTTCAGTTCGCAAAAAGCACCATTAATTACTTAAAAATTATACAGATGAAAAGGGGGAAGAATAATTAAATGAAACCTACATAGATAGATAGAGGGCATTTGGCCGCTTAATAATCTATTTTGATATTAAAAATCTGTCCATAAATAAATGAGATATATAATATATAAAATAAATACAGACGAGCGAACACACTTATAAACTGCTCAATTTTGTAGCTTGGGGAAAAAGTTAAAATTTGTTGACGCTCGTTCTGATTGGTTAGGCGTAGTTGAGAATGGGGCAATAAGAATTAACAATTGCTTGCAAAGTCGGCCATTTGAAATTTACACTAACTAAGCTGACATCAGCGGGAGAGCCTGTGTGACCAAAGCTTTCGCCGTCTGGAACACTAAAGCAGTGGTAGAACCCATTTACTGCCTAGTCAAGCTTATGTTATGTGAAATTCTTACTTGAGGGTTATATGTCAGAATACTTATTGGTGGCAGGAAACCTGGTGAGGGACGAAAATCTTGGGAGTGATCGCTCAGCATTCAAGTTGTAGCTAGCCCCACACCTTCGACCAGGAGCACCACATTTGTTGATTCTGAGGACCTATGGGCCAACTGTTTTCTTCAATCCATTTCAGTTAAGTCCTTTAGAAAAGGCACTGACAAATTATTGATATCATAAAGTTCCACCATAATAACCATAACCACAATAATAATAATATAATCACCTTGAAGTGATGAACCCAACTGTCTTTCCAACACATTAACAGTGATCAGTACAAGCCGGTAAACAGAACAGTGGGTGGATTTCTTCAGTGATTTTCTTTTGTATAAACAAGAGACATGGACAGAGTTCCAATTTATTTATATTAAATAGTGTAAATAAAAATTCGATTGAGTTTGACAATCCCTGTCCCCAAAAAATTGAGGTACAGGGAGATTAAATTGTAAAAAATAATTACCTAAACTTCGTCAAAAGTCTTACTTACTTTAATTTTATTGGGTTAAAGTTTTGTTTGACATTTTTCTTTCATCACATAAAATATATTACCCTAGACACTAGCCACACAACATTACAGAGATTAATTTATACACGGTGAGATCTTAGAGGTGGCGGATAGGGACCCTGAGAATTACATCATCATCATCATCAATTAAACTCAGGGAACTTACACAGCTTGACCTCACCTTGGGTACCCTTAGTTTAGTAACACCATAACCTCTGAGTTACCACAATGAATAATTAAGTCCTTCGGTTAGGAATTAGTGGGGAGTGTAAGTGAATATCAGTGCCAGATAAAGTAATAACCAGGAGAAAGAACTTTGAACGGTTGGCACAAGCCAGGGAGACTTGGAGTGAATTTGTTGAACCCTGAGCTCCATTGGGACCTGAATCGTAATGAATGAATACTCAGAATCTTTCATTACAGTTATCTTTCTTCAATCAGAGCGTCTGATTGACAGGGTGATAAGAACGCTGTTCTCTCGCGGCAAAGTTACCGTCTCGGATCACGGTACTGCCACGCTTCAGTCTACCCAGCTGTAAATGGGTACCTGACTCTGCTCTTGAGTTAGGGAAGGGAAAGGCAACGACGAAGGGAATTAGTCCCCCACCACTTGATGATGGACCCATTATGGTGAAATCTCTAAAACTTCACTCCCCTACAGCAATATTTGCTATTCGACTACCTTTTCTTCAATCTAATCTCTATTCTCCAAATCAGAAGATTTTAATAAACGTTTTCACCAATACCAATGTCATTGAACGACCTTTCTGGTGATAACAATATCCCAGGCTCTCAAACATACAGTCGTAACTAGGACTAGATGTGGATGCGTCACGGTTGATCCTTGTCCTTTTCAAAAGTTCAGGGTTAACATTATACGACCACGCGAGGTGACGTACTACCCACGAACATCCATTACAGCGGTGTTGAGTTTCTTTAATGTCCAGTCGTGCTTAACAGAAGATTTTTTTCCCCCTGAAAGTAACAAGCCATAAATTATGGCTTAATGGGGACAATTTTAGGTTTCAAGGTTTAAAGATAACATAAAACAGATTATCTCAAGTCGACAAAGGATTTGCTGGTGGTGTGAAAATACTTGTTCCAGGTGTCGTGCTATCTTTTAGCGTCGTCTTCACATTACAGGTGTGATAGATACTTTTACGGACATTGAGAATTGTTAGTATCTTTGATACTGCATTTAGGATGTCTCCCACGTCAGTCGCTGGCATGGAAAACTTCGGGAGAGTCAAAGAGCACGTAGTGAAGAGTTCCGACGTAGGCAATTTCAAATATGAGGACAAATGACCACATAAAGGAGAAACACAACAAAGCTATTACTAATAAAGTACTTTGAATTCGTTATACATATCTAGTTTATACTTAAAACGCACGAACATTACTGATTTATAATATGCTTAATGCATCCACCATAATTAAATTAAGATTATGTGCACAGCAGTGCATAAAGAGAGCAGTTGGAGCAATGTCCCCGTTGTCTCCTAGTTTGGAGACCTGATATTAAACCAGTTATTATTGTTGTTCATCAGAATCGACGTCACTTCACTCCAGGCAAACCCATAGGCGCACAGTCACCTCCAGCAAATGTCGAAGGGTATGAATGCTAATTGTTCCTGTTGCACGCTGGTTGTAAATACGTCTGATGCATCCTCTCATACGTCCATCCCTGCTGGTCTTATGTTTGATGCCAAATTCCAGTAATATTAGCCTTGATGATTCATCGATTGCAGTGTCATTCTCTAATAGGCGATCATTAATTGCAATCAGTATCTCTCCCTTATTCATATCCAATGCACCTTCTATGGTTGCTCTTGGAGCTAGTCTGTCAGTTCTTTCACCCCTGCATGACCAGGACAGTAGATCCACACCAGTTCCTAGAGATTCGAGGCTTCTATGAAGGTTTTCCATTCATGCAGAAGCCATCCACTTTTTACCCTCCAAAGCATAGATACAATAACTGCCCTTGTTAATGAAGTCGCAGACAGCCACCTTAAGGCTGCAGTAGCTGACTCGCATTCCCATTGTCATGTTGGATGTTGTTATCATGTAAGCCCGCTATGTTCAGCGATGATTCTGCCCTTTACTCTAACAGAGAAGCACCACCATAATTTCTCACCATAGATTACAGACCCATCAGTGTACACAATGGCATCATCAACCCCAGCATTATCATTTATCAGTTGATCAATTTCCAGCATGCCCTCACATTGGCAGAAGTTCTGCACTCTCTACCAAGGCTGATGATGACTTGCTGGTAGTTAGTCCAGTTCTCATCTGACTTACTCCACTCCTCCCCTTTGAATATATTTCCAACTGTGGTCACGTGCTTAATCGTTGCCTCTGCCTGTGCCATCCATGACATCCCCCGCTTTATTCTCGCTTCCTTAATGTCAGCTATATTTCCATGCAGGTTGTGTCTTTTGACTGTAGTTACTCTCATATAGGCTTCTGACTGCGCCACCGCATATCTGGATCTAATCAACAGTCATCTTAGCATGTACTCCATCGTCACGATGGTGGTATCTCACGTAAAGCCCAAGACTATACGCATCCTTTCATTTTGAATGCATTCCAATCGTTCACATTGAGATATTGACAGCGTGAGTATTCCAAGACCATACTCGATGACTGACATGACTCTCTGAAGATAGCAGTCTCTGTCAGTCTTTGTTACAGGTGAGCTGCAGCCATTGTTTATAAGGCTGCCAGACCTCTGTTGCATGTGTACACTGCTTAGCCAGCGCAGACTACGCTGACTTGGTCATGCCCGCCGCATGGAAGGTGGTCACATCCCCAAAGATATTTTCTACGGACAAATGGTAGATGGCAAAAGAACAGCCTGGCGACTGCAGCTGAGGTTTAAAGATGTGTGATGTGTGATGTGTGATGTGTGATGTGTGCAAGAGAGACACGAAGGCACTGGACAAAAATCCAACAACCTTGGAGGATGAAGCTGCCGATCGCATCAAATGGCTATGCTCCCTGCGGCGCTACCTCAGATTGGGTGAAAAGAAGCTCTCACAACAAGCAGAAGAGAAAAGAGCATACCGAAAGAAACACCAGAAAAAAGCAGCTGAGGGATATCACCTCAAACGTGTATTCCCATATTCAGTTATGATTTAAGGGGCTACTAGATATTAATTGAAGCCTGAGCTCTACATGAAATCATTGTGAGCCACACATGGGGCGTAGCGTAGAAAAGATAAGAAACTATAGTAGTTTAAGTTTGAAAATAACAGATATAATTAAAGTAAAAGTTTTGCGGGGATCACCCAGAGGAAGATTTGGCTCAAGAAGTCCTGCTGGGTTTCTCCACAGGCTAAAGGGAGACAAGAGTATAAAATTTCCTAACTAGAACACAGTCTGTAAAGTTTGTCAGGAGAGATTTGGTCTCTCGCTACAGTAGTCCACTTCTCAATTATCTGGAAGGAAGAGCTGGAGAAGAGAGGGATGGTCATAAGCAGCTATAAAACAAAATCCTTGGTAATATCACGAGAAGAAAGAAGACATCAGATTAAGCTGGGAGAACAGGTCCTGGGGCAGGTCGACAACTTTAAATATCTCGGAGCTATTATAGACCGAAAGGGAGGCATCAAAGAAGAGTTGGCCACTCGAAAAGCAGCAGTTGGGAGACTTTTTTCAGGCCATAAATAGCGGATTCCTCAGCAAGAGTGAGGTTTGTAAGAAAACGAAGATGACTGTATACCACTCCACCTATGTCCCAGTCTTGACATATGGATGCGAGTCACGGGCAATGACTACAACCCACAAAAGCCAGATCCAAACCTCAGAAATGAGGTATCTGAGGAAGGTGGTTGAAGTAACAAGAAGAGACATGGTACGCAACCAGACGATACGTCAAGGCCTAAAATCCCACCCCCTGCAGACCCAAGTAGAACAGTCCCAACTAAGATGGTTTGGCCATGTCTGCAGAATGGGAGAAGATCGGCTACCACGACAAGCATGGGAAACAAAGAGCCAGGGATCCAGATCCCCAGGACGACCCAGAGTCCGCTGGGAGGACAACATTAGACAATCTTTGAAGGACCGAGGACTAGAATGGAACTAGGCCAGGAGGAAGACAGCCGATAGGATAGTCTGACGCACTCTCTTCCAAACCTCTACACCTCACGGTAGAAGTGGAATGATTAAGTAAGTATGTAAGTAAGTGATTAATCCAGCCATGGATTTATAGTTACAGATAAACATGTTTAATGAACACTTAAAGTTTAACCAGATTAAAATAAAGAGAGTTGTTCATTTAAAATTATAGTCGATCTAAATTGTAGATGGATATTTTTTAGAAAACAACATTTTTAATCTCCAGGGCCTGCGCTGCTTTGGTACTTGTTACTGTGTGTGCTTCAGCTGCCGCTGGTTCCCACGAGTGCCTTGGACTGGTCCTTCTCTTCACTAGTAAAGTTTGGGGGCTGTAGAACTGTGACAAATCAAATCTTCGATCGTTACATTTATCTGTGACCTCCTTTTTGTATCTCCTGTGCCCTTCCATTTGTTTTTTCTCACCCGCTCCTTATCGTTGTTTCGCTTTCATCGTTCAATGTTTTCTCAACACATCTTGTTGCACCTCTCACCCACCCCTCTCTCCTGGCTATTTTCTCCTTTGTTATCGGTGACGTGTAGCGAAAGAGTGGACTTGCCAAATTGATTGTTCGCTTATTACTAGTTCAAAATGGAGTAAGAGTCTTCACTGAACGACATTCCTATTTTTAACACAGACTTTCTGGCTGCGGACGATACATGGCAGCAGATTGCCACACGATAAAGTGCGAACTCGCAAACATGACGTGATTAAATACACGGCAATATCACTATAATGTAGGAAATGACCATCTTGCTGAAGATTAAGACACGGACAGTGATGTAATACATCCGGCAGGTGGACTTGTTGTGATAAATAATTAGAAGGAAATAACATCTGGGAGGAGATTATAGTGTTAGATCTGTGAAGTAGTGAGTTTGTAAACGTGACTGGCGAAACGGAAGAAGCAGGACCTTACATGGCGATGAAAGGCAGGCACATGAATTTGTAAATGACATGTAAAGAAAATATCTTATAGTGTCATGTTGAATGTTCTACATGAAAGGGATGGGGGATAAACCCAATATCAGACGCCTTGATGATGGTTGGTTTGGCTTGATGTGGTAAACTTCTAAATACAATATCTAAATTAGGATATAACAGTATAGTGCATAAAGTCAAAGATAGGATAGTACTACAAATTTTCATTGTTGGCGTCGCCTACGCCTTCAGCTTATTATTTGATAACGCCTTAGCCGAACCAAAAAGGGTACCCAATTTTTTCAAATTCGTCCTTGAGACAAACGTAACACTTTCCTAGGTCAACTAAGTATTTGCCTAAATACATTGTAGAGGGGAGAGGGGACGGAGAGATAACCCAACGCAAATCACGTCTCACAATTGTTTCTAAAAATAAAACTAACTTGCTAGTATTGCCCTTAGGCGGTTTCACAATACGATGAAAAAGTTAGTAAAAAAGTGGACACTACGGTCAAGGAAACACGCTTAGCTCTTATTGCGAATGACATAAACTCTCGTAATTAGCTTGAAAGTACATGAGAAAAGAATTGAACAGGAGGTAGTTTAAAAAAATCAACAACTAACATGGAAAAAAAATGGAATATTGAACCAAGCTACTTAGCCCCATAAAAATCATATATTCGTGTACCTGTGGCCTTGCTGACTAAGAATATGTTATCAATTACATAAATAGTCCATTAGATAATCAAATATTGGGGATAATACATAGAGAATCTGAGATACTGTCATGTCAAGTCATGTCTGCTTAGATTGGAAAGCATATTTTTGGGGGGAAAAAATTAGGTGAGAGAAAGGCTAAGATAGTACGATGAAAGGGATTGGATGAAATTTGAAAGAAGCCGTACTATTATTGGCTGACCGAAATATACAAATCTAGTTGGTAATAGTAAAGCATAGGGTTTGAGATAATTTTTTTTAAAAAGAATTCATTCAAAAAAAGAGAGATGCTTGGTCTCATTGGCCAAAGTTTTTTTACATGATAGTAATAGTAGGATGCTCGCTGCCATTTTTCCAAAATATTCAGATGAGCAAGAAGCGATGAGCAGACTTGTGCGTTTTTATTAATAATACTACCATCAGAAAGCAGTCTGAACAGAGGCAGTGATGAAAGTGTGCCATATTCTATTGCCTAATTCATCGTTAATTGTTTATATTTCCTTGATATGTGGTAAGATTGATTTTATTGACTTTTTAATTAACAAAGGGTTGTGTGTAAGAAAAGGCCATGAAAAAAGATTGTAATTAAATGGTTCCATAACAGACTTAGGCATGGCCTAGATGTTGATCCATCATATAAGGAACTATCTAGAAGTTTAAAACTACAGGACTATATATATATATATGATGGTCATACAGGAACATTACACCTATCTTATTGCATGGAAAAGATTACTGCAAGAATGACAGAGGCGTAGCATCCATTAGGGAAGAGAAAAGAAAACTGGAACAATTTGTTCCATCAAACTAAAGTGGAGAAGCAGGGTTGTCAGAGAGAGCTGACCATGTTCTTTTGTGTTGACCATATGTTTACATGTAAATTAGGAGGAATTAGTTTGATATTAAGACAGAACCATAACTTGCATTGACAGCGGTTCCTGCTGGCACTTGTCTGGTGCTAGTACTCAATCAGTGAAGAAGTCTGCAAGATTTCAAAGAGTCTCTGGCACCTACTTGTATTAAAGAAGTCAAGACCAGAGGAGACTGAAGTGTTTGGCTAAACCGACTACAACTGCGCTTATTCCAGGAACCAGATAAGTGCTATATCTGGCCTGGGACAAATTATCACTAATAGATAATAATCTCCTGTGCTTACAAAAACATTCCTCCTAAAGAATATAAGGAACCATCATTGTGAAACAAAAGACAGTGGAATGATGACAATCCCCAACCTGCTTCCCAGACACAGTATTTAAATAGAGTAAACAACATCAAAGTGAACATTTGTAACAATGTACTATGGACATATTGTCTGTTGCATGTAAATATCTTTATATATATTTGTAATTATATCTATCCATCTAAATTGATTCTCATTGAACTGTAGTCCTGACCAAAACAACTTTAGGCTCAGGACCAATAAATTTTAACAAAAAATATTTTAAATATAAAATTTAATAGCTGGAGTTAGTTGAGTTTCTCATAGTACTTAGTATATGTTTGTATATATTTTTGTATTGAGGTTCTTTTACAACACCCTTTCAATACCCTAGACACTTTATGTAGCTTTCAGTCACGCTAGTCAAAAAGAATATAACTTCGAGTGAGATCGTAAGGTGGTAACAAGAAAGGTACTCTGTAATACAGTTGTTCATTGTTTACCTCAGAGACCTTAACAGTTGATCTCACTCAAGTACAACTATACGCACACCATTCTTCTTAACATCAAAACCCACCACATATATTGGGGTCTCTAAGTCCGAGATTTGAATTCGGCATATATAGATGAATGTTTGAAATAGGAATCTCATACAGCATATATTAACTAACTCCAGGAATACAAATTAGCAGTAGAAACACCCCCTAAGAAGATAAAAATAATTAAGAGGAGATTACAGTGATAGATGTCTCAGCCAGTAGTAATTAGTTAATTATAGTCAGTAATTAGTTTAGTTAAGTTTAAGATTGTCTTAGAACTTTAGTAGACCTACTTGAGTTAGAATGGCTGATTTAGCCAAGTTCAGATCTGCCGCTGTGCAGACTGCTAAAGAGATGGGCATGGATGGTTCAGAGCTGGTCCAGTATGTAACCTCAGAGGTGGACAAATTTATTGCCCGAGAAGATAAAAGATTAGAGCAAGAAGCAGAAAGAAAGTTAGAGGCTGACAAAGAAATTAAGAGGCTGCAGATTGAGGCTGACAAGGAGGCTAGGGCATTAGAGGCAGATAGGGAGGCAGAGATTAAAAGGCTCCAATTAGAAGAGAGAAAGGCTGAAAGAGAAGCAGAAGAAAACAGATTAACTGCAGAAAGAGAAGAAAAGAGACAGACCGCTGAAAGAGAAGCAGAAGAAAAGAGATTAGCTGCAGAAAGAGAAGAAAAGAGACAGGCTGCTGAAAGGGAAGCAGAGGAAAAGAGATTAGCTGCAGAAAGAGAAGAAAAGAGACAGGCTGCTGAAAGGGAAGCAGAGGAAAAGAGACTAGCTACAGAAAGAGAAGAAAAGAGACTGGCTGCAGAAATGGAAGATAGGAGATTGCAGAGGGAGCACGAGCTACGACTAAGAGAGTTGGAATTTCAAGGCCATGCTCCTGAAAATGGTGCCAGCCCCTTTGCCTCAGATGCCACAGCTAGTCAGGGAGCCTCAACCTCAGCTATGGGTTTTCATTTAGACCATTTTGTTGAGAAAGACGATGACATAGAAGGGTATTTAAGTAGGTTTGAGCTTTTGGCTACTACATATGGGTTAGAGAGAGAGAGGTGGAACCTCAAGTTATCCCAGGGGCTTAGGGGAACAGCTTATGAAGTTTTTGCCAAAATGAGCAGAGATGATCAAGACAATTACGACATGTTAAAGCAGGCTCTTTTGTTAAGATATGAAAAAAATGAAGAATTTTATAGAAAAAAATTTAGGAATGCCAAACTACTGTCGGGTGAGACCTATCACCAGTTCGCTGCGCGGTTAGAGACCTATTTGGAGAAATGGACTGCTCTGCGGAAAACCCAAGATCTTAAGGAAATGATCCTGATTTAGCAATTAAGAGAGTCCATGGCTCCAGACCTGAGAAAGTTTCTCATGGAACAAGGTGCAGAGAGGCTGGGTGAGTTACTCAATGTCGCTGGGAGGTATCAGGCAGCCCAAGCAGAAGTAGCTGGCACTAAAAAGAAACAGGTGGACAATTTTAAGGCACCACAAAACGTTAATAGGTTTGACCATAGAGAACAGAACAAAGGTAAGCAACAGTTTGATAGGCCACACAATGACTATAAAAATAAAACCCCACAATTCAATGAAAGGAAATATGATAAAAGAAAACCTTTTAACCAAGGAAAGAGGTGGTGTAAAAAGTGTCGGATGGACAACCATAACACCGAAGATTGTAATAGGAAACCTGTAGTAATGGCCACGCTTCAGGTCAGGTCGACTCCTAGAAAGGAGGAGGAACCACCAAAAACTATGTCTCGTAAAGAGTGTAGGAAGGCACAGGCTAAAGATAGATCACTGAAGCCGTGTTTTGACAAACTCCAAAAAAACTCCATACCCCTCCTAGAAAAGGAGAATTCTATTTGGATGATGGACTGCTTTACCGGACGGATAAAGCAGGATCATACGGGTGTGCACAGTTGGTAGTGCCCTCGAAATATAGGGAACGAGTTATGAGACAAACACATGTTCTAGACGGTGGACATCTGAGGATGGGACGCACCTGTACAGGGACATCTATGTCTTATTACTGGCCAGGAGTGGTTGAAGACATAAGAAAATTTGTCGAGGCCTGCGACCAGTGCAATAAGAAAAATTCCACAGGGTGGAAAAATAATAACCAAATGCGAGAGAAGCATTATGGAAAACCTGGGCCAGAAAATAAAGAGGGAACACCCACACGTGGGAAAATGAATCAGGACCTAGACACGCCACGGGGCAAACTTAGGCCTGGAAAGAAAAATAATTATAATAAAGTGGACAGAGGGGAATGGGAACCCCCTTTTCACAGACAGTCTTCACTCGAATGTATTACCATGGCCACTATGCAGCGAGTACAAAGAAATGTTTTACCCCAGAATACGCCGACAATCCCTCGGTTGGAATTATGTGAACTGGGTGAAGATAAAAGAGAGAGAAGATCTCTCACAAGGAATTTAAAGTGGGAAGAAAACCCCAAGAAAAAAATTGGTAGTGGTCGATTTGTGAATGATGATTCTAGGAAGAAAAGTCCTCACTATAATGCTTCCAATGGAAGAGACCATACCGGTGCCTGGAAAAATAGGTAAACAATATTAAAGGTCCATATGTAGCCTTGTTAAGGACATGGACCGATGAAAAGGCAGAAGAAAATATTACCTCATCATACCAATATGTGAACGAGCTGACCACTCGTCTTAAAACTGGCTGGAAACTTGCCAATGAAAATTTGAGACAAGCCAGGAAAAAGCATGCTGCCTATTACAATAAGAAAGCGAAGGACAGAGAATTAGCTGTGGGAGAGAAGGTGCTCTTTCTACTGCCAGGCAGCCATAATAAATTGCAAATTGGATGGCAAGGTCCATATACAGTTCTAGAGAAGGTGTATAGAACCAATTATAAGATAGATAAGAAGGGGAAAGAGAAAATCTATCATGTGAATCTCGTGAAAAAATATCTGGACAGAGAAAACCAGGAGGAGACACACCTACTGACCTTGTCTGTTGCAATGGAAATGAAAAAGGAACCACTCACCTCTCATGAATATTCTTTACACCCCTGTGAGACCGCTGCACTGGTAAAAATCAGTACGCACTTAACGAAAAATCAGAGGGAGATAGTTCAAAAGGTTATGGATGATCATACAGATGTGTTAACGGACCGACCGGGGCATACAAATTTATTAGAGTATGATATGAAACTCATAGACCCAACACCAATCTGTATGAGAGCCTATTCGATTCCGTTCGCTAAAGAAAAAGCTTTGAAGGAGGAGATAGATTATCTGTTGAGAGAAGGAATTATCTCGCACAGTGAATCTTCTTACAGCTCCAGTGTGGTTCAGTTAAGAAAACCCTCTGGAGAACACAGACTGTGTATAGATTACAGGAAACTGAATGCTGTCACAGAAGGTCAGGTGGATCCATTACCTGATACAAATCAGCTGTTTGCCAGGCTGAATAAAGCTAAACATTTCTCTAAAGTGAATCTGAGCAAAGGCTACTATCAGATTCCAGTAAAGCCGGAGGTTAGACCTTATTTAGCCTTTAGCACCTCGGAAGGACATTATGAATTTAACATGTTGCCATTCGGGCTGAAAAATGCACCGAGTGTGTTTTCGAGGATGATGAGAAAATTACTGGATCCCCTGAATAATCCATGCATCACCAACTTCATGGATGATATTCTCATAGCGACTGAAACATTTGAGGAACACATTAACTCTCTGGATATGTTGTTTAATCGACTTAGAGAGACAAATTTGACCGCTAGACCGACAAAATGCTGTGTTGGATGTAAAGAGCTGGAATTCTTGGGACACACAGTACATCAGGGAAACATGACCCCTGACCCCAAGAACCTGGAGAAGTTGAAAAGAGCACCAAGACCACAGACAAAAAAAAAGATGTGCGATCTTTTGTCTCATTATGTGGTTTCTAAAAAAAGTATATTAAAAACTTTAACTCCATATGTGCTCCTTTGACTGATTTAACGCGCAAAGGAAATCCTGATAGAATTACTTGGTCAGCGCAGTGTGAATTAGCCTACCAAGAGTTGAAGGAAAAGCTCACAAGCAGGCCTATTTTGAAATTACCTGACTTGAGTCAAGAATTCATTGTGAGAACGGATGCTAGTAATATAGGTTTGGGTGCAGCTCTATTACAAAGGTCAACTTCACTTGATGGGGAATTAACCCCAGTTGCTTATGCTAGCCGTAAGTTGAACTCAGCAGAACAAAAATATTCAACAAGTGAAAAAGAATGTTTAGCTGTCATATGGGCTATAAAAAAGTTCCAGATTTATCATTATGGTAAATCATTTAAGATCCAAACAGATCATTAACCACTCGTGTGTCTGTCACAAGCAAGGCATGAAAATGCTAGATTATTACGTTGGTCGTTGCTCCTCCAGCCATACCAGTTTACCATAGAATATATTCCAAGCAAAACCAATGTGGGTGCAGATTTTTTAAGTAGACATCCGTACGACGAACATCAGAGTAATCACCAGGCATAGGTAGTAAATTTATCTATGTGTATTTAGAAGTAGGAACTGACATATGATAGTCTGTTCTAAGTGGGGAGATATGTGGTAAACTTCTAAATACAATATCTAAATTAGGATATAACAGTATAGTGCATAAAGTCAAAGATAGGATAGTACTACAAATTTTCATTGTTGGCGTCGCCTACGCCTTCAGCTTATTATTTGATAACGCCTTAGCCGAACCAAAAAGGGTACCCATTTTTTTCAAATTCGTCCTTGAGACAAACGTAACACTTTCCTAGGTCAACT
Organism: Oreohelix idahoensis; assembly: GCA_024509875.1. Classification (NCBI taxonomy): domain Eukaryota; kingdom Metazoa; phylum Mollusca; class Gastropoda; order Stylommatophora; family Oreohelicidae; genus Oreohelix; species Oreohelix idahoensis. The sequence continues at coordinate 255,736 of JAMPIV010006063.1, forward strand.
AAGTATTTGCCTAAATACATTGTAGAGGGGAGAGGGGACGGAGAGATAACCCAACGCAAATCACGTCTCACAATTGTTTCTAAAAATAAAACTAACTTGCTAGTATTGCCCTTAGGCGGTTTCACAATACGATGAAAAAGTTAGTAAAAAAGTGGACACTACGGTCAAGGAAACACGCTTAGCTCTTATTGCGAATGACATAAACTCTCGTAATTAGCTTGAAAGTACATGAGAAAAGAATTGAACAGGAGGTAGTTTTAAAAAATCAACAACTAACATGGAAAAAAAAATGGAATATTGAACCAAGCTACTTAGCCCCATAAAAATCATATATTCGTGTACCTGTGGCCTTGCTGACTAAGAATATGTTATCAATTACATAAATAGTCCATTAGATAATCAAATATTGGGGATAATACATAGAGAATCTGAGATACTGTCAGGTCAAGTCATGTCTACTTAGATTGGAAAGCATATTTTTGGGGGGAAAAAATTAGGTGAGAGAAAGGCTAAGATAGTACGATAAAAGGGATTGGATGAAATTTGAAAGAAGCCGTACTATTATTGGCTGACCGAAATATACAAATCTAGTTGGTAATAGTAAAGCATAGGGTTTGAGATAATTTTTTTTTTAAAGAATTCATTCAAAAAAAGAGAGATGCTTGGTCTCATTGGCCAAAGTTTTTTTACATGATAGTAATAGTAGGATGCTCGCTGCCATTTTTCCAAAATATTCAGAGGAGCAAGAAGCTATGAGCAGACTTGTGCGTTTTTATTAATAATACTACCATCAGAAAGCAGTCTGAACAGAGGCAGTGATGAAAGTGTGCCATATTCTATTGCCTAATTCATCGTTAATTGTTTATATTTCCTTGATATGTGGTAAGATTGATTTTATTGACTTTTTAATTAACAAAGGGTTGTGTGTAAGAAAAGGCCATGAAAAAAGATTGTAATTAAATGGTTCCATAACAGACTTAGGCATGGCCTAGATGTTGATCCATCATATAAGGGACTATCTAGAAGTTTAAAACTACAGGACTATATATATATGATGGTCATACAGGAACATTCCACCTATCTTATTGCATGGAAAAGATTACTGCAAGAATGACAGAGGCGTAGCATCCATTAGGGAAGAGAAAAGAAAACTGGAACAATTTGTTCCATCAAACTAAAGTGGAGAAGCAGGGTTGTCAGAGAGAGCTGACCATGTTCTTTTGTGTTGACCATATGTTTACATGTAAATTAGGAGGAATTAGTTTGATATTAAGACAGAACCATAACTTGCATTGACAGGGGTTCCTGCTGGCACTTGTCTGGTGCTAGTACTCAATCAGTGAAGAAGTCTGCAAGATTTCAAAGAGTCTCTGGCACCTACTTGTATTAAAGAAGTCAAGACCAGAGGAGACTGAAGTGTTTGGCTAAACCGACTACAACTGCGCTTATTCCAGGAACCAGATAAGTGCTATATCTGGCCTGGGACAAATTATCACTAATAGATAATAATCTCCTGTGCTTACAAAAACATTCCTCCTAAAGAATATAAGGAACCATCATTGTGAAACAAAAGACAGTGGAATGATGACAATCCCCAACCTGCTTCCCATACACAGTATTTAAATAGAGTAAACAACATCAACCTACGTTTTGCTGATGATATTGATCTGATAGCTGGATCAGAATCAGAACTTCAAGACCTTACCTCTAGACTGGAAAAAGTAACAAGAACGTATGGGATGGAAATTAATATAGAAAAAAGCAAGATATTGGTGAATAGCCATAAGAAACATGTTCCGACCAACATTACGTTAAATGGGCAAACGTTAGAAGAAGTTAACACCTTTAAATATCTCGGGTCCACTATATGTAGTGATGGAAGATCAATTAAAGAAATCAAGACAAGACTTGAGATGGCCTCAGCTGCCATGACAAGGTTGAATGTGATCTGGAAAAGTAACATCAGTTTTCCTGTGAAGATCAAATTATACAAATCACTTGTATTATCTATTCTCTTGTATGGGTGTGAGGGCTGGACACTCACTGCAGATACGGAGCGAGGGATTCAGGCTTTCGAGCATAAATGTTATAGAAGAATTTTGCGCATTTGCTATAAAGAGCACAAAACAAATGTCTATGTTAGAGAGAAGATAAACACCTATGCAGGTCACCAAGAACCACTTTTGTCAGTAGTGAAACGTCGAAAGCTTGCCTGGTTTGGGCATGTAACTCGTCATGACTCCCTTTCGAAAACGATCCTTCAGGGAACAGTCGAAGATAAACGGAGAAGAGGAAGGCAGAGAAAATCCTGGGCTGATAACATCAAAGAATGGGCAGGACACGGTTTTTCCACACTTGTACGCATTGCTGAGGATAGAGAGCAGTGGAGGACCCTGTCTGCTGATGCTTCCACCATGACACCCCTATGACCCATGATTGGTTACGGGCTGAGATGAGATGAAACAACATCAAAGTGAACATTTGTAACTGTGGCGTGAGGTTTTATTTGGCTCTAAGATCAGTATAGTACTGACAATTACAGAAATAGAATTTCTGCAGAAAATGGTGAAGTCCCAGTGTCTGAGAGAACTACTGGTATCACAAATTAGTTACGGCTGTGGATGATCTGATCTCGAAACAATAGTAGAGAGGAGACCGACATAAAGTGCCACCTCCGCTGTGTAACCAACTGTGATATTAAAAAAACAAGGAAACAGATTTCACTTAACAATTTTAAAAAATTTGACAAGTCGTTCAAATACAATTTCCTTATTATTTATTTAGTATATACACTATCTACTCTTGTGCTGAAGGGTGAATGTTGAAGAATGGAATGTAATGGATTTGCAAGTTTACATATGATTCACATATATTTATATATATATATTACAAGTCTTCCAATTATACGAAACAAATTTATATCATCTGTGCTGTTAATCACTTATAGTAAATGTATCAGCTGTGCTGTTAATTAAGTATATAACATATATCAGCTATGCTGTTATTATTGTCTCTTTCTACGCTTAATCACTTTCTCGTCACTGACACTAATTTTTGCTCACAATGCTGACAGAAATGGTACTAATGTGTACTCATCTCTTAGAAGTTCTTGGTTTGGTGGACACAAAACCGGCTGAAGATCGTTTCTTTAGCCCACCCAAGACTGAGGGGGACTAAAGATGTAGATTCTGTGCAATCTCTATGCTCCTGCGGAGTTCCAGGCAGCTGGACTGACGACCCACGATCTCAGTTTTTATGACACGAATAAAACCTGTAACAAGGAAAAATAGGGGCTAATTTCTGTCCTCAAGCCCACCTATTTCTATTGTATATGATATTAGCGTGTCTCAGTGTCTGCATGTAGGATGAATGACAACATGGCTCAGTATGATTTAGCAATAGCGAGACAAGACAGGTGTCTACTTGCAAAACATTCTTTCTGATAAACTAATACATGGATACATTCAATAATATAAATTCAATACATGAATACAAATACATGAATACATTCAATACATGAATACATTCAATACATGAATACATCCCATAATATGCACACCTAGGTGTGATACAACCATTTTCTTCCCCCTATAATATACCAGGCCCTCTCTGACAAGTGCTATACTAGCTGGTAACATGTATCCTAACAATATTGTTATGTTCTTATGATAGGAGTATATGAGACGAGGACTGTTTGGTGATATATCAGGTGGGAGTTATATGGGACAATAGATTAGAGTTAGATGAGACAATAGATTGAGTCCTAACAAGGACTGTTTTGGTTATATTTCAGTTGGTTTTATCTGAGATAACACTGAAGTTATAGGAGACAATAGATTGAGTTATAGGAGACAATAGATTGAGTTATAGGAGACAAAAGATTGAGTCCTAACAAGGACTGTTTAGGTTATATTGCAGTTGGTCTGAGATAAGAGATTGAAGTAATAGGAGACAATAGGTTGAGTCCTAACAAGGACTGTTTTGGTTATATTTCAGTTTGGAGTTATCTGAGACAATAGACTGAAGTTATAGGAGACAATAGATTGAAGTATGAGTCCTATTAGTCTTCGTCTATTCAATCATATTAGGAAATAAAATCATTATACCTAATTCCCCCAAGATACAATCAGTAAACTGATACGTTCATATTAAAACAATATATGTTAAATATATATATATATATATATATATATATATATATATATATATATATATATATATATATATATACAGGTATTATCTGCTGTAGGCCTATTTTCCTACCAGTTTATAGTAAATTTATATTTACCCTCCAAGATTTAAACAGGCCAGATTTTGACTCGACTTAGCGAAGCAGGCTGCAGGTCAATGCTCTCAGGCAAGCAATAAATCAGGTTGACAGCTCCTCTCACACAGTCGGTCGTCTCTGGCTTCGTGTTCGGTGTTGCGTGCCTTTGCATAAAATCTCGCCCGATTATATAGGTAGGTGAATTCTTAAGCAAAGCTTTTGGTTGGTTCCTGGCGGAGCAAGCTGATTGGTTTCCTGCAGTTTCGTCTTTTGCTCGTACAGCCTAATTTTATTCAGTTTTCTTCCGCCATCTTGCGTGAACAAGATGGCCACGACCACATCCGAAAAAACAGGGCTTAAGTTTTTTTCCTGGTGTAACTTCTTGTAATTTATTCCGGCTCAGCAACTGTGCGTTGATTGGCTGGGCTCTCGACATAGGGATTTAACAAAGTAGTGTGTTTACACAACTCGTTCCACGACAGTAACAATGTACTATGGACATATTGTCTGTTGCATGTAAATATCTTTATATATATTTGTAATTATATCTATCCATCTAAATTGATTCTCATTGAACTGTAGTCCTGACCAAAACAACTTTAGGCTCAGGACCAATAAATTTTAACAAGAAATATTTTAAATATAAAATTTAATAGCTGGAGTTAGTTGAGTTTCTCATAGTACTTAGTATATGTTTGTATATGTTTTTGTATTGAGGTTCTTTTACAACACCCTTACAATACCCTAGACACTTTATGTAGCTTTCAGTCACGCTAGTCAAAAAGAATATAACTTCGAGTGAGATCGTAAGGTGGTAACAAGAAAGGTACTCTGTAATACAGTTGTTCATTGTTTACCTCAGAGACCTTCACAGTTGATCTCACTCAAGTACAACTATACGCACACCATTCTTCTTAACATCAAAACCCACCACACTTGAAAATGATAATATAAACCACCAGTAAGACGATCATTTAAAACCAGTGGCCCGATTCTATTTTTAGGTTTTTCTTGTACAATCAGAGTAAGTTGTAATATGTACATTTTATCATTTTATATTTTTGCATTTAACATGTGCAAATTGCTTGCGAATGTACAGGTTCAAACGAGACTGGTAACCTCAGCGTATAAAATTATTGGATTCATGAACCACCACAGCAAGAGCTGGTGACTGCTTCGTGCGGACTTCCTCACAAAGAACCCAAAAGCAGAGGTAGCTCCAGGCTCCTTGTGGAGCAGGGAATGGATGATGATGACATCGTGGTGTACATATTTATTATATTAACATTTTAATAAGTTTACGTGTATATTCAAACATGTTTAAATAATGCAATTGTCATTTTCCGCTGTCCAAATGCATTTCTTCCGACTCACTCGGCTTAACAATAATGCTCAAGGAGGGTAAAGTTTCTGAGGAAGACGAAGTGGTGGAATTGAAGCGGAGTGTGCCTGATTCACATGTGAGGACATCCTATGCTTAGATGAAACATTTGTTTTCTCTCAGTTTGTGGTACACGTATGTGGTTCAAGTTGCCAGCAATCGGGGCTAAACGCCTACAGCAGACGGTTCTTGAAGACGCTTGCCTTGACAATTGGAGTGGTTACCCCAAGCATTACAGTCAGGGACGTACAACTGCCACAGAATTTGACGATTGATGGAACAGTCAACAACACCCTCGGGACCAACAGTGACAGAACCTAACACCAATAACAAACAATCGTCAACAACTGGCTAGTTAAGTATAACAGTCACGCCCAGCAAAAGAACTTTTTTTGAAACTACAGCCATTACTAGTGATGAAAACATCAGTGCTTCATACAATACTATATTTTAACTTTGTTAACCTTAATTGATTATTACATTTGTCATCTGTAAATAGTCTGATGGTTGATTTAATCATTATTGAGTGAATTGCATCCGTATGACTCAGTTATTTTAAATACTAAACCATCCAGATTGTCGTAAATTTTAGATAGGTTAGAAGATATTTTTAGTCCCGTCTGAGCAGAGGGGATAGTGGTAACTATGTGAGGATAAAAGTGTAAGAAATAGATTTTCACGATGGAATAGTGTAAGAGGAAGATCTGTCTCCGTAATGAGTAGTTTTTCTAGTCCAGCCTATCCATACGACTATATTTTAGTATCAGACAACATTTCTCTCCCTGTATGAAATATAAGTTACACTAAACACGCCCACACACAATTATGTGACAACAAGACACGCAAACGTGAAAAAACTATGGTTAATTGGGTATGGGTCTGACCAACACACAAAGTTAAGTTCTTTTTGTTGTTTATTATCATTAAACATTTACAACATCAAACATATAGAGAAATCAACAAATCATGTTTACAGACATATGAAAGTAACTGAATAAGTGCCCTCCCACTTGTTGAGAAAGGATCCCAAAAGAAGTTAATAACCCAAAGGTCAAAGATTAACACTAGGTTACGGAATAGACTGTGAAAAACAAGTTACCACTAAATTAATACTCAGTAAAGTACACATGTTTAGCGAAATAAAAAAAGAAGTTAGTACAATGATTGTATCAAAGGAAAATATTCACACACACTCTCTCTCTCTTTCTCTCTCTCTCTCTCTCTCTCTGTGTGTCATGCGTGGCCATAAACACTCTCGCTTACCCACTCGTGACGTTGATATCCCTTAAAATAATTACAATAGTTCCTGAACCTATACTGTCAGGTGGGTTGACCAAATATGGCCCCAGTCCAGCATATATATATATATATATATATATATATATATATATATATATATATATATATATATATATATATATCGAATAATAATTACAAGGTGGACGCCAAATTTGGTGGTTTAATTTCCCTGGATGAAACAATTGTCACCGTGAATAGTTACTGAAGCAAGACGTGCTCTAGACGTTCACAGTTGCAAAAGGAGAAAAATGATTCCAGTATTGCGAAGCATCTGGTTGCTAAGACAAATGTTACAATATGTAAACAATGATGATGATGGTAAATCCTATCAGCTGGCTCTTTGGTGATTGCCGATTTTAAAACAGCGTAGCTCTCTGGATCACTCCGTTGCTACGGCTATCAAACGTCAGGAATATATTACACACCCCAGTAGGCTGATACAATTTAATAAATACTTCTGGTGTTTAGAGTCCAGTTAACATTTATGATTACAATGACAGTTAGTCTATGTGGCAGGTCCTGTTCGCAAACAAACTTAGAGACGTGTAAGCCAAAGGAACATAACTTTAATCAAATCAATAAAATGTAGGAAAAGTCAACATGGATCACAATGTACCCAAGTATAGGCCAAATGAAGCCAATTAAAAAAACCGCTGGTCGCTGGTTTTGATCAGGTACTAACTATATTAGGAAGAAAAGAACATTTATGAAAAATATATGCTACTATCCTATCCACACGTGAGTTTGTCCGGCGTCTATTGTTTTGTCACATGATATTACACTAGTCACTTATATAATTTCACACAATGAAATATAATGCAAATTCTATTCTGTCCCTATAGTCGCGCTTACACGTAATCAGTCACTAAACCGTATCTTCTGGTGTGAGAAGCGGGTGATAAAATTATCATTCTAACCTGGCAAAGAAAAATACTTCTTTATTTCACTAGTTTTAACGCTAGGAATCACAGTGAATTTTAATGGTAAACTTAACACATTAAATCACGTAAATGCTAATTTCTATTACCACAGATCAGAAATGAAACAATCCCCACGAATGCTATTAACACACTGGCATAATGGTTCTAGAATAACGCGTTTAGATTATCCCAAATTCTGAGCCACTCTGATAACTGAATTGGAGAGAAAGCAGTATATATACAGATCAGGTGTTATTATCTCTAGAGGATGTTATAATTCACACCTTCTGCATAGCAGAGAAAATCAGGAAACTGCGTTTTGCAGATGAAAGGTTTGTTCGTTCATTCTATTCAGCGATGCTGACCGACATCAGACGACTTTCCGTGCAACGAGCCGCTCTTAGATTACGTTCCCTTTTGCAGATCAAACATTTACCTCCCCTGAACGTAGAAACATAAAAAAAGTGTCGGGAAAATATTATTGCCCGTGTATCTCTTAAAACAGATCGTTGTTTCCACGCGCATTTGTCTAATGACCGATAATTGGCAAATCAGCTCGCGTGGGAAACTCAGGTAAACAAACGTGATTCGCTCCCCTGTTAATACTTGCAGGTTGCGAAAAGTATGTAAACAACTCTGTTGTTATGTTCCCAGAAAAAGGGCGTGGATTCAAAGGTGAGTCATACAGACAGAAAATTGCGTGGTTTGGCTTAGCAAATGGTAGACACTAAATGTAAAAGCAAAGGCTGTCAGATTACTGTATCTACATTTCTATTTTACGTCACACAGATCTATTAAAGTAATATTTTACTGAATCATTTCAGTTGGGGGTCAGAGAATACTAGCAAATTTCTGTTTCCTCACAAGGGACGGGAAGATAAAAGGTTCGTGACAGCTTAGATGATCTCAGTTGTTATGCTTGTGTTCTTAAAATTCATGTGAGGCACCCTAAAGTAGAAGCATTATTCTTCTATTATATATCTGCCAAGAGTAATCTTGAGCGAAAATTGATACCTTTGAGTACAAACAACATTATACTCTGTGGCCACTGTTTGACCACTATTGCGGAGCATGGGAGACAAAAACAGCACAGGCACGTCCAAGCAGTAAGGCCGGGGTAACTACAAAGGTTGTCCAGCGTCTTCAAGACCAGTCTGATGTTGGTGTCTAGCATCGACTGCTGGTAACTTGTTTCACAAACTAAGAGGGAAACAAACGCCTCTTTTGAGTAATTGGTCTCTTGATATGAGAACCAGGCGACTGTCGTGAAGTGGTCTGTTTTCACAACACGTCCTTCTGAAAATTCTAACCAAACCGCGCGCAATACGTACTTTATGAGAACTGCCAACCAGAAGGTACCTGTAACTGTCTTTTTTCGTTCTTGAGGTGATAACTTGCACAAGATAGTAAACATCATGTTGTTAGATGTGTGGTACTTGTAAGATGATGTGTTGAGTGTGGGAGCGGATGGAGGCGCGAATATGTTTAGGCTCGTATATATGTAGACAATGCAACCCATACACTCACATGCAGTAGTCAAGGATGCTTGGACACTGCTGGCACGTTTCAAAACATTTATTGACGGAAACACACAGTAGCATCCACAGGAACAGTCAGTGTAAACATGGTCATGATAACAGGAAATCTTTTGGTATACATCAGGCATTCAAAAGGCTTGTAAACATTCATATATGGATGCATGTCAATAGTGTTATGTTCTTTTCATGTACTGTTCATAATGCCGCTTTTGGTATCTCTGACTGAACGCGTCAGATACCTTATTAACTCCGTCATACAAAAGACGAGCCCTTCACTCAAGTAATCCTATTACTAGGGCCGTCGTACACCTTGGCATGACACGCCAATCATGTCGGTACATGCCGTAGAATAGTTGCCATTACACAGACCTGACGATGACGTCAGCTGTGCATTCTTCATTAAGCAGGTTGCATGAATCATGCTTTAATGTTGGTGTAGATATACCGCCAACCTGCAGTTTCCACCATATATAACTTCATCACTGGACTTCTGATCATATAAGACAAATAGTCTTGAATAGCTACCTTGAGCGCAAATATAAGTTCTGCTTTACAGGAATCGTGAACTGTTCTCACAGCTAGGTAAGCCTTTACCAAATTCTGTCAACGAATACATAATAATGGCAAAGTCGGTGTTACCTTGAAACGAATCCTCAGAACACAATAATAACACTGTGGTCCTTCCTGACGCACAGATAATCACTGGGAGGAAAACTGCCAACGCAGTCACTTCGAAGATTTTCCTTCCCCAGAGTACAATGGACATACATCGTCCCACAGAAGCCAGATAGCAACTCAACAAGACGGAAGTCTAATTTCGCGCTCTCCACTGCGCATCGCATATAGCCCAGAACTGTTTTACCTTTGACCCAAAAGGTCAAACACAATGAATGAACAAACAAGGGAGATAACCCCTAATCAACCTAACACAGCAAAGTCAAGACATAGTTACTAAACTTTGACCAGGGTGAAAAACCTACAACCAATAGATCGATGTTTGAAACTCCATCAAAAATGACCGCAACATATTACTGCACCGCCGCTGTAAAAAAAAAAATGACACATTTTTTTCCCTTAAATATATCCATGAGCAAGATAGCACCAGCATCAATTATATGCTCATGAAAGAATGAACCTAATATCAGGTACCATAGACGCATAAATAAAGCGTCTGGAGAGAGTAAAATCATCCCCCTTCATAAGAGAAAATATTTTCTCTAAGCCAAACAAACTCAGGAGGTACCATTAAAGAAACCTAAGTTGCTGGCAATACCAATCATAGACATCAAAAATTGTCAAATACTATCATTACAACAATATACAAATATTATGAACTACAATACTATACCATCAGCATATCTAATGGATATATATCATGGATGGACATAATCAAATTCATTAAAGTCATATACATCATCCAACTAGTGACACAATTGTGTTAATATATATTTTAATATTAAGAACACCCATAAGTCTGGAAGTGTATCAGGAGATCTAGGACATAAGATTTAAATGGAATCATGTGGGCATCTAGACAATACGTCTGCCATCACATTATCCGAACCACGGATAGCTCGCACCGTAAAATGGAAAGGTTGAAGAGCAATAGCATAACGAGTAGATCTCGAGCTATTCAAATCCTTACTTTGCATAGCTGTAAGAGCTTTTTGGTCGGTTTCCATAATGAAATGCGCGCCCAGAAGGAATCTTTGTAGCTTAGGAATGGACCAAACCATGGCCAACAATTCACGGTCTAAAACCGAGTAATTCCTTTCTGCCGCATTCAGCTTCCTAGAAATATAAATTACAGGATGCAGAGTTCCTGAATACTCCTGCATTAGTGCCGCTCCAATCCCAATGGAAGAGGCATCACTACGAAGGACAAAAGTCTTATCAATCGTTGGAAGTCTTAAGATAGGATGAGATGAGAATAAATTCTTAACCTGATCCAATGACGATTGGCATTCTTGGGACCAACGCACCATATTAGGAGAACCTTTCTTCAACAACGTTGAAAGTGGTGCCATAATGGAGGATAGATTATCAATGAATCTTCCATAGAATTGTATTAATCCCAAGAGACTACGTACTTGCTTTTTTGTCTTCGGAACCGAGATATTTAATATCTTCGAAATGTTTTGGTCCTCTGTCTTTAACAGACCATGACCAACCCGATGACCTAGGAAAGAGATTTCACTAAACCCAACAACAGCTTTAGAGGGTTTTGCTGTTAACTTATGCTCGCGTAGAGTAGATAGTAACTCGTTTAAACCCGAATAGTGTTCTTCCCAAGTATCACTGAACAGACAGATGTCGTCCAAATAGGCGATGACATCTGTACGATACGATAGAATTCGTCGCATCATGCGCACGAAAGTTGCTGGGGCGTTCATAAGCCCGAAAGGCATAAAATTCCACTGAAACAAACCCCTAGGTGTCGAAAAAGCAGTGAGAGGTTTGGCGTGTTCCGTCAGTGGGACTTGCCAATAACCTTTCGACAAGTCTAGTTTAGTAAAGAATTTAGTTTTAGAAAGTCTAATAAGTAGATCATCTAATAAAGGCATGGGTTCAGCATCGAACTTCGTAACTTGATTTAATTTGCGATAATCAACGCAAAGACGTATGTTATTGTCTTTCTTTCGAACAATAACCATCGACGAAGAATAAGCTGAAGTGGATGGTTCAATTATTTTCAATTGAATCATTTCATCCAATTCTTTCTCGACTTGTGCTTGAAAATGAATAGGTATTGGGTATGGTCTTACTCTGATCGGATTACGATCAGTAAGTATGATGTCATGTTCTATGACATCCGTGTGTCCAGGAATGTCGGTAAGGACATCCTGATATGATTGTAGCGTAGAGGATACTTGACGTTGCTCCGCAAAAGACAAGTTCGAAGAGACGGTAACGTTTTTCCATGATTCCGTAGAATTAAGTGGAACAACGGGAAGAGGTAAGTTAACGTCAGAAAAAGTAGTTTCCTCATCCTGTATAACAGACAGGGATGAGATATGACCATGTTGGACTCGAGAATCGTCCGTCGCCTGGAAAATAGGCTGTAAATAGTCTGGTCGTTCAATAAATTCAGTAAGCATATTTATATGGAAGGTTTTATGCCTTCCATCAACATCGACAATATAGTCGACATCTGAAATTTTAGAGACTATAGTGTATGGACCTTTCCAAGAAATGAGAAGTCTGTTTTCCTTCGTGGGAAGTAAGACAAACGCTTTGTCTCCAGGACAAAGTTGACGTAGGCGTCTTTTCTTATTAGCGAATCGCCTAGCCTTTTCTTTAGCGAATTCTGATGATGAAGTAGCTAACCTGCATGATTCGATAATTTTCTCCCTAAGAGCAATAACATACTCATATGGCGATTGTGTATCATCGTCAATATTATCGGCAGTGATCAGATCGTGTAGCAAGGACATAGGACCGCGCAGTTGCGCACCAAAGACAAGTTCGAAAGGAGAAAATCCTGTATGCTCGTTGGGAACCTCTCTATAAGCAAAGAGAGCTGCAGGTAGGACCCTGTCCCAATCATCAGGATGATCCTCCGTTATCTTGCCTAGTAAGTTCTTTAGTGTCCTATTAAGACGTTCAACCAATCCATTGGACATTGGATGATAAATACTACTGAGAGACCTTTTAATGTCCAGAGTAGCCATCACCTGAGACATAGTGTCCGATATCAATTGAGTGCCGTGGTCTGATAGTATTTCTCCGGGAAATCCCAGCCGAGAAAATATGAGCCAAAGAGCATCTGCGATATCGACAGTTGATATGCTTTTAAGAGGAATAGCCTCTGGCCAACGAGTGCACATGTCAACGCAAGTAAGGATAAATTGATGTCCTCTGGCTGACTTAATCTTAAACGGGCCAATAATGTCTATTGCCATTTTTTGAAACGGCCGAATAGGAATATCTGCCGCCTGAATAGGTGCAGCATGTCTTGGACCTCTAGACTTGACCTCTTGGCAAATTTTGCAAGACCGGCAATAAATTCGTATGTCTTTGTTCACGAATGGCCAAAAGAAAGACGCATGGACTCTAGTCTTAGTTCTGGAAAAACCCATATGTCCAGCACACTGAGAATCGTGTGCATGTTGGAGAATTAAGGCTCTCATACACTTAGGCACAAGAATTTGCGAATGCATAGACTTGTCCGAGTGTTGTACCATTCGTACCAATATACCATTCTTCATAGTGATATACGATCTGCGATTCGTATTCTGATTAGGATCACCTTTCTTTGCGAGAAGAAAGAATTTCTTCAAAGAAGGATCCTCTTCTTGTCGTTTAACAAAAGTGTCATGCGAAATCACCAAGTGATCGTCTTGGCTATCAACTCCATTACTATCATCAGATGAAGTTGGAGGGATAAGAGCTTGGGCTCTTGTTACCACTGCATTGACCGCTTGGATATTTTGTTCCTCCCAAATAGAAATTTGTTGCGGGGTGCATTCCTTAACCCCATGAATGCGACCAATTATAACATCCGAAATAGGATTAGGAAGAAGACACGCGTGGACATCTCCTGTAAAGAAAGGAGTGTCAATGCTAATGATAGCAGTAGGATATTTTTCCATGGTACCACCAAATGTAACACATTTGACCACCTTTCCCGAGTAACAGCGAGGATCTATCAGAGACTGCCTAACCCCGACAGTAGTGCAACCAGAATCAAAAAGCACTGAGACTAGCCTATCATTCACTAGACCTTTATGCAAGATGAGAGATCCTCTCCCATCATGCGCAACTGTAGCAGGAAGAGCGGGAAGAGGGTGACCACAAATTAAGGTAGATACAGACGATGGCTCGAACAATGTTGAGCATTGGGGGCATTCAGTTGCTCTCCCAAAATCGAAAGCACAACCAGTGATAGCATTAGAGTTCCCACTATCATTTACTTGATTACGGGCTCCATTAAACTCTTGCGCAGAGTTTGCCTGTTGGAAAGCTTTCCTTTTGTTATATCTAGGTCTACCGCGATTATCATTTTCCCTGTAATTGTTATCATATTGTCTATTGTAATTATCATTCCGGTTTGAATCCCGATTTGTATATTCACCATCGTCATATTCTTGACGTAGAGAATGGTTATCCCGAGCAGAAAAGCTTGGGTAGTTTTTATTGTGATAACCTTTGCAAAAGTTTCTAAAATTATTACCACCAAAATTACGAGAACTCCCATCTCGTCTCCAGTTCTTAGAAGAAGAACCATCATATGTTGGATTACTCTGCTTATGAGTGTAATTCTGATTACTTTTCCTATTCCAGTTTTGTTGAGCACCCTGAAATTTCTTATTGAAATTAAGGCCATATGGTGCTGCCGAAGTACTGGCAACTCTTCTTTCACTTTAGAATTGCTAACTGTAGCATGGGGATGCGCGGTGGCATACTGACAACAGTATTCCTCCATGTATTTTAAGTTTTTAGGCTTATGCTCATGAAGAAATGCAAGGAAAGAATCATTAACAGATGACAAAACTTTGTCTCTAAGTAATAAGTCCATTAGACCTTCATATGTTTTCTCAGTTTGAGACAACTCAACCCATCGTGTAAATGTACGACGTATCTTTGTAACAAAATCAGAGAAATCTACTCCATTTTCTGGCAACATTGTCCTAAAACGAAGACGATAATCATCTTCTGTTAGTTGATATTTTTTTAATAATGCTGCTCTGACAACATCATAATTAGTTCTATTATGCTCTTCTATTGTCATAAGAGTAGTCACAGTTTCATCTGTAAAAAATTCCATCAGTTGTTCAACATAGTTTTCCTTTTTTATCTTATGCGTACCGCATAAAAATTCGAATCTATCAAGTTAATCAGTTATATCGTCCTTTAAAGGATTGAAATGAGGCAATTTGATCTTACTAGACCTCTCCTTTGTTGTATCCGAAGTTACTTGATGAGCACCCATATTTGTTACTTTAAATTTCTCTAATTCCAAAGTCGCGAGTCTTTCCTCATGTTCCATTTTCTGTTTCCTTTCTTCGGCTTGAAGTTTTCTTTCTTCTGCAGCAGCTTGAAATTTTCTTTCCTCTGCAGCAGCTTGAAATTTTCTTTCTTCTGCTTGAAGTTTTCTTTCCTCTGCAGCAGCTTGAAGTTTTCTTTCTTCAGCAGCAGCTTCATTTTTTTGTTTTTCCATTTCCATCTGGAATTTTCTTTTATCAGCTTGCATTTGCAACCTTAAATTCTCAGCATCTATCTTCTTTTGTTCAGCTTGCATCTGCAATCTTTAATTCTCAGCATCTATCTTCTTTTGCTCAGTTTCCGCTTTCAATTTATTTTCCTCTTTTTGTATCTTTTCTTCTGACTTCAATGCTATGGCGTATTGAGCAGTTGCAAATTCTTCTAACTTGTCACCTGTCTTCCCAAGGACTTTCCCTTGTTCAATGAAGAAGTCTAGTGTAGACATTCTATCTAATGAGATCAATAACCTGAAAAATTAATTAAATTAATTACCTTATCCCACTTTAATGGGAGACAAGTCTTCAGTGTTAGACTTGTATACTCAGTTCAGTTTATTTCACTCTCTTTGAGAGTCAAGTCTTAATCAAAGACCTTGTATGGTTACCTTATTTCTTTATAATAGTTTTCTATCAATACTCCCATTATGAATAGTGTATCATATTAATAACGACAATAATAATACATGACCAAGTATATGTATGTAGACTGTGTATGACAATAATAAATACAAAGACAAGGATACAGAACAACAACCGAAAACGTTCGCAGAAGTCAAATAAACAATACAGCGAAAGTAAGGAAAATGTTACAAAAATGTGTAAAGATGACTACGAAAAGTAAACAAGACAAATGGAACACTGTTATAAACAAAAAGGTGTAAAGAAATAAACGGAAGGAAGGAGAGAAGAACAGATACAAACAAAACAAATCGAAAATCAAAGAATGGAAAAATAACAAAAACAACACTAACTCATGTCGTCACAGCTAAACGTAAACGGCAACAATTGTCGCTGGCAAATTCCAATTAAGGAAATTTGCAGTCCCTAACGACACGCTCTCAATAAATAACCTCTATTACGTGGTATTTATCTAAAGGAGTCACCTTACCCAACCAGCCCGCTGAAAAACACAAGAAAAATACACAACAATAGTACAAGTAACATAAATAGCAATTGAATGTGTTGCAAAATAAAGCTTAGTCACGCATGATGTTACAGTAACTATCTTGCTTCTTGCGAACACAGAAACAAAATGTCAAGCGCGCACTGATTGTCAGATCCACTGTAGCATGAAGTGGTCTTCCAGAACATAAAGTTACTATGACCTTCTCGAAACTTGAGTCTTGCACATCGAATGTTGACAATTTCACGTACTGTTTACAAACACTTGACCTCGAACAATGTAACTTGAATGCTCGGACGTAGAAAAGTCTGTTGTTGACTGAGACGTGTAAACAACCAGCAGTACTGTTCACAATAGGGACTTGACTTGCAGTTGTAGTCCACGTAGCAAATGCCTAGATGCGCACTTCAGTACTTGTCATGTTGTGGTTCATGTAGCATTATAACATAAATGCTAACACTGTTTATCTGGGTCAACAGTTGATGACCTATTTCTGCCCTGTGTAGTCAAAACATGAAAGTGTAGAGTATGTGTGTTATTCTCTTTTTCTGTCCACCTTGTTTCTCAAAACATGTAGCACAAAGTCCACGGAAATGTTAATTTCTCGCTCTGTCCAGCTTAAACCCACAGATCTGGCCTACCAGAAATGTAACTGTCTTTTTTCGTTCTTGAGGTGATCACTTGCACAAGACAGTAAACATCATGTTGTTAGATGTGTGGTACTTGTAAGATGATGTGCTGAGTGTGGGAGCGGATGGAGGTGCGAATATGTTTAGGCTCGTATATATGTAGACAATGCAACCCATACACTCACATGCAGTAGTCAAGGATGCTTGGACACTGCTGGCACGTTTCAAAACATTTATTGACGGAAACACACAGTAGCATCCACAGGAACAGTCAGTGTAAACATGGTCATGATAACAGGAAATCTTTTGGTATACATCAGGCATTCAAAAGGCTTGTAAACATTCATATATGGATGCATGTCAATAGTGTTATGTTCTTTTCATGTACTGTTCATAATGCCGCTTTTGGTATCTCTGACTGAACGCGTCAGATACCTTATTAACTCCGTCATACAAAAGACGAGCCCTTCACTCAAGTAATCCTATTACTAGGGCCGTCGTACACCTTGGCATGACACGCCAATCATGCCGGTACATGCCGTAGAATAGTTGCCATTACACAGACCTGACGATGACGTCAGCTGTGCATTCTTCATTAAGCAGGTTGCATGAATCATGCTTTAATGTTGGTGTAGATATACCGCCAACCTGCAGTTTCCACCATATATAACTTCATCACTGGACTTCTGATCATATAAGACAAATAGTCTTGAATAGCTACCTTGAGCGCAAATATAAGTTCTGCTTTACAGGAATCGTGAACTGTTCTCACAGCTAGGTAAGCCTTTACCAAATTCTGTCAACGAATACATAATAATGGCAAAGTCGGTGTTACCTTGAAACGAATCCTCAGAACACAATAATAACACTGTGGTCCTTCCTGACGCACAGAAAATCACTGGGAGGAAAACTGCCAACGCAGTCACTTCGAAGATTTCCTTCCCCAGAGTACAATGGACATACATCGTCCCACAGAAGCCAGATAGCAACTCAACAAGACGGAAGTCTAATTTCGCGCTCTCCACTGCGCATCGCATATAGCCCAGAACTGTTTTACCTTTGACCCAAAAGGTCAAACACAATGAATGAACAAACAAGGGAGATAACCCCTAATCAACCTGACACAGCAAAGTCAAGACATAGTTACTAAACTTTGACCAGGGTGAAAAACTTACAACTAATAGATCGATGTTTGAAACTCCATCAAAAATGACCGCAACAGTACCTTTATGCCGTGTTTACGAAAGCATTATACAGTCAAAATGGCCAGGACTAATCTGTGCAAACGAGTGGCGGATGACATTTAATTACAGACTTAGGAAAGAAGTACCACCTGGAAGAGGTCACTAATATAATATTGGAAATGTTGCTCTACACGTCTGTGTAGAGACTTTTACGACCAGTAGTATAGGCAGAGAGAAATCTCTGGTTGAATGCATCGAGCTTCAGGTTAGTTCATAATTTTGCTGTTTAAAGTACGCATAGAACAAAATGCACTTAGGAAAGTAAAAGACTATTAGCTAGGAAGGTGTAGAATAATACAGGGCGTGCTTTAAGCTTTAGATGAAGGAAATTGCTCCAGGAATAACGTAGATAAAAATAATCTTAGTTTTCCTGATTTGCACACATATGCATATTTTACAAACACTTTCTGAACGCAAATACTAGTTAGCAGGAAACCTCCACTGACGCCCGACCTCGGAGTATATATAGAACGTGTTCTAACAGAAATAGGCCAGTCATATTTTGAAAATTACAGCGAATGCTAAAAGTGTGGGTGAATAGTGTCTTTGCCGTTTGTATCTGAAAGCAGACCATTATAACCATTAACAGCTCGACTGTATGTGCCTGGGGGTAAGAAAGAATATATATCTTGAGAGGGAGCCCATGGGAATCTAGGAACATATAATATCATCACACCTAGAAACTTATACAGTTTGATCCTACATTTAATGTCGATACACCATTATTCTTTTCAGAAAAGGGTGTATTTCTTATAAGACTATTCTCTTGCCTGGCACTGTCCTGATATCACCTGATACAACTTTGGGTCCAGGATATCTTATAATTTCAATAATAATCAACCCTCCCGTGACAGCGACCTCCAATTACATCCACCACTTCATCTTCCTCAGTATGTTCACCTACTGTGACAACATCTATTCGCCTATCTATATTTTTTGTCTATAAATTTTTCTACGATATAATTTATCAGCTTCGTGAGTCAAAATTATCTTCACACCCTCTACCTAACCGATTTCTCCATCTGACACCCATTTTTTTTTGGGTAATACGTCTAATAAGATAGAGACTTTTATTCTATTACGCGGGGGCACGAGCTATATAATTATCATTGTAATTGAATAAATGATTACAGAAATCAGGGAAGGAACAAGTGGGACTAGAATACCAATCCTCTGTTCTGCTTCTTTCAATCAAGAGAGAGAGAAGATTATGATTCTGCTAAACGTTCACAAGGATGAACAACCCTGATAAGAGAGAGAGAGAGAGAGAGAGAGAGAGAGAGAGAGAGAGAGAGAGAGAGACAGACAGAGACAGAGACAGAGACAGAAACAGAGAAAAGAAAGAAATAACTTAAAGGTCCGGAGGGAGACTTGTAGCAAGTTTAATTTGCTGGGGAGGTTATGATGTTATACCTAAAAGGAAAGAAATCGGTGTCTGTGTTAAACGTGTGAGGTCAAGCACATGTAGGCCCCTGACTCTAATATATGATAATGATGTATTTGCAGGGAACCTAACGCTACCTCCCTAGATCTCACACGGTCACTATTTTGGGTCTGGTGTATGATGTACCTAATGTCCAGGGGAGAAATGAAAATGATGGTACATAAACACAAAACACTTTAACTCACTATAAGGAATTGACTAAAACAGTGGTTAAGGTTTTTCTTTAAAATTCAATATTTTCTTTTTACAATTTAATCTGCCTGTCCCGCCATCTTTTTTGGACAGGTCTTTGAAAATGAGGAAAAGATTGTTTACATAAAAAGATTAACTAAAATGTGTGGACACTTTGTCCGATAAGTATAAAGTCACTCTATCTCTCCTGTTGGTGTATTCACAGATTACAGCTTTATTATCTAATAGTGTTTGTCACTTGTTAGGAGGGGCTGTAGTTTCATCACCCACCATAAAATCCTGGGTATGATTGAAAATACCAAAGTTTATTATAATTGAAGTGTCAGATATACCCAGATGCTAACACATCACCTGGTATTCTTTGTAGAAGGATAATTCAGTATGTCGTTGCAGAAAATATAGATATCTCAACACGCACAAGCTCCTTCAGCTATCTGCTGACAGCATAAACGTTTTACCGGAGACTTGTTGGCGTTACACTCACTCATCAGGTTTCCTGTCACCGGCTGGTAACAGGAAATAAAACCTCTGCAATAAAAAGACACCCTGACCTTTTTATATCTGATCACACTTTATTATTATTATTTACATATGGTGGTATGGGGTCAGCCTCGCGTGCATACAGGTGCACTCGCCCCTAATTTTATATGACTCACACCTTGCTGTGACCACACCTCAGATCCCTATGGCAGATACGCCACTGTACTTTTACATAGTTTCCCTCAATACAATAACGTGGAGTAACCACATTTCCTTTTGTATGATTTGCTCTTCTGTTTTTTTTTAAAATTATAAACGCTCCAGGCATGTTGAACAGTGTTCATGGAACACGGAGGCTTACTAACATATTCTAATATAATAATATTAAAACAAAATCATGACAATATACCACAGTTAGATACAGTTCAATGTGAGGACTCAACAATGTCTGCTCCCGGCATGTCCTTCACTTTTCCCAATAGCAGTATCTAACTTTGGCAGTTGTAATAAACATATTAATACATAAAGCATTCTTACCACAATTTCAAGAAATATATAACAAATAACGCTGACTTGCAAAGAATGGCCTCAGTTTTTCTCTGCCCTGCCCAGACTGCGAATTAATTCTTTATTTTATAAATTAACACAGCTGATCTCAGCGTATTTGATAGAAAAAGTTTTTGTCAACTGGCGATGAGCAGTGAAAGCTTTTTGCTAATATCTATTAGTACTTGCCAATGGGAAACTTGCGACTACCAGAATTCAAATGTAGTTTTTGAAAAACCAAATAATTCCAAACAACTCTGTGTCTGGTAGTCGATTGGTCAGTCTGCGTTAGTTATGCCAATACAAAAAGATGTTTAGTTTTGGTTAACATTTACCTACCGCTCCCCTCTCCTCCTATACTCTTTTTACCCAATCGGATTTGAATTTACTCCAATGCCTCTTTCTAAGCTGGCGTCCCCATTAACGTTATGAAAAAAACAAGCAGGAACCACAGTCTGTCCGTCTTAGTGTTACTAGACATTTAGTATTTTCTCAATAACTTGGCTAATACACGGACTACCATATTTTTTTAAACACATTTTGCTCAGGGGACTCTAAGCTATAATACCATATGATTTTTATGGTCAGTTTCAGTATGGTTTAGATTTTCAATTTTGTCACTGTCAATCGTCAAATAAAAATTTTACACAAGTCGGCCATCTCCCCCCTCATCTCTCTCTAGCATTTATTTTCAAATAACTAACTTGTTTGAGTGACGTGAGAAATACATTACTCGGCGAGAGTTTAAACTGTCCGTGTGTATATATCGTCGGGCCAATCCCACAGCGTGTCAAGCGAAGCGGGGTTTTGCACGGCGGGTGTTAGAATTGGCGTTAATTATTACTGTTGTCTCGTGTTACACTACCAAAAAATGTAAGGATTACTACTATTAAAGGCGTTAAAGTTAAAGTATTACGTTAATTCAGACAGTAACTTGGCGGCACATTTCTGGAAGATCGTTAATTATAAGTCTTGTCGCAGTCTCTATCAGATCGGGCAAAATGTTAAAAATGTTTAAAGTACGTCACAAGGAAAGCGAGTAGGTTTATACGGCGGGATCGTTTCTAAGCATTACCATGGCCCAAAATTCAGCTCGATGCTGGCGTGTGAGATGCTTATAGTCAGACACATACGGGCGTTGTTATTTATTATCATAGGACTAAAATCTTACTGAAATGAGCGATTATCTCGCAGATTTTACTACACACCTCCCGTCCTAAAACATGCATTCATTTGCAGGTTATAGTCTGCGAGATAACTTAGCTCAAATGAAGTCTTACGCATTTTTCTTATCTTCATTATAAGGATGTCTACTCAAAAAGTCTGCACCGACGTTCTGAGGGCCGGGAATAAATTCAATCAGAAATGAGTATGGCTGTAATAATAATGACCATCTCAATAATCTGGAATTTTCATGCTTGGCTTGTGACAGGAATACGAGAGGTGATTGATCCGTTTGGACCACAAATGTCCTGCCATATAGATAAATCTGGAATTTTTTTATAGCCCATATCAAAGCTAGACATTCCTTTTCACTTGTTGAATAATTTTTTTTCCGCTTTGTTCAACTTGCGGCTTGCATAAGCGACTGGGTTCAATTCTCCATCTTGTGAGGAGGACCTTTGCAACAATGTAGCGCCGAGGCCCACATTGCTTGCGTCACTTCTCACGATAAATTCTTGATTCAAGTCAGGCAATTGCAATACTGGCCTGCTTGTGAGTTTTTCTTTTAACTCCTGGTAAGCCAATTCACACTGTGCGGACCAATTTATTGTATCAGGTTGACCGTTGCGAGTTAAATCCGTCAGAGGAGCACGTATAGAGTTAAAATGTTTAATGTACTTTTGGTAGAACCCCCACAACGACACGAAAGATCGCACATCTTTCTTTGTTTGTGGTCTAGGTGCTCTTTTCAATTTTTCCAGATTCTTGGGATCAGGGGTCATGCTACCCTGATGTACAGTATGTCCCAAGAATTCCAACTCTTTACAACCAATACAACATTTTGTTGGTCTAGCGGTCACGTTAGCCTCTCTGAGTCTATCAAACAGCATATTCAAAGAGGTAACTTGTTCCTCAAATGTTTCCGTAGCAATGAAGATATCATACAGTGGCGTATTCTCTATGTGTGCTGTGCGTGCTGCGCACACCTATGCGCGAAGGAAAATAAAAATTTAATTTATTATTCTATAAAATATTTCTCTTCTAATGTTCTGCTTTCGGACCGCACGCATCAGGATAACGGATTTTCCCGCATAGAATCTACGAGTATATCTAGTTTCAGTTCCACAGACGTGTTTTATAGTGCAGTTTTTATTGGTTGTAGAAATCGCCCGAAGTTTCTCGGGTAATTCCGTCACAATGCGTGCTGGACCTTTCGGATTCACGTCTAAAGACTGGTTTGTGTGAATCGGGTCATGGCCAGATACGTCAATACAATGCAAACATGCGTGCGGTGGTCTTGCAGCTCTCGAGTTGCAAAAATCGGCTGTGTCCGTCCAGTGTTTTTTGTGATTAATTTTTGTTAGTTGCCGGGAATTCAGATTATTACAGTGACAGTGAGTTTCAAGTTGTAAGTTAATTAGTATTTCTGAGATAATTGACATATACCCCTAATAACTATCGTTGCGTAATTGAATATAGTTGGTATTTAAATTAAGAGGGGAAGAAGTTAAATAGTAGGCGTACATATTCATTTTAAGTAGCAGCACGCCTAGCTCGCATTACCAGGATACGCCACTGATATCATCGATAAAATTCGAAATACATGGATTTTTCAGGGGATCCAACAATTTTCGCATCATCCTAGAAAACACACTCGGGGCATTTTTCAACCCAAACGGTAACATGTTGAACTCATAATGACCTTCCGAGGTGCTTAAGGCTAAATAAGGTCGAACCTCAGGCTTTACTGGAATTTGGTAATAGCCTTTGCTAAGATCCACCTTAGAAAAATATTTTGCCCTGTTCAGCCTGGCAAATAGTTGAGTAGTATCAGGTAATGGATCCACCTAACCTTCTGTGACAGCATTCAGTTTCCTGTAATCGATGCACAGTCTATGTTCTCCCGAGGGTTTCCGCAACAAAACCACACAGGAACTATAAGGAGACTCACTGTGAGAAATAATCCCTTCTTGTAACAAATAATCTATCTCCTCTTTCAAAGCTTTTTCCTTAGCGAAAGGAATAGAATAGGGCCTCATACAGATAGGTACTGGGTGTAGTAGTTTCATATCATATTCCAACAAATTTGTGTGCCCCGGTTTATCCGTTAACACATCTGTATGTTTCTCAAGGACCTGTTGAACCTTCTCCCTCAGTCCTTTTGTCAGGTGATTACTGATCTTCACCTGTGCAAACGTTTCACTGGTTTTCAGTGGATATTCAAATGAGGTGAGAGGGTCATTTTTCATTTCGGTTGCGATAGACAAGGCCATTAGGTGTGTTCCTTCCTGGATTTGTCTGTCCAGATATTTCTTCAAAAGGTTCACATGATAGACTTTTTCCTTTCCCTTTTTGTCTATCTTATAATTTGTTCTGGATACCTTTTCCAAAACTGTATATGGACCTTGCCATCCGATCTGAAGTTTATTGTTGCTGCCGGGCAATAGAAGAAGCACCTTCTCCCCTACAGCAAGCTCCCTATCCTTCGCTTTCTTATTATAATAAGCAGCATGCTTGTTCCTGGCTTGTCTCAAATTATCATTTGCCAGTTTCCAACTAGTTTTTAAACGAATGGTCAGTTCGTTCACATATTAATAGGATGAGGTAACAGTCTCCTCTGCCTTCTCATCTGTCCAAGTCCTTAACAAGGCTTCTAATGGACCTTTTATTGGCCTCCCAAATAACAGGGTTGCGGGTGCTATCCCGGTTGAATTATGTGGAACTTCCCGGTACGCAAACAACGCGGCGGGCAAGTATTTGTCCCACGTATCAGGTTTCTCATGTGCCAGCTTTCTCAGGATAGAAATGAGAGTCCCATTGAACCTCTCTATTTGGCCGTTCCCTTGGGGGTGATACGGACTACAATGAAAGTGCTTGGCTTGAAATAACCTAAAAACCTCTTCTGTTAGTTTCCCCTTGAACTGTGAGCCGTTATCAGTCAAGATTTGATGCGGGAATCATAACCTTGTGAATATAGTAAGTAATGCCTCTGCCACATGTTTCGAATCGATTGACGACAGGGCTACCGCCTCACCCCACATAGAACAAGTGTCTACCAGAGTAAGGATGTAACTGTTCCTCCTCTTGGTCCGAGTGAGAGGTCCCACAATATCCACTGCAACTCTCTCAAAAGGGGTTCCCACTATGGGCATTTCCCCTAGAGTTGCTGGAGCAGTCCAATGCTTTGGAGCTACTCTCTGGCATTCTGGACAGGATTTTACATATCTCTTTATATCTTCCGTTATCCATGGCCAGAAATAATGACAAGCTATACGCTGTCCTGTTGCGCTAATCCCCATGTGACCACTGAAGGGGATAGTATGACCTAACTCCATCACCTTTTCCCTATATGAACTGGGAAGGACCAGCTGTCCGTGACCAGCTGAACCAATGCCGGCCTTCCTATATAACAATTTATTCTTTATATAAAATTCTCCTTTATTAGGAGGAGTATGGCTCTTTGAGAGTTTCTTATAACACGGCTTCAGTGACCTATATTCAGCCTGTGCCATCCTCATCTCCTCTGGATGAGTATTTATAGGTTCATCTTCTTCCTTTCTGGATTGTGATCGGGTCTGGACGGCTGCCAAGACCACATGTCTCTTGGGATTCCCCAAGTAGACATAACGACACCCCATTATCAGAGGGTAGATGGGTGCGTCGATCACTGCTGCTCTGATTACGCCTTCCACTTAGCGAGTTTTCACATTTATTCTTGCAATGAGAAGTGTCATGAGTGGTATGTCCTTGGTCGCCCCTTGTATCTCCACTGTTTCTGTGGTATACTGATCTGGGTTCACCAAGTGCGAGCTCACGACAGAATCAAAATCTAAACCGGTATCGTAGAGGCACCTAATGGTGACATCATTGCATACAACATCCTCACAAACTGGGGGGTGATAAAGTTCCTGCTGTCCAGCAGGTTTGTCCTTTACTTCCTTGTTCCCCATTTTCATAGCAGCAAATCCAGCAGGTTTACTTTTACAAAATTTAATGTCATGTCCTTCCCTCTTACAATATCTACAATATAATGTACCTTGATGAAAAGGTTTTCTTTCATCATTCTTTCTGTCATTGAAATGTGAGGTTTTATTTTTATAATCATTTCGAGGCCTATCAAAGTTTTGCTTACCTCTATTGTCAAATTTATTATAGTTTTGTGGGGCCTTATAATGATCTACTGGTTTCTTTTTGGTGCTAGCTACCTCTGCCTGGGCTGCCTGATACCTCTCAGCGACATTAATTATCTCACCCAGCCTCTCCGCGCTCTGTTCCATGAGAAACTTTCTCATGTCTGGAGCCATGGACTCTCTCATCTGTTCTATGAGTATCATCTCTTTGAGATCTTGGGTTTTCCCCAAAGTAGCCAATTTCTCCATATACGTTTCTAACCGGGCGGAGAACTGGTGATAGGTCTCACCCGACAGTAGCCTGGCATTCCTAAATTTCTTTCTATAAAACTCTCCGTTTTTTTCGTATCTTAACAAAAGAGCCTGCTTCAACATGTCATAGTTGTCTTGGTCATCCCTGCTCATTTTGGGAAAAACTTCATAAGCTGTTCCTCGAAGACCTTGAGACAACTTTACGCCCCACCTTTCTCTTTCTAACCCATAAGTAGTCGCTAATACTTCATATCTGCTCAAATATGACTCAATGTCATCATCCTTTTCTACAAGATAGTCTAGATGGAACCCCATGGCTGAGTTGGAGGCCCCCTGACTAGCAGTAGCATCAGAGGTAGAGGGGCTGTGACCGTTGTCCAGAGCAAGGCCTTGCAACTCTAACTCCCTTAGTCGCAACTCATGCTCCTTCTGTAATCTTTTCTCTTGTGCTTTTGCTTCCCTCTCAGCAGTCAATCTCTTTTCTTCTTTTCTGCCTCCCTTTGCAGTCGTTTTTCTTCTGTTCCCTTTGCAGTCGGTTTTCTTCTTTTTCTGTCTCCAATTTTCTCTCCTCAAATTGGAGCCTCCTGATCTCAGCCTCTCTATCAGCCTCAATTTGTAACCTTTTAATTTCCCTAGCCTCTTCTACCTGCATTTTCCTTTCCTCGGCTAACCTATTTTCTTCCCTAGCAATAAATTTATCACATTCTGAGGTGACATAGTCAATCAAGACTTGACCCTCCATATTCATTTCCCTGGCAGTCTGCACAGCCGCAGAGCGAAACTTGGCCAAATCTGCCATCTGATAAATACAAAATGTTCTAACTAAATTTCTAAAACAAATGCAAATTTACTTAATTAATTCCAGGTTCTGACACTTCATTAAATTCCCAAATCGTGGGCAATAGTAATTATGGGGATTCCCTGGGAAAATAGAATTGATGTTAATGCTAAAACCCAGACCCCATTGTATGTAGTACTAGGAGAAATTCAAATCCCGGACGAGCCCCCAATATATGTAGCAAGTTTAATTTGCTGGGGAGGTTATGATGTTATACCTAAAAGGAAAGAAATCGGTGTCTGTGTTAACCGTGTGAGGTCAAGCACATGTAGGCCCCTGACTCTAATATATGATAATGATGTATTTGCAGGGAACCTAACGCTACCTCCCTAGATCTCACACGGTCACTATTTTGGCTCTAGTGTCTGGTGTATGATGTACCTAATGTCCAGGGGAGAAATGAAAATGATGGTACATAAACACAAAACACTTTAACTCACTATAGGGAATTGACTAAAACAGTGGTTAAGGTTTTTCTTTAAAATTCAATATTTTCTTTTTACAATTTAATCTGCCTGTCCCACCATCTCTTTTGGACAGGTCTTTGAAAATGAGGAAAAGATAATTTACATAAAAAGATTAACTAAAATGTGTGGACACTTTGTCCGATAAGTATAAAGTCACTCTATCTCTCCTGTTGGTGTATTCACAGATTACAGCTTTATTATCTAATAGTGTTTGTCACTTGTTAGGAGGGGCTGTAGTTTCATCACCCACCATAAAATCCTGGGTATGATTGAAAATACCAAAGTTTATTATAATTGAAGTGTCAGATATACCCAGATGCTAACACATCACCTGGGATTCTTTGTAGAAGGATAATTCAGTATGTCGTTGCAGAAAATATAGAGATCTCAACACGCACAAGCTCCTTCAGCTATCTGCTGACAGCATAAACGTTTTACCGGAGACTTGTTGGCGTTACACTCACTCATCAGGTTTCCTGTCACCGGCTGGTAACAGGAAATAAAACCTCTGCAATAAAAAGACACCCTGGCCTTTTTATATCTTCTTCTTCTTCGATCCTTAACCACCGACCGTCAAAGCAGTCAGTGGCCATCACGCCTAGTGGCGTCTTGTAGGGCAACAACAAATTGATTCCACTTTGCACGGTCGGTGGCCATCCTTCGTACAGTGCCCCAACTCTGGTTCATTCTTTGCATCTCAGCCTCCACAGTCCTCCGCCAAGTTGTTTTTGGTCGGCCTCTCTTTCGCATTCCTTCGGGGGTCCAAAGCATAGCTGTTCTTGTGATGGCATCGGGGTCTCTTCTGAGGACATGACCAACCCAGCTCCAGCGTCTGCCAGCTATGATGGTGTGCATGTCCTCTTGCTTGCTACGAGTAAGCAGATCTTGGTTGGTGATGGTATTCGGCCAAAAAATGCGGTGAATTTTTCTTAGGCATGTTGTGTGAAAAGAGGACAATTTTGACATTTCCTACTCTGTGACTCTCCAGCATTCCGCACCATAGAGAAGCACAGAAAGCACGCAGCTCTGGTATAATCTTAATTTTGTGCTTGTGCTGTATTGGGAGGACTTCCAGATGTTATTTAGGCTAAAGAAGGCTGTTCTTGCCTTATTCATTCTGATGTTGATGTCTTTGCCTGCCCCACCGTCTGGTGTTACTATGCTTCCTAGGTATGTGAAGGTATCTGTCTGTACCAATTGCTGATTCCTTACTGATATGGGCTCAGGGTTGCTCACATTGAGCGTCATGACCTCAGACTTCTTTAAATTGATGTTCAAGCCCACCTGCTGGCTAAATTTATTAAGTCTATCCGTTTTTTCCTGGATGTGTTGATGTGAATGTGCCAGCAGTGCAATGTCATCTGCATATTCCAGATCTTCCAATGTAGAAAATGTAGTCCATCTTATTCCTCTTGGACTGCCCTCTGTTGTCTGGCGCATCACCCAGTCTATGACTGTTAAAAAAAAGAGTGGTTGATAAGGGGCATCCCTGTCGTACTCCTGTCTTCACCTCGAAGGTTAGGTTGCTCTGCCCAACACTACACGTAAAGTTGGCATAGAGGCTTTTTATGATTGCCACTATGCAGCTTGGAATTCCATAAGCCCTCAGTATTTTCCATAAACTGTCCCTATGTATGCTGTCAAAAGCCTTTTCAAAATCAACAAAATTTATGTAAAGCTGTCTTTGCCATTCTTAGCACTGCTCTATAATGTTCCTGAGAGTGAATATATGGTCTACACATTTTCTGTTCTTTCTAAATCCTGCTTGTTCTTTCCTCAGTTTGTAGTCTACTGCCTTTGAAATTCTCTGTATAATTATCCTGCCTAGTATTTTGCTGGGAACTGAGAGAAGAGTGATTCCTCTCCAATTATTGCAGTCTGCAAGATCTCCCTTTTTGGGCAATTTGACAATTATTCCTTTGTTCCACTCTGATGGTGTTGTCCCCGTTTTCCAGACTTGTGCAAATAATGGTTCTAATAGTTCTGCTGCTAGCTCAGGGTCTGTCTTAAATAGCTCTGCATTTAAGTTATCATGGCCCGGAGCTTTACCGTTCTTTAACCCTTTGATTGCTGTGATGATTTCTTCTTTTCGTGGAATGTCTGTATTTACATCTAGATCGTTTTCAGCCTCAGGAACATTCAATTGTGTCTCTGGTATTTCCTTGTTCAGAGTTTCTCTGAAGTGCTCTGCCCATCTTGTTTCCTGTCCCTCTGCTGTCTTGATGAGATTTCCTTGCTTATCTCTTACTAATGTAATATTGTTTGCACCTTGTTTTCCGCTGATGACATTAGTTATTTTGTATACTGTGCTTTGTTCATTTCTCAGTGCTGCCTCTTCTGCCTGTTTTGCAAGATCGTCTAGGAAATTCCTTTTGTTGGCTCGGGTTTGGCGTTTAACTTCCCTGTCCAGCTGGCTGTACTGTTCGCTATATAGTTGCTTTAACCTGGGTGACTTCGCTTCTGTTTTCTTTCTTTTCATTTCCTTTCTCATCTTTATGGTGTTTAGTGTTTCTGGTGTTATCCAGTCTTGCTTCTTCCTTTCCTGGAATCCTAAGCATGATTTGCTACTTTCCTTATATACTGTTGAAATGGTGTTGAAATTCTGGTCTATATCATCAGTCAATGTCTTTTCCGGGCTTTTGGCAAATTGATATCGTTTCTTAATGTCGGCCGCAAAAGCTTTTCTGGTAAGGGGGTCCTTCAATTTGCTGATGTCAAACCTTTTCTGTGTAGTTACAGTTGGTCCAGCCCTTCTTAGTTTCACTTTCAGTTTTGCTACTACTAAATGGTGATCACTTCCCACATCTGCACCTCTTCTTACCTTCACATATTGTAATGCATGTCTCCATCTACCGTTAACCATGATGTGGTCTATCTGGTTTCTGTCCCGACCATTTGGTGATTCCCATGTTAACTTGTGAATTTCCTTATGTGGGAAAAGTGTTCCTCCAATGACCAGGTTGTTAATGCTACAGAAACTTATTAGCTTATCCCCATTTTCGTTTGCTGTTCCGCTGCCGCATTTCCCCATTGTTCTTTCATTATATGTATTGTGTGTACCAACTTTCGCATTGAGGTCTCCCATTACTATAACAAGATCATATCTAGGTGTGTCTTCCATTTCTTTCTGCAGTTGTTGATAGAATTCATCCTTGACCTCCTCATCGCTATCATTCGTTGGTGCGTAGCATTGTATTATTGTAGTGTTGGTGAATCTCCCTCTCAATCTCAATCGTATCAGTCTGTTGTTGATGGGTTTCCATTCCAGTAATGTCCTTTCTATCCCTTTCTGTAGAATATTGGCTACGCCTTCACTGTGCTGTCCATCCTCTCTTCCAGAGTAAAGTACTGTTTCTCCTGTTGCTGTTTTAACTTTTCCTGCCCCTGTCCATCTGCTCTCACTTATCCCCAGGATGTGTAACCTATAGTTTCTCATTTCTGCCGTGACCTGTCTTAGTTTACCTGTCTCGTACATTGTCCTGACATTCCAAAATCCTATTCTTGTATCCTGTTTTGCGGTCAGGACATCCGTTTTCATGTCAGTGGCTTCCTTTCGGCTTTCACCACTGACAGTCATACGAGCCACAGACTCCGAATGTCCATCCCGCAGCAAAGTTTGTTCATTTGATGTTGTTTCCATAACTTCATTATTTTTTTTACATAGACAGGGGTGTCAGCCCTATGCTAAAACCCCCAACCTGGAGGACCAGGGTACCAGCTTTTGTCTGACCCCTACCCACACAGACCAGTCCAGCTTGGTTGAACCTACCAGGAGTAAAACTCCCACTGGCATAGCTCTGGGGATTGTCAGGGTACGCAAGCTGCCATACCGCTACAAGGTATAGGTACCATTGATGGCAGTTTTTTTTTTTTTTTGGCCTTTTTATATCTGATCACACTTTATTATTATTATTTACATATGGTGGTATGGGGTCAGCCTCGCGTGCATACAGGTGCACTCGTCCCTAATTTTATATGACTCACACCTTGCTGTGACCACACCTCAGGTCCCTATGGCAGATATGCCACTGTACTTTTACATAGTTTTCCTCAATACAATAACGTGGAGTAACCACATTTCCTTTTGTATGATTTGCTCTTCTTTTTTTTTTAAATTATAAACGCTCCAGACATGTTGAACAGTGTTCATGGAACACGGAGGCTTACTAACATATTCTAATATAATAATATTAAAACAAAATCATGACAATATACCACAGTTAGATACAGTTCAATGTGAGAACTCAACAATGTCTGCTCCCGGCATGTCCTTCACTTTTCCCAATAGCAGTATCTAACTTTGGCAGTTGTAATAAACATATTAATACATAAAGCATTCTTACCACAATTTCAAGAAATATATAACAAATAACGCTGACTTGCAAAGAATGGCCTCAGTTTTTCTCTGCCCTGCCCAGACTGCGAATTAATTCTTTATTTTATAAATTAACACAGCTGATCTCAGCGTATTTGATAGAAAAAGTTTTTGTCAACTGGCGATTAGCAGTGAAAGTTTTTTGCTAATATCTATTAGTACTGGCCAATGGGAAACTTGCGACTACCAGAATTCAAAAGTAGTTTTTGAAAAACCTAAAAAAATTCCAAACAACTCTGTGTCTGGTAGTCGATTGGTCAGTCTGCGTTAGTTATGCCAATACAAAAAGATGTTTAGTTTTGGTTAACATTTACCTACCGCTCCCCTCTCCTCCTATACTCTTTTTACCCGATCGGATTTGAATTTACTCCAATGCCTCTTTCTAAGCTGGCGTCACCATTAACGTTATGAAAAAAAAACAAGCAGGAACCACAGACATTTAGTATTTTCTCAATAACTTGGCTAATACTTGGACTACCATATTTTTTAAAACACATTTTTGCTCAGGGGACTCTAAGCTATACTACCATATGATTTTTATGGTCAGTTTCAGTATGGTTTAGATTTTCAATTTTGTCACTGTCAATCGTCAAATAAAAATTTTACACAAGTCGGCCATCTTCCACCCCCCCCCCCCTCATCTCTCTCTAGCATTTTTTTTCAAATAACTAACTTGTTTGAGTGACGTCAGAAATACATTACTCGGCGAGAAATTAAACTGTCTGTGTGTATATATCATCGGGCCAATCCCACAGCGTGTCAAGCGAAGCGGTGTTTTGCGCGGCGGGTGTTAGAATTGGAGTTAATTATTACTGTTGTCTCGTGTTACACTACTAAAAAATGTAAGGATTACTACTATTAAAGGCGTTAAAGTTAAAGTATTACGTTAATTCAGACAGTAACTTGGCGGCACATTTCTGGAAGATCGTTAATTATAAGTCTTGTCGCAGTCTCTATCAGATCGGGCAAAATGTTAAAAATGTTTAAAGTACGTCACAAGGAAAGCGAGTAGGTTTATACGGCGGGATCGTTTCTAAGCATTACCATGGCCCAAAATTCAGCTCGATGCTGGCGTGTGAGATGATTATAGTCAGACACATACGGGCGGGGTTATTTATTATCATAGGACTAAAATCTTACTGAAATGAGCGATTATCTCGCAGATTTTTCTACAAGACTATCCTAGTATATAATAATTATCTCCTTCATTACTTCACTCCTTCATTACTTCACTCCTTCTGTCACTCTTTCATTCATTCACACACCTCACTCTCTTCTTTGTAAAACCACTTGTCACATCCTCCCTGAGCGTTAATTTTAACCCCAGCGAGTAGGTTGAATGTGCTATGGACAGCGGAAGATGACAATTTAAATATATATATATATATATATATATATATATATATATATATATATATATATATATATATATATATATATACATATATATATACATGATACTTCCTAAAGTGTTAGTATAAAAAAATTGGTACACCCTCATATCATCATCCACTTTCTGCTCTCTATGGACCCTGTGGCCACCTCTGCTGTTGATTTCTTGTGTAAAAACCCACACGAGGAGATCACCAGCTCTTGCAGCGATGGTTCACGTTTCAAATTATTTGCAGTGATGTGGTTGCCAGCCTCATGTGCAACTGTACATTCACAAGCAAATTACAATGTCAAAATGCAAATATAAAATGATAAAATGAACCTGTAAAAACTTACTTTGATATCGGACAAAGTAATACACAAGCTTGATGCACAAAATGGCCGTAATTTACTGCAAGTAGTTAAAGATGTAGTAATCCCACAGATAGATGAAGTTACAGTGTACTGAATCCTTCTACTAATTCCACTTTAGGAGGGTCCTATGGCTTGGGCTTTTCAGTGATATTATGGGAGTTTTACTCTCTTTAATTTTAGCAGATACTCTTAATCCTGTTGCCGGTCCTACAGAGTGTCATTGTTACGAGCTCTTATTTTGGCTGTCTGTAATCTCCCATTGACAAAATTGGAAGTCAGTTAAGTAGTCTTACAAAGCGGTATGTTATCTGCGAAATGTTCGCCCATACACCCATGTTACTTCGTTGAGAAGAGATCCAATCAAGAGCAGTCAAACTTAGCATCTTAAATGCCAAACCAATTGCAAATAAATCTCTGAGTTTGGTAGGGGTTCACCCACTACCCTCATGTAGAACCTCAGTACATGACAACATAAGATTTTGCCCTTTACATGGTATTTTCAAACTACATGACCAAATAAGGCTTAGCCACTTCTGTTGTTGCTTGTCATGTTTACCAACTCACTACTTCACACATCTATCTCTGATAATCCCCATCAGTATGTTACTGTCGCGTAGATGATTATTACAACGAATTCAATCTGCCGGAAGTGTTACGTCACTTTCCGTGCCTTAATATTTAACAAGATTGTCATCTACCAACAACTTAGTGAAATTGGCCACATATCAACGGTTGTTATGTACTTTCCCCCGACGAACGTCTGGGTTGGTTTTCGCTCTGTGCCGTCTGGCGGTGTTTGTTCAGTCAACCCGTCTCACTACTTACAGACACTTTTCTTTCTGCCGGAAGCTGCTACATAATCTAGCACGTGTGCCAGCGCGACAGTCCAGTGACCATATAGATTGTTTATTCTCCAGACCAAGATTCGTTTAATAAATTGTTCAATTGTTTTTGTTGCAGTTGAACGAAAGGCTATACGCCTCAGATGTAGAACAAAATTTACAGCATACTCACATTTATTGTGTCTAATTATAATAAAGAAATAAATGACATGAAAAGATGAAATATATCATGTAAATGGGTAGGGGAAAAAAGATAATACAAATTAGAGCAGGATTTCACAACCGGGGTTCCTCGGACCTCTGGGGTTCAATGAGAGGCCACTAGGGATTCCACAAGAGATCGTGAACGAAAAAAACATAAACGTCGTTTTTTTTTTTTTAAACTCTGCTGTAAATTGTTTCTTTTGAAAAAATGTACGATGTTAGCTCTCGTGGTGGTGAGCAGTGACCGATCAGCCCCGTATGGCGGTGCGCAATAGGACCGTGTTCACTCTTGCACATACCATATTTCATTGGCATCTTGTAGAGTAGAAATTTGTGATAAGACTTTTTCTCCTACTTGGATAAGGTTAATATAAGCAGTTAGGAAATTTAAAAGAAAAAAATGAAAAACTTAAATTTCTTCTACCGACTTGTATTAGAGTTGATATCCTTTGTGGGGACGGGGAACCGCATAAAAATAATAGGCTAATAAGTTGGCCAAAGTAAACAGATCCACATAAAATAATAATTCTCTAATCAAAAGAACATTGACAATTGTTATTGGATTGATATATTTACAACTTGCTTATCACGTACCATGAGCTACAGATCTAATAATTTTTATGCAGGGGTTCCTTAAGACCTGACAATTATTTCAAGGGTTTCTGTAGGATAAAAATGTTGAGTCTGGAAGAATGTTGCAAAGTACCAGTGCTCGGAAAGGAATCAAAGTTTGGACGTAAAATTAACCCACACTGCTACGGCCAGGTATTGTAATCTGGATGCCACTTAGGTCGAAAAGGGCAATAATTACGATGATTACAACGTCGGCCAAGCTTAACTTTCCCTGAATTGCCATAATGCGATCATTTAATTATCTCAAGAGTGAAGAGTTCACAAGTCGACGCATGCGTTAATGAGAACTACCTGACCTCTAGTGACCTCCCCGTCAATTAGATTTGACATGAGGGTAAACTAGTTACTGTATGACCGTTGCGAATGCGTGAAGGAATTTGTTTGTCAATATATTATAACTGCCGCCCATGTGATACCGGGTCATGGAGAGGAAGCAGATAATTTTAACCCGGCACCCTATAATACAATATCGTAAAAGGCGAGTAGGAAGGGTCGGGTAAAATGTCGGCAATCTTACATGAAGAAAATTAAAGCCACAAAAACTTTCATTAGAAAAAAATGGGCCGACTGAAGGCGTATGCACCGCGGGCAGCTGAGGGATAATAGTGATGATGTGATGACTGGTGTGGCAGCCCGTGGTTGTATCATTTCTTCTGTGTGGCCGCCTGCCTGCCCAGGTCCTTTTTACCTCTTTAGTAATTATAACAGTCACACACACACAGCAAGCGATGACATGACGCCATAGTAAATGAAACACTATTTATTTACATATGAGAGGATCATTGCTGTCTGCTCTGACCTCCACATCTGGTCCATCATAGAATATACAATGTGTAAGTTCTTTCTCAATATTTCTTCCTTCCCTCACTCTCTTTCTCGTTCAGTATCGAATCTACACCTTCTGATCTTTAACCATAGATGATCACTCAGGTGCTATAGTCTCTATTTCTGTTCGTTCTTCCTTACAATTTCTTAGATTATTGTTATATATCATCTCAGTGTTCAGGTTATCTATTGATAGAACCGGACCTCTCCGGGATTGTTACTTTCCCTTTCATCACTGAAGAATAGGACTATTGTACGTATTTGTATTAGATTTCACTCTACAAACCTTTTCCCTTTTTGAATAAAATCTAACTCACACCGTTTCTCCTTCTAGACAAGAATTCTCACTATTCAAAATTTGGGGTTAATCATTACCCTAAACTCGTCTCCTTGTCCGTGAAATATTAATCACCTAAACTACTTGAGTACTGCCTTCAACATGGCTACTCGCGTACGTGCGACCTGCACTCTCTACTTCACGCCTCCGGACTGCTGCTGAGAAAAGCGTCCTTCACTGGATTATCGTTCACCCCTTTCATGAGCATTATTGTTCGCGCATCCCTTTTGTACTCTATCTGAACCTTCCTATATTTAATTGTCCTTATTCGTTCCCTTGCTGCCACACTGGCCTTTCATTTTTCTTTTGTTTCTTCTTCGTTGTCTTTGTGGTGGGTTTGGATGTTATTGAGCAAAATATTACTTGTCTACAGAGTGAGGTCAGCTATGCAAGTCCCTGAGTCTAATAGTTGATGAAGCTTGTTCTCAGGGTACCTGACTGCTACCACCCTACGATTTCAATCTGCGATATATTTTGAGCCTACTTTTATGTTAAGGTGTCTGGTTGTTATCTGGCTAGATGTCTAGGGTAATGTGCTATGTGATGTATAGAGAATGACAACAACCACTAATTTAACTCAATGAAAATGATTAAACAAATCAATGGTTAAAGTTTGAGTAACAATTTTTTACAATTTTAATTTCCTGTACATCAATTTCTTGGGTACAGGAATGTTTAAAACTCAAAATAGAATGGAAATGTATTTACATTAATGTGAATTAAAAAAGACAACTTGTCTATTATAGCATGAAACTGTCTGTGACATGGAATGTCCTGGTAAGCACTAAATTCTATAAAGTGTCACTCTTATGAGGAACGATTGTGTTCATCACCTCAAGAACGCTGTGTTGATTTAATACTGTAGAGATTATGTCAACTGAAAAATCATGAACCCTTGGAT
Organism: Oreohelix idahoensis; assembly: GCA_024509875.1. Classification (NCBI taxonomy): domain Eukaryota; kingdom Metazoa; phylum Mollusca; class Gastropoda; order Stylommatophora; family Oreohelicidae; genus Oreohelix; species Oreohelix idahoensis. The sequence goes on from JAMPIV010006063.1 coordinate 293,497, forward strand.
GGTTCTTATCTTTAAGTCCTGGAGCACTGTGGTCTTTCTTCCACAACGATAGTCTTCACGACTGCAAAGTATAGACACTGCTACAGCAATCTTCGGAGTTTTGGGCAATCAGATTCTTATTGCCTCGAACGTGCAGATACAATAATTCTGGTATGGCTCACTGAATGTTTCAACATGGAACCCTGAAAATAAGAGGGTTAAGGCCTCCTCAGTATTTCAAACATATCTCTCCTTCCCTAACCAACTAAGCATTATCAACAGTTTCAAGATCTGTATCTATGGATACATAAATAGCTATCGTTCCTATCTGATGGGATGACACCTTCATACTCAGGTAAATTTCAATCATCAGTTTGATACATTCCTGTCATAGGAAAATTATAGTTAATTTTATGAAGTCATGTGAAAACACTGTGACTTGCTGAAGACGGCCAGTGGTTTTCTGGCCTTCCAATCATAATAATGTCATATTTTATTTCCAACTATGTCTTTTCATTCTCTCTCAAAGTTTAAGTAAGCCTGCCTGGCTTTTAAAAGAAATGGTAATCTTCCCTAATAGCCCTTGTGCATAACACAAAGTGTTGAGTTTGGCGCCTTTCTGGGTTTGCCTCTACCCATCAATACTGCATACACATTCAATAATACAGATACATATCAATAATAAGGTTTATATAAATGTTTATCTTACCGCATCAACGAAATAATGCACAATTTATTGGTTAACCGGCGATCAATGGTCACATTAAGATCGCCACTGGTGCAGAACAGCGAAGGCAATGGTCATGAATTCCTTGCGTCTGTTGCTAACACTACTTGTGAAATTTTTATCTTAGAGTAGCAACTAACGCTGGTTTCAAATCGTTTTTATTACTCCTATTAGTCTATTCTACCACAGCCAATCAAATTATGTTATGCCCACTTGCCTCATTTTCAAAATAAATTACACTTTCAAAAATGTAACGTCCCCCCTCTCCCGAGACTGGCAAAGTTGAGTGAGGACATCAATGCGTCTGTCTCTCTGTCTTTTCTTTACAATATTTCTGTTACTATCTAAGCGTTTTTAATGAGAAAAGGCAATTATTGATCAGACGACTGTCTGTCATATAGTCGTTATATTTTTATTTCTCTCTTTATCATACTTTTCATTATTGCCTTCTTCCTCTTTAGTTATTCAAATAACATATTTTTGTTCTCTACGGTAAGGTAATATAACATTATGGGTAGTATGATCTTCCAATAAACAAGTATTATCATTGTTTTTGTCAACTGACCTTTCGTTTATTTTATTCTGCATCGATGTTCCTTTGGCCCTCCGTTATCTATCCTTCTAAGTTTCACTTTCGCCATCTCCAGCCCTACACATTAGTCGGTATTTTCAAATTTCCAAGTTAGCCGTATTTTTTTTCTTTTCTTTAAATCCACCACCGCTTTCCCCTCTCTCTCTCGTTCGTTTCAAAATGAAGCAACGCGTTTGAATTTCATCAGAAAATACAACCACTGTATACAGGAAATGCGAGCTTGTCTGTGTGTTTTTACTAACGTCTCCCGATCTAAGTGTCTATACATTCAAACTGCGCTACTAGTGAACGGGGAGGGCAGGTGGTTTGTAGTGGATTTGCACCGCTTTTCCAAATCTGCTAGTAGCAAAGTCACGCAATTCGTTACAGTAAGTGATGCCTAGAACTACGGTCTCATGTCGTTCTATTAATACTTCCTCTCTCTCTCTCTCCGTCACTCCTCCGTTTGTCTCTCATTCTTTCTTGGAACAAAACACGCCTTGGCTGTCAAAATGTTATAGTTAATTTCAAGGACGGAGTATGAAAAGCTTGTACTATTGAGAGAGGGTACCATTCACTTTGCGTTAAGGCTTCTCAAAACCTGCGCGACTGCGGGCGATGGCGAAGACGTTGAGCACAACTCCCCTATTTTATCTCTATAGTATTTGAATTTATAATCTATAATATTTTATCTATTTGATCGGGGTATCAGGGATCTTACTACAGTCTTTCCAGTTATTTTATGCTTTTTATCAAGTGTCTTTCTAACTCATTTGTATGTTTATTTGTTAATGTTATTTTCCTTTAGCACCTTTCCGTCTGTCGGCTATTCTCTCAGGGTTTTATCATTATTATTATTTTTTTAAATACAGTACTTAATCTCTATGTATCGTCCTTTCAAACTGTTTTCTTACATGTTTCGTTGTTGGATATCTGTCTGTTATCACCCTTTATCTACTTTCCCCATCTCTTTTTCTCGATTCATACAACAATTTTTTTGTTCTCAGATCTACTACTAGAAAGCCCCTGTGTAGTTCATGGGGGGGGGGGGGGGGGGGGGGGGGGGGGGGGTCTGCGGGAAGACAAACAAAGAGTATAAATAATGTTTCCTCAAGCGTATCGACTAATATGAGGTTGTGCATGGGACTGCAATATGTAAAATTAATTGCAATCTGCTGCAAGAGTTCACGTGACTGCTTCTTAAATTATTGAAAAACGAAGTACAGTAGTGTGACGATACGGTTGTGCGATCTCACATCCACTCCGTCAGTATCACTTTTTTCTTCATTTTTTTCTTCCTCTCACTCATCGCTTTTATTTGGCATAATTGTTGCCCTTTCATTCATTATTATGTGGCATGTTTCATGCACCATTTTTTTTTCTCTCTATGCTGAATCTAGTAGGGGAAAGTCTGTAACACTCCACTCCCCTATGGAAGTATTTGCTATAGGATTGTCTTTATCTTGTTTACCACTCCTCAGACGTATTTACGTTCCGCCAGGTGAACTGTGGTATTATCGTAACAATACCCAGTCATCAGACCAGTCACGCGATTATCTCTTTGAATACGTCTGGCCACCTTTGGAAACGTGTCGGTCCAACATTTGACCCCAGTGAAAAGCTGATAACCGTGTTGACATAAGCTTGTATTGTGCGTACGATGAAAGAAGACAACATTGTCTGACCAGACATCTGTCTGGCGGAGGCACGCAGATAAAGGCGATAATTACGAGGGGCGTTCAGAAAGTAATGCACTACATCGTTTTTCTCAGGAGCTGTTTATTCAAAAGGCATGAACTTTATTAACAATATACATGGGTATGTCATGTAAACATCGGTATTATTCAACATAATCCCCATCAACTTGTACGGCTTTATGCCAGCGCGAAACAAAAGCATACATTCCTAGCCCGTACCAGATTTTGTCTTGATCATGTAGCCATTTCTTCGCTGTATGAATCACTCTTTCTTGATCTTCAAACCTTGTCCCACGGAGTGCATCTTTAAGTAGACCAAATAGATGAAAATCAGAGGGTGCCAAATCGGGACTATATGGTGGATGGGGTAGTACAGTCCAACCCAATTTGGTGATTGCTTCCCGTGTTGCCAGACTTGTGTGAGGGCGCGCATTGTCATGAAGGAGAAGCAGGTCTGCTGGATTCTTGTGCGGCCGAACTCTGCGAAAACGTTGATTGAGTTTTTTCAATGTCTTAAAGTAAGCTTGCGAATTGATTGTCTTTCCTCTTGGCATAACGTTCACAAGAATCACACCTTCAATGCCCCAAAAGACAGTGATCATGACCTTTCCAGCTGAAGGAATTGTCTTGAATTTCTTTCTTCTTGGTGATTGCGGATGATGCCACTCCATTGACTGTCTTTTTGTCTCAGGTTCAAAATGATGTGCCCATGTTTCGTCACCTGTAACGATCTTAGCCAAAGAGTTCTCTCCATCAGCATTGAAACGCTCCAACAATTCATAAGAAATTGCTTTCCTTTGCAATCGGTGGTCATTTGTGAGACTTCGAGGAACCCATCTTGCGCAACCCTTAGAAAATCAGAGAGTTTTTATAACTGCATTTGCACTACCAATGCTGACTGACAGCTGTAAGGCCAATTGTTGAGTAGTGATTTGCCTATCAGTACGAATAATGCCCTCAGCGCATTTCAACATTTCTGCGTTGGTGGCTGTGGCAGAACGTCCACAGCGCGGCCAATCAAGCAGCTCCGTATCTCCACTTCCTTATTCTTTGATTCTCTGAACCCAGCGACTGACTGTACTCCGGTCGACTGCAAAACTTCCATACACATCACATAGACGCTTGTGAATATTCACAACAGTTTCCTTCTCTGCAACGAGAAATCTTATCACAATTCGCTGTTTATAACGCAAGTTGCTAACACGCTCCATTTCAACGGTTTAGGGCAGCCGTATTATTTGGTCGGTTGCAGTGCAATTTGGTGCACACAATTGGCACATACCATATTTGAAGTGTGCAAAATTTCATGCTTCTATCTTTATTATTAGCTGAGAAAAATGATGTGGTGCATTACTTTCTGAACGCCCGTCGTAGTTAATTTGTCGGGGTAGACATCTTGGCGGAAGACATTACACCAGGAAAACATGGTAGCAATATTGTGGGAAACAGATAGGTGCAGCCGGAACAATATTACGTCTTATTATAAAGAGGTCAGGCGTGGATATTAAAATTAATATTTTAAACACGCGAGGGGACATTTAAAACTTCCCCACCCAAACAGTGCTAGAGAGATTTGATTGGTTTGATTTGAGATGCCGGAATAAGCAATGAATTCTATTGGAACATTCGGCGGAAACACCATCTGTGAATTGAAGTGAGAATGAGATATATAATCTAGTGAACTCAGAAACACAGAACAGACAGCTTCGCAACTTCAACCGAGCAACTCCCAAGCCGCCAGAAAGAAAAGGATCGGACCTAGAATTCATATATCAAAAGTGACAGATCGACAGTATTTTGGCAACTCTGAAACCTTAAGAGTAAACCCGCATAATTTAAATACACAGACTGTAAAACTTCAGGACCAGGACTTTACATATTAGGAATGGAAACCTAGAAATTGGATCATGAGTCATAAGAGAAACAATATCCCAGACCAAGTGTATCGCAGAACACCCGTCGAAGAGGAATTACTAGTTTCTCAGGCCAAGTGATTCACAGAACACCGTCATAAGAGGAATTTCTCAGACGAAATTGATTCGAGAGCATATGCACCGAAATTGCTCGCGTCCATCTGAAAATCTACGCAAGGAGATTGTGTATTAAAACAAATTTGGGGTAAGTTGTGAACATTTCTATTACAAACGTGAATTTAACATGTTTTCTTGCTAGTGGATATATATGAGGCTGGCAACCTTAACATATGAAATTAGTATATTCATGAACCACTACAGCAAGCGCTGGTGATTATTTCTGACTAGTGGTGCGGGAAACCTGACAGCAGAGCGACCCTAGACTCCGGCTGGAGCAGTGAAGAGTGATGACTACATCATATGTGCCTCCAGTTTAACATATTATCTTGTGAAGATTTATGTACCTTTTTTAATTGTAGTTTAGGCAAATCATTATTCACGCACTCCAGACTCAATTTCCTAGTTAACACCCAGAAAAATATGGGTGAATTTTCATCATATTTCCTGAGTTACTATGTGTGCTCGGGAATTTAATTCTTCTGAGAGGTTAACATTGGTGGGTGGAGTGCATGACAATGGGCCTGTTAGTTTGCGGCCAACAAATGTACTCAGCAGGCATTTGTTTCTTTCTATTTGTCTAAAGTTCGTGGTTATAAGCCATCAGACGATTTGTGGTACTAACGCCGCTAGTGTGAGAGAAAAGCATCCACCATAACCGCCTACAATGGCAGAGAGTGTGGAGAAGGCTTTCGTCATCACAGAATTGATGAACCACAGCTGCAGCACTCACTCATACAAGCTAAATGCTAACTAAAAGGCACCAGCAAAAAGGACATTTGTTAAACTTTAAGTATAAAGTTAAATCTCCACCTGTCTCAATGACGAGAACTTTATATCCATCAAAATTCCACTAATCGTTCCATATTTATTTTAACCTGTTAAAGACTATTTCACTTTTAAATTTGTTACCTGTTTTTTTTTTTAAATTAAACAATAATAGTTGATTCAGTTGTATGTATGAAAGCAAACGTATGAGCCACAATATTTAATCTATATATATAAATACTTAGACATATATTTACACTAAACAGGGCTATACCTTATAAGAGAGATTTCGTTGGATTACACCAACTGGGGGCTTGAACGGGCTAAATCATTGCTTATATCCTTCACAAAATGCGACGGACCAGATATAATGCGTTAACAATTGTTCAGCCCAAATGCAACATTGTTCGTGACTTCTGGAAATATCTTGTGAATGGTAGCAGTATTATTAACCTTCTTTCTACATCTCTGCCAAGAGTAATCTTGCGCACAGGTAGATACCTTGGACGCCAATATTAAATACTCCTGAGTTTTGGTCACTGTTGGACCAGTACTGAAAAGCAGGGGAGTCAATCCGTGACAAGTATTAGTAATAAATTGTTTACCGTATATTCTTCTTCTTCCTCTTCCTCGTTCGCCCCGAAAAGGACGTTGGTTGCGTTGTGTCTGTTTACACCGGAGCTGCGATATCTGCGCCTTTCGGCCGACACATCCGACTTCAGCACGGCATTTTTTTGGGACTGGGTTTGCCTTCCCTCTTCGATCTCTACTCTCTCAGCCAGACTGCAGTGATGCAGCCTGTTTCCAGGACCACCACGTGGAGGTGGAGTAGGGTCTTGGTCAGCTCTGGTTCGCTGACCCTGACGCAAGCAGTCAAGCTATGGGTCGCTTACTGCATTCTCTATCGCTGCATCTTTGGGTCCCGTTTACCGTATATGAAACGACATTTCCTTTTTCCGAATTCGCTTTATGATAAATACAAATGTTAACGAAGGAACTATTTTAATGAATGATCATCGACATCAGGTGCCATCTCCGCAACGACAGCGGCCTATAGTGGATCTCCAACGTTAATGAATAATAAAAATGTACAAAGCGAAATTGACCTATTAATCGACACTTTCCCTGGAATTCTTGACCTGATGTTGTAACCATCTTCTACGACTTGCACGAAACGTTAGTTTTTATGTCTTGTGGATAAGGGGAATATTTTCACTCTATCCAGCCTAATTTTATCCATCGCCTACCCGTATTTCTCTACGGCAGTGGTATTCAACCGCGGTAAATTGGTTTTTAAAAGGGTTAGTGGAATCATTGGATGAGTGCTGGATTAGCCATTAAGCAAAAGAAGTACGTGCTTAGGGCACCAAAGGAAAGGGGGTGGGGGCGGGGGAGAGTGCACCACATAATTTTTTTTCATCTACCTATCATGCCCTTAACTCTCAACGCTATCAGTGCCACGCTCGACTTTAGTCGAATTTTTTTGTAATTGTCCTTATCTGTCGTGTTGGACTTTAATCTGTATTGTGAAAAAAAAAAAAAAAAAAACGTTTTCTTTGGTATGGCGAGTAACTAAAGTTTAAATGTTTGAAGGTGTCAGATATTAGACCTAGAGTTCAGTTGGTGTGACTTAGACCTAGAGTTCAGTTGGTGTGACTTAGACCTAGAGTTCAGTTGGTGTGACTGTCTTACAGGTAAAGATGGCCCCGTAGCAGATACTGCCGAACGGAGAGAAGTGTTAGAGATTTCACCATACTAGCTCCAGCATCGAGAGGTGGGGTGACCACTTCCCTTCCTCGCTGCCTTTTCCTTCCCTAACTCAAAGGTACGGAATTTACAGCTGGGTAGACTGGAGGTGTCGGTACCGTCATTCGAACCCGGCACCTTTGCTGCTAGAGACCAGTGCTCTAACCACTCTGCCAATCTTTGACGGTCTTTCCAACGTTTTTACGCATGAATTTCAGTGAGGTCTGGCTTGGAAGAAAACTGAATTTTCAATCTGTTATTTCACCTTCAACACTTATTGAATCTTAATGTCTTTTCAGTAAAGCAATGGAAGGGCCGGGGGGAGGGGGGGGGGAACCACTGTTGGGCTGTGCTTAGGGCATCAGTTTGCCTTAATCCGGCATTGCATTGGGTGCATAGAAGTGTGCATGACATTAAAATTGACACAGGAGTGCACAGCGCAAATAATTTTTTATTTGGGGAAACAAATATACACATTTGAAGTAATTAATGCATTGAAAATCATAGACATTAACAAACACAGACATACTAACACTTACATCCATCGGAAACGATGGGATGAAAATGGAAATAGCTAGGGCAGGACCAGGCTAAATAAAGAAATAAAGAAGTAGAATTGCAAGTGATTGCGTCATTAATAGGCTAAGCTGCCCATTGCAAACTTCCGGTGTTGTGTATTGCGGTTCGCACTAATGACCGGTCATCGAAGCATCATTTTTGGTGATGCGTAGATGGCCGAGAGGATAGTGTGATTCGCTTGCATAGCTAGGCGGGGTTGTCGCACGGAAGGTCCTGGGTTCGAATCCTGGGTAAACCACTCATGTCTGTTGTTTTTCTGTTGTCTAGTGTTCTACTTCTTTATTTCTTACGAGTGCCTGATAACATACCTTTATGTTTGTCTAATATTTATAAACTGTGTCAGTGATTCAGAAGAGTTGTAGTACAGTGGATCCGATCTCATTTCAACTTTCCCGGCAATGAAGAGGCTGACAGATATGCAATGGAAGGTGGATAGCTACCTCAGAGTGATACAAGTATAACTTTCGAAGAAGCCACGAGTTTTATCAGAAGCAGATACAGGAACAAATAGGAAGCAGAGAATCCAGGCCACCCAAGAAACACAAATGATGCATATTATCAGCTCAGCAGAAGAGAACAAATGGTTGTCTTCAGACTCCACACGGGCCACAACAGATTGGGATATCATCTATTCAACAATCTAAAGATAGGAACTACCGATGAGTGAAACTGTGGCACCGATAAAATAACTGCTGAACGTCTGCTTCAAAAATGACCAGCATATGAATAACAGAGAAAGCACATGTGGTCGTCACCAGTACCATTCCTGGAAAAGCTCTGTGGAGATAAAAATAGCTGCAAGCTGATCACTGCTTTCTTTGAACATATTCAATTTGACATCTGAGAGTGTACGAAGAAGAAGAAGACGAAGTAGAGAGAAAGAGTTTCTCATAGGTTGGTGTAGGGGCGCGTATCGCAAAACAGTAATAATGACGATTACTCTTGGGTAAAATAAAGTTTAGTTATCAATTTATACATTACGTTTGTAGTGATTTCTAAATACAATATCTAAATTAATATATAACAGTATAGGGCATAAAGGCAAAGATAAGAAAGTACAAAATAATTTTCTGCTAGAACGGTTGGTGTCGCCTACGCCTTCAGATTATTATTTGCTAACGAATAGCCGAACAAAACGGTACCCAAAATTTTCAAATTCGTCCTTGACATAAACACCCACTTTTCCTAGTTCTAAGAAAATATTTGCCTAAAATGCATTGTGGAACGAGGAGGGCAAGGATAGATGAAATGCTAATTCGTTTCGCATTGATTTTAAACTAAAAGCCAACACTAGCACAGGGGCAAGCCTTGCCTTAGGGGTTTCCCCAAATACAATGAAAAAGTTAGAATTGTGGACACTACGGTCATGTAAACATGTTAAGCTCTTATTGTGAATGACCTAAGCTCTCGTATTTGGCTTGATATTACATGGAAAAAGAGTGAACGAGAGGTAGTTTAAAAATAAACAACTAACATAGAAAAAAAGATAGAATTTTGAACCAACCCACATAGCCCCTTAAAAATCGTAGATTCGTGTACTTGAAGACTTGCTGACCAAGAAAATGGTGTTAGTTATATAAATAGTCCCTTAACTAATCAACTATTGATAAAACCATACATAGAGATCAGAGATACTGTCAGGTCAAGTCATATCTGCTTAGATTGGATCGCATATTTTTGGGGGGAAAAGGTAGGTGACAGATAGGCTCAGATAGTACAGTGAATCCGATTGGGTGGCATTTGAAGTGAGACGAAATATTATTGGCTGACCTGTGAATAAACATAAATAGCCTAGTAACGTAGGAAAAGATTGAATGATATTTTTTGAAAGACTGTTTACCCTTGTAAAATTAAAAGTGATTGGCCAACTGAATCGATATTGTCAGAATAAGCGTTAGGGGGGACGCCATTACTAGAAAAGTTTCAACAGTGATAGATGAGATCAGGCTGTGCTTTTAAATACATTTCTGGGCAGCCTGGACAACAAAACAGATCGAAACTGTGCCAGTCATCGTCTCTGTGTATTTCATTGAACAAAATTGTGAGGTCCTGGGTACTGACGTTAATGTGGTACCAACCGCTTGTAAACTGATTGATTCAGGACTCTGCCTGTTTACTGCGAGCCCATGCTAGTGGCCATTGCCTATCAAACAGGGAACAGATTGTCAAGCGAGCAGAGGAAAGGTTCAACCTATATTCTACTGCAAAGATAAGTTCCCGTTCGGCACCGGAAAGCTCAACTACAGAACTTTATAAGAAGAAATATAAAAAGTGACAGTGAATAAAATTGGGACAAATATTAATAGTTCCACGAGTGACAAAATAGAAACAGGCATTACTAAAAGGATATGATTTCAAACAACAACCTAGTGGTACTACCAGTATTTCCTTAAAGTAGGAGAACACTTCAGACGTATATGAGAATAATATTTTTATGTATGGACAGAGGATCTATTGTGCTATTTGACTGATGTAATTGATTATTTTGATTTCACTTTTAAATTGTCAATCCTGATTCCAAATAAATTAGAATCAGGATAATAAAATTGTAAAAAAATCATATTTACACAAAATTCAAACACGATCTTAAATAAGATAGCCTTTTAGAGTGTCGTTTGTATGTTATTGTGGTAGTACTGTGTACTGTTGTGAATAATAAACTATTTGTTTGTATGTTTGTTGATTTTGTACATTACACTCTACATTCATAACCCTAGACACAACACGAAGTCATTTAATAATAATAATATAAATACATTTTGACTGAGATAAAAAAGGTGGTAGCTGAAAGGTACCCTGAAAAGTTCACAATACTATTGGGTAAATTCAGGGACCTTCATAGCTAATCTCATTTATTAACATATTAATACCTAACAACAAATTCATAACATCAAATCCACCACAACGTTACACTTCCAACTACCCACTTCTCTGTAAACACACCGTTAAAAAATAACGGAATTCAAATGTTATATTCTTCCTTTGGGCTTTCTTTCTCTATCTCTCTCCATATCTCTCTCTCACTTTCTATCTTTCTCTCACTCTCTCACATACTCTCACTCTCTCTCACTCTCTATTTCTCTCACTCATTCTCTCCCTCTCTCTCCCTCTCTGACGCCCACAAAATGAAAGTAAATCCCGTGCCTACGTCACTACCATGTTCTCGCACATTAGATTCCATCAAGCAAACATCCCAGTCAAGCATTTGTCAACTATTTCCATTATCCGTGACCTTTTCTACGGTGTTCCATTCCATCAATATCCCTCCTGGAACATTATTTACCACGTCAAAGCTCCAACAACCAAAGTTCACGAACGATGCCTCTTGATCTTTTCTTTCTTTTCTCCTTGTTCTTCTGTCTCTCTCACCGTCTCTCTCACTGTCTCTCTCACTGTCTCTCTCACTGTCTATCTCTCTCGCTCTCTCATTTATTGTCTCATTGTGTCTTTTATTCTATTTTACCACATAGATATAGGTAGTTACGTAGCAGATACTGCCATCGGGGAGTGACGGGTTAGAGACCATTATACTAGGTCCTGATTTATGAGGCAGGATATAAGTAGATGTGGAGGACTGCCGTGACCTGTAGTGAAAGGTGGATTTTTTTTTTTTAAAGGGAAAAGAGTAATGCGTCTTGCAGGAACAAAAGACAAAGAAAATTGCCTACGTTGCGACCATAAGACTTTCGTCAGGGACAGGAAAGCAAGAATGAGCTAAGAGACTCGAGAAAATAAATTAAACGAATATAACACCGTCGAAGCAGGTCGCCATGCGTTGGATACGCAAGGTGTTTTCACTTTTTGTAGTAGGGTTTTGGTGACCAGTCTCCTTACTCGCTGCCTTTGTCTTCCCTAACTCAAGAGCAGAGTCAGATGACTATTTACATCTGGATAGACTGAAGCGCGAGGCTGACAGGTTTAATTTTATTTTACCACATTAAAATAAAAATGTACTTAGCGCATTCTCCCACTAATCTTCCAATTTTTTTTTTCTCAAAGATTAACCAAATAACTGTTCTTCTTCCTCTAAATTTCCTCTCTCATACTTCCTACTCCTTAAGCATTAGTTTGTCATGTTTCGTATTTGTTTCTCACATTTATATCTCTCTACCCCAGCGGTAGGCGACACATGAGCTGAGGAGTATACTTAAGAACACTAGCTCACTAAACATGTACCTTCATGAAACCACGTCTGCAGAGTTAGGTGGAAAATCATTTTCAGTTTTAAAATGAACAGTTTTAAAATTACTCTCAGTATTACCTTTCTTGACAAAAGTGATAGGTACCGTTCACCTTTGATCTTAGGGACACATGGCTTTAACTCGCTGTCGGGCTAGGGCCAGTTGTAATTTCCCTAGCTTAACAATTCTTGGTTCTTTTTAGTTTTTATTTTAAACCCCTTCGTCACCTGAAGATCTACCAAATCATGTTCATGGAATCTACCAATAGCCGAGATCGACTGAATGCCAAATTCTGTTCTATCCTTAATGCAGCAGCCTGACCCCCAAAAAACCCTCTGATTTCGTCCATTCTTTGGTGAACTGGATAAACACGCGTTTTCTGCCAATTTTCAAACATTAAACACGGTATTGTTTATATTAGCTCAAAGAAAGCAGCACCAGGTTTGACATTTGCTGGTTCTGTATCTCCAGGGCGTAATGCCTAAAACAAAAAGTGGCACGTGCTCAGTGTGAAAAGGTTAAGGGCCAATAATTGTCCATCAGTGCTTCCGATTTAGAGCACGTGAGGATGTGAGAGAAATTCCTCAAAGGCACTCAATAGTTTGTGTGTGTGTTATGTGCCTGCAGGAGAGGAAGTGTGAAAATAAATTTTCTGCAGTGGACATTTTTATCATACCTACACACACAGTTGCATACACACCCCATACACACATTCACAGACATACTTACAGACAATTATGTTTGCAGAAATAAAGACATACATATATCGTAATCAAATACACACATACATGCGTACATACTTGTGACGGTATTGTCTCCCTTGCTTTGCAATGGTGGTCCAACAAGGGCCAAACTTAGAGCATAAAAATGAGGGTTTTCAAAGGTATCAACCTTCGCTCAAGATTAAATCTCGGCAGAGATATAAATAGAAGACTGATGCTTCTATTTAAGGGTACCTCACAGGATTTTAAAGAAAAGCAAGCATAACACCTGAGATCATCTAAGCTGTCATGAACTAATTATTCTTCCCGCCCCTTCTGTGAGGAAATGTTGACTTGTATTTTCTGTGCACCCAGCTGAAGGTGATTCAGCAACTATTACTTGAAAAGCTCTATATGGTTATATATTTAAAACAATATGAGTCATAATGGTGCAGACCACTAAGTTGATAAATACCAGTGATAATAGGAAGTTGTGGGAGACATGATCATCTATACTACAAGGCATGATACTTGAGGAAGAAAGAAGAAATGTTTGCATCTCTTCAAAGGTATGTTTCAACAACAACAAAAACAATTAAGACTCACTATAATGGGACACTCTTTTATTGTAAGGAATGTCTTTGCAATGTTATGATGGACGTCGTAATTGTAATGAACATGTTATGGCCTTTTCTATTACCTGATCGTGTCGTATAAACCATGGGTTTGGAGCAATCACATTTTAAAATTGTTTCGCTCCAGCATCCATAGTGACTGTTCCGATTCCACTGCGCGCTCCGACTGAATTTTTTTTTTTTTTACATGCGTGTCACGGACATACGCTAGAATGGCCCCTGTTATTGGCAACGTTGCCTAGAGTGACAATACTCCATCTATACTAACTACACACACCTTTCACATGTATTTGAAATGATTAAACAACACCATGCTTCAAGTCTCTAATACAAAATATTGTATACACATCACCTGGATACCAGGGGCAGTAATTCAATAAAATGAAGGTATACATCATCTCCAAACGACAGCAAACCACACAGTTGGAACTACAAGCAAACGACCTGCCCGTCTCAAAACCAACATCCAGCTGCCCTGTTCAACTCGCACACTCTTTGCTCTTCACCACTGACCCATTCTCCAGTCACTTATCCATGCATAAGTAACCCGAACTCACAACATTAGGTACACTCGCAACAAACTCTGACTCATGCCAGCTCATACCTGCTTTTGTACCGCACTAAAACATCTCAGTTACTCAACCAGCCCCTACACACACAATATAACAAAGTTCCCAATGGAACATACACAATCAACAACAATCTATATTCTAACCTAAAAACACCCCTCGACATCACGCATTGTAACAGTTAAAAAGGCACCTTTTTATTCAAGAATTCTCAAACAATTTAAATGTCCCTTAAACACGAATTATTCTTATATTCATAATTCATTCTGTCAAATATTATTACTGAAATAAAATAGTCTTTCAAAGTCTGTCTTAGATCATCAAAAATTAAATTTAAAGGAAGCCACAAACAGTCGCCGTGGCTAGCTCGAAGCGACTCTACAGCAACCTGAATGTGGTGTGGATAGCTCGGGGCCTGTCGCATGTTACGCATTGCCTAGTTAAATGTTTGAAGACCGAAAAGTGGGACACCAGTGTGCTGACCTGAACAAAGAAATGCAGGGGTATTTTCCTGTGTGTATCTAGGGCAGCCAATCAGAGAAGGGGTTTCCCACGGTCAGATAGAATGACTTCGGCGAGTGTATAAGGAAGAATAAATCGTCCGAAATCATGGTTAGAATTAGACATCGGGAAGGAGAACGGAATGACAGACAAGGATGAGAATGGTCTCATTTTGACGGGAATATCTTCATTTATGTATAGGTACAAGGAAATCAGAAGGGAGTAAGTAGTTGTGAAGAATTTCGCAAGAATAGTGTCCGTGCATTGAGAAATGCTGTGTTTTTCCTATTTATAATTCAATATAAAATCGTTAACACGACAGATATGGGAAAACAACATATGGATATAAAGGTCAACTCATGGAGAACGGAAATATATAACTCCAAAGGCTTGAACTGGGTTAGGTGAAATGCACGAGACCAAGGTTTGAAACACCTCTAGCACAAACCCCCCGAAGTTACAACTTTTTTGGGAAGTTTGCTGGAGTTGCGAGCCTTATTTCCTGTACGTCCGGTAGCTGCATATATAAGGGCGGACGGAAATGATTAGTTATTTAAATTGAAAACAAAATTAGTAAATTAATTGAAAACAAAATTAGTAAATTAAATGACACTAAATACCCCAATTATAACCAACTTTCAGGTTGAACAGGGTAGACCAAGATGGAACGAGAAAAGGCAACAATGATCAGATGCTCAGTGCCCGATCTCCACCCATCAACTCATCAAAACAACAACAACAACAACATTTCAAATTCACTTGTACAGCGAAGCAAGACAGAAGGACAACGGCTGGAGAGAGAGGAACGTGCAGAGGCCAATATCTTGTTATTTGCAGCCAGGCAGTTCTGTTACTCCACTAAAGCCAGTCTTTACTGATCTTAATTAGATCCTGCGAGGGTATGTAAAGTTACTATGTAAAATAATACAGTAATTACAACTTTATTTCAGGATTTGTTTAATCTATATGTTATGAAAGTATCAGGTATATTAATTTATTACTTGATATGATTGTTGAAGATTGGAACCCGAAATATAACCACCGTGACTGAGTCCATATCAGGGCTAGCACAGGACTAATAACAATTCTTTTCAGGACTACCAACAATCATTATCAGGGCTTATTCAATCTGTCTTCAAGTTACTGTACTTTACAGAGCTAACGTGTCAGGCAGGGGGATACTATAACCTCATACCATATATGTGTGTACATATTATTTTGTATTATTTGATTTTATAAAATGTTCCACAGTAGACACCTGTCTTGTCACTGATCCATAATCATGCATTTTCACGCATACATCTGAAAACAAATTCATCTCACCTACAATAGGAATGTGGTAATTTTTATCCACAAATAGCCACATATCCTACAATTATCTGCAGGTTCATATTTGTCAACCAAAAGTCAGAGGTCAATGATCAAGAATTGCTCGATGATCAAGGCTAATCGCCCCAGCAGTGCCTGGATTGGTAGAAGCACGACCTACTGAAGCTGTACATCTCATATGAACACTGATTATAAAAACAGATGAGTGATATTTGTGACAATCGTGCAACCAAGAAGTGATAATTGTCAAGCAGAGTTTTGTGATGACAATTTGCGTGATAAACTAGTGAAAGTTATAAAGTGAATAAGACAGTGAAGAAGTCTATTACCCAACTAATTGGAAGAGTCTAAAGAAATGACATTTTAGTTTAACTTGCAAAAACTGTAATTGAATTCGCCAATTTGGTTTTGTATAAATATAACTTTTGTATCACCAGTCACACACAATCATCACAATTAGATAGATGTAAATAAAGAGGATATAAATTGTATTCACCAGCTTTATTCATTCAATATAGTTGATACTGAGTTTGGTTGAATGTTTATTAATATCACAGGTGGTCACATAGCGGAGGTGGCGCAGTAAGGTCTGACTGTTCTCTGAATATTTTCAGTCTAGATACTTTCACAGCCGTGACTATCGAGTGATACCAGTGTACTTCTCTGTCACTGGGACCTCACACATTCTGGAGAGAATACTATTTCTACTCTAGCACTATCATCTCACACTTATAAAACCTTCCGCTACAGGGCCTGATTATCCATTAGGCTAAGAAGACTGAAGCCTAGGGGCCCGGAATTCTTCGGGGCCCGTGCATAAGTTTAAAACAAAATGCATAGGTTTAAGTACAAAAAGTAAATGTTTGCTCTTTGCAATCGCATTCATAACGTTCTAAGATGACAGTACAACAAAATTAGCTTAAATTGTATTTACCTTAATAATAATAATAAATAATACTAATAAACTAATCAAAAAAAAAATTATTACTAATAACCGAGGTAAGCAATGCTTACAAACTAACTTACATGTAATAATAATACTATTAATAATACTTAATAATACTAGTATATACTATCACCATGCTAAGGGGTTTGAAATAAAATATTAAAATTACTAGCAATGTAGCGAAATCTGTGAGATAATCGCTTATTCCAGTAAGATTCGAGTCCTATAATACTAAATACACCCGCCCTCAGGTGTCTGACTATTTTCATCTTCGACGCCAGTAGAGCGCTGCCTTTGGTGCAGTGGGAATGCTTAAAAAAATGACCCGCCGTAAAAATCTAACACGCTTTTAGTTTCGGTTTAGAAACGTACAATAAACCTTTTAACATCTCGTCGATCTGCTGCACGAAACGGCGGAAAAAGTTTGAATTAACGTAATATGTTAACTTTAACACTAAAATTTGTAATAATTCGGACATTTCCCAGTAGTAAGAACGAGACGATTGTAATAATTAACGCCAACACTACCAAAGTTTTGAAAAACCCCTCTTCGCTCTGCAAGCGGTCTCTTTAATATATACACGCTGTGGGCAAAGCCAGCAGAGACAAACACACAGACAGTTTTCCATGTCCTCCTAGCGGTAAAATTCTGACGTCACTCAAACGAGTTGGTTTATTTGAATAATGAGAAATGATAGAGACGGGGGGGGGGGGGGGGGAAGATGGCCGACTTGCGTAAAAGTTATATTTGACGATTGACAGTGACAAAACTGAAAATCTAAACCATAATTAAATTGACCATAAAAATCATATAGTATGATAGCTTAGTGTCCCCTGAGCAAAAATATGTTTTCAAAAATATTGTAGTCCAAGTATTAGCCAAGTTATTGAGAAAATACTATATGTCTAAGAACGCTTGGACGGACAGACTGTTGTTCTTGCTCGTTACACATAACGTTATTGGGGACGCAAGTTTCAAAAAAGAGGCATTGTAGTAATTCAAATTCTATTTGTTGGTATAAGAGTATAGGAGTAAAAGGGGGAGATAGGGAAAAAGGTTAACTAAAACTATACATCTTTTTCTATTGGCATAACTAACGCAGACTGACCAATGGACTACGAGGCACATAGTTTGTTTGGAATTGTGTTTTGTTTTTTCAAACGAAATTCAAAAAGATTTAGTAGTGCCTGCTTTCATTGGTCGGCTCTAGTAGATATTGGCAAGAGGCATAGTGGCCTTGAAAAATCCATGTATCTCGAATTTCATGGATGATATCCTCATTGCTACTGAAACTTTTGAGGAACATGTTAACTCTTTGAATATGCTGTTTGATAGACTCAGAGAGGGTAACTTGACTGCTAGACCAACAAAATGTTGTATTGGGTGTAAAGAGTTGGAATTTTTGGGACATACTGTACATCAGGGTAGCATGACCCCTGACCCCAAGAATCTGGAGAAACTGAAAAGGGCACCTAGGCCACAAACAAAGAAAGATGTGCGATCTTTTGTGTCGTTGTGTGGTTTCTACCAAAAGTACATTAAACATTTTAACTCTATATGTGCTCCTCTGACGGATTTAACTCGAAAGAGACAACCTGATACAATAAATTGGTCCGCACAGTGTGAATTGGCTTACCAGGAGTTAAAAGAAAAACTCACAAGCAGGCCAGTATTGCAATTGCCTGACTTGAATCAAGAATTTGTCGTGAGATGTGACGCAAGCAATGTGGGCCTGGGCACTACATTGTTGCAAAGGTCCTCCTCACACGATGAGGAATTGAACCCAGTCGCCTATGCAAGCCGCAAGTTGAACAAAGCGGAAAAAAATTATTCAACAAGTGAGAAAGAATGTTTGGCGTTAATATGGGCTATAAGAAAATTCCAGATTTATCTATATGGCAGGACATTTGTGGTCCAAACAGATCATTTACCTCTCGTATTCCTATCTCAAGCCAAGCATGAAAATGCCAGATTATTAAGATGGTCATTATTATTACAGCCATATTCATTTCTGATTGAATATGTTCCCGGCCCTCAGAACGTCGGTGCAGATTTTTTGAGTAGACATCCGCGTTAGGAAAATCAGAAAAAAGAGTAGGACTTCATTTTCGCTAAGTTATCTCACAGATTGTAACTTGCAATGGATGCATGTTTTAGGAAGGGAGGTGTGTAGCATAATCTGTGAGATAATCGCTTATTTCAGTGAGATTCGAGTCCTATAATACTAAATACACCCGCTATCTGGTGTCTGACTATTTTCATCTTCGACGCCAGTAGAGCGCTGCCTTTGGTGCAGTGGGAATGCTTAAAAAATGACCCGCCGTAAAAATCTAACACGCTTTTAGTTTCGGTTTAGAAACGTACAATAAACATTTTAACATCTCGCCGATCTGCTGCACGAAACGGCGGAAAAAGTTTGAATTAACGTAATATGTTAACTTTAACACTAAAATTTGTAATAATTCGGACATTTCCCAGTAGTAAGAACGAGACGATTGTAATAGTTAACGCCAACACTACCAAAGTTTTGAAAAAACCCCTCTTCGCTCTGCAAGCGGTCTCTTTAATATATACACGCTGTGGGTAAAGCCAGCAGAGACAAACACGCAGACAGTTTTCCATTTCCTCCTAGCGGTAAAATTCTGACGTCACTCAAACGAGTTGGTTTATTTGAATAATGAGAAATGATAGAGACAGGGGTAGGGGGGGGGAGATGGCCGACTTATGTAAAAGTTATATTTGACGATTGACAGTGACAAAACTGAAAATCTAAACCATAATTAAATTGACCATAAAAATCATATAGTATGATAGCTTAGTGTCCCCTGAGCAAAAATATGTTTTAAAAAATATGGTAGTCCAAGTATTAGCCAAGTTATTGAGAAAATACTATATGTCTAAGAACGCTTGGACGGACAGACTGTTGTTCTTGCTCGTTACACATAACGTTATTGGGGACGCAAGTTTCAAAAAAGAGGCATTGTAGTAATTCAAATTCTATTTGTTGGTATAAGAGTATAGGAGTAAAAGGGGGAGATAGGGAAAAAGGTTAACTAAAACTAATTGACTACGAGGCACATAGTTTGTTTGGAATTGTGTTTTGTTTTTTCAAACTAAATTCAAAAAGATTTAGTAGTGCCTGCTTTCATTGGTCGGCTCTAATAGATATTGGCAAGAGGCATAGTGGTCTCGTGGCCATTTGACTAGAAAATTGTATGCAAACAACTACGTTGAGAGCAGATGTGATAAATTGTAAAATTAACTACTAAATTCACAATCTGGACGAGGCAGAGCAAAACTGAGGGCATTTCTTTGCCAGTCAACGTTATTTGTGACATATTTCTTTGAATTAGTGGGTTTTTATTTCCTGTTACCATCCGGTGACAGGAAACCAGATGAGTGAGTGAAAAGTGAAAAGTCTCTATTTAAATGTTGCTGTCAGCTGATAGCCTGAAGGAGCTTGTGTGTGGGTGCTGATCTATTATATCTGCAAAGACATCCTGACTTATTATCGTCATACCAAGAATCCCAGGTGACACGTTAACAGCTGGGACATCTGACACTTCATTCGAAGAAACTGGTTCTTATCAAAATAAAACTGAATTATATGGGGCATGAAGAAAACAACAGCCCCTCATAACCAATGACAATCACTAGCAACTATTAAAGTTTTAGTCTGTGAATACACCTACAGGAACTATATATAATAACATTACATTCATAGGACCAAGAGTCCATATTTTTTTAGTTAAAGCATTATATGTAAATATATTTCCTCATTTTCCAAGACCTGTCCAAAAGAGATGGTGGGACAGGCAGAATAAATTGTACCCAAAAAAAAAAAATTCCAATTTTAAAAGAAAACTTTAACCACAGTCTTATTTATTTTCTTATAGTGAGTTAAAGTTTATTGTGTTGATGTACCATCATTTTCATTTCACCCCTAGACACTAGAGACATCACACACCAGCCACAAGAATCAAAATACGGACTGTGTGAGATCTAGGGAGGTAGCGTTAGGTTCCCTGATAATATATATCATCATCATCATCATTCTTTTATAGTCAGGGGCCTACATGTGCTTGACCTCACACAGTTGACACAGACACAACTATCTTTCTTGTTAGGTATAACATCTTAACCTCCCCAGCAAATTTACCTTTGTTACAAGCAATAACCCGTCAATAATGACGGAAGTAAATAAAAAACTGTAATATATTTTTAAAATATTTTAAAATTCAATATCAAAGTTATTTGATGACAACATTTTTTTGTGAAAGTGCGTGGATTTGTTTCAAAGAATGTTCCCTGATAAAAAGTGTTTTTAACAAAAACTTTCAAGTTTTCGTGATGTGTTCCTCGGGTGAGGGTGACATAGAGCTGGCCGTGTACGAAAACAGGGTCAGGAAGAAAAACTCCTACGTGATCAAAAGATTGTCCTTGCGCCTTATTGATCGTCATTGCAAATGCTAAAATCACTGGGAATTGACGACGTTGCATCCTAAATGGCAAACTGCGCTCGCTCGGTTCTAAGTCAATGCGAGGAATTATGACTCGTTCTCCCTTATTACTGCCAGTGATAATTTCTGCATCAATAGAATTCCGATGCAAGACTTTTATGACCAAACGCGGGCCATTCAATAGTCCGTTTTTTGCGTTCAGATTTCGCAATAGCATGATACATGCAGCAACCTTTAATTTCAGCAAGTGCGGTGGAATTCCTGATGGGCACTCCTCGTTAAGGAATTCGATTGGGAAATCAACTGCGTCGTTGAAATCATCGGAAATCATGGTATCTATGCTCCAATAAACCGTTTCATTTCCAGCGAGTAGCTCCAAAAATAAGTCTGCAATACTTTAAATTAAAATTTTGTCTTGAAGAAACAATCAAAAACTTACATTTTAAGGTTATTTTTAACAAAATGATGAGTTAACTCCGTTTCCGGAATGAAACTGGGTTCTACAATCATCTTCCTCGTTCGTCCTGAAAAGGACGTTGGTTGCGTTGTGCCTGTTTACGCCGTAGCTGCGATATCTGCGCCTTTCGGCCGACACATCCGACTTCAGCACGGCATTTTTTGGGACCGGGTTTGCCTTCCCTCTTCGATCCCTACTCTCTCAGCCAGACTGCAGTGATGCAGCCTGTTTCCAGGACCACCACGTCCGTGGAGGTGGAGTAGGGTCTTGGTCAGCTCTGGTTCGCTGACCCTGACGCAAGCAGTCAAGCTATGGGTCGCCGACTGCATTCTCTATTGCTGCATCTTTGGGTTCTACAATCAAAAACTTACATTTTATTCATATATCACTGTCACTCACTTTGTGCTGCACAATTCACCGACTTTTCTTCGTTGAGTGTTACTATTTTCGGGAGTGTACAAATAAGGGAAACAATACAATTAATGTCTAATTTTCAACCACAGTTGCATCCCTTAGATGTGACCGACATATAAACGGCGAGAATTATGGAGTTTGATTACCTATTAGATGAAAAGTGGGGGGTGGGCTTTAAACACCAAAAAGCTTAGAGGCCCTTCTTGGCTTAATCCGGCCCAGGGTTGCTGTGAATGGCTTCAAGATAATACCAAACGAGAGCAAAGAAATGATGACAGTAGTGGTGGTGGAACTAGATGGAAAGGAACTGGTTTAAAAAAAAAAAAAATTAGATATTATTTAACAAAAACCATCTTTAATTTTAAAAATTCCAGTGTTGCCGACATTTAAGTCATACTTAAGGTGTTTTTTTATTTTTATTTTTTTTTTTTTTTGTACGCCCGCTAATACTCGAGGCGAAATATCAGGTTATTATTAATGTCTAGCCTGACATTGATTTTACGTGAGTATCCCTTTTCTTGTACAGAGACAGGTGTCCCTCGCCATTCAGGCAGATACTCTCCGATTTCGGAGGTACCCATTAAAGCTGGGTCGGCTCAGGAGCCGCCAATCCCTGGTCGACGATACTTCTTCAAATGTCCTCGCCAGGTCTCGAGTTAATCCTCAAATGCCGTCGCCCGGGTTTGATCCTGAATCACCCGGTCGCCAGAGCGGTGTGGTAACCACTACGCTAGCGCGGCTCCTACTTAAGGTGTTGTATTCTGAGTAAAGACCAAGCTGACCTGTCATCATACAAGTGTACCCCTTTTTTTTCATTTAAAAGTGTGATATTTAGTTTTCCGACTTAACCCTTTAAATGTATGGAGAAAAATTAAAACATTAACTCGATTTTCGAATAAAATTTACCATTAAATATTTTATTTCATTTCTATGCATTTAGTGAAAATATCACTCATTTTGGTTTGAAAATGGGACAAAAAATTGAGCAAAGGAGTAGTCAAAATGTTCTGTGCTCCGTCTCCGCTCCAGCTTCTGGCAAAGAACCTGCTGCTCCAATGGTCTAGGCTTCAGCTCCGGGTTCCGCTCCAGCTTCTGGCAAGGAACCTACTGCTCCAATGGTACGGGCTTCAGCTCCGGGCTCCACTCCAGCTTCTGGCAAAGAATCTACTGCTCCAATGGTCTAGGCTTCAGCTCCGGGTTCCGCTCCAGCTTCTGGCAAAGAACCTACTGCTCCAATGGTCTGGGCTTCAGCTCCGGGTTCCGCTCCAGTTTCTGGCAAAGAACCTACTGCTCCAATGGTCTGGGTTTCAGCTCCGGGCTTCGCTCCAAAGCCCCGGTATAAACACATTATAACATTTGGAACTGTAGGCTGTTGGATTCTTCATAGTATTTTTTATTCTACAATAGAAAAAAAAAACAATCTAGAGTAATAAACGCATATAAAGTAATGATTACAAGAGATACAGATTTCATCTCTGTCTGTGTTGGCGAACTCTGACAACTTTGATCTACCTTTCTGGCTGTGTTGGCGAACTCTGATAACTTTGGTCTATCTTTCTGGCTGTGTTGGCGAACACTGATAACTTTGGTCTACCTCTCTGGCTGTGTTGGCGAACTCTGATAACCTTGATCTACCTTTCTTGCTGTGTTGGCGAACTCTGATAACCTTGATCTACCTTTCTTGCTGTGTTGGCGAACTCTGATAACTTTTATCTACCTTTCTGGCTGTGTTGGCGAACTCTGATAACTTTGATCTACCTCCCTGGCTGTGTTGGCGAACTCTGGTAACTTTGATCTACCTCTATGGCTGTGCTGACGCACTCTGATAACTCTGGTCTATGTCTAGGACTCTCTTTCCGGCGTCCATGCTGTTATCGTCCCCGTATGTTATTAACTAGAATTATGTTTTTCAATAACGTATTACATCATGTTGATACGCTTTTTCCACTGTGTTGTCTGTATTAATATACTGCATTATTTGGGAAAGAAGGTAATTCTCTTTCGCGTCACGCTTCAGTCTACCTAGCTGTAAATAGGTATCTGACCCATCTCTTGAGTTAGAGAAGGTAAGGGCAGCAAGGAACGGAACTGATCATCCCACCTGTGGAAACTGAACCAAGTATAGTGACGTTTCTAACACTTTACTCCCCTACGGCGTTATTTACTTTGGAACTACCTTTACCATTGAACGCCTGATTAGCAGAGGGCTGGTATTTTGCGGAAAAGGTGTCGGGTTCGAAACACGGCGGCCTCACACTCCAGTCTACCTGGCTGTAAATGGGCACCTGACTATTTAAGTATGGAAGGCAAAGACAGCAAGAAAGGGAACTAGTTATACCTCCTGTCGAAGCTGGACCTAATGTAGTGAAGTCCCTAACACTTCACTCCTCTACGGCTATCTGCTATGGTACTACCTTTACTAGTTTTACATTTTGCAGCTGTGCTACAAAGTACATCCTTTTCTTCTTCACCGACACGACTATCAGAAAACATAAATTTATTATGCTTCTTCAGAAACAGATGAACACAACTATAATAATGTTGCTAACATTTCTGCTGAATCACAATGAATTTGCTCCGGAAATCACGTGACGTTTATGTCTCTATGTCAACGCGAGCCGCTGTTGTCTATTTCTGTTATTCTTCCATATTATTTTATGGCACAGGAAAGTTAAACTATTTACATTGTTGAACAGGATGGCTCCGGCTAAACAAAATGTTTTGGCTTCCTAACAAATGAGTCAATATTAAAACGTTCGTGTTGAGAACAATGGAGGAAGTGTCACGTGGCATGAGGCCATTTTTTTTAACGTGACATCGGACATTTTACTTGACACTGTGACATGGTACTTGATATTTACACAGTAAATGAAAACCTAGCCTGCACACTGCGTGGCGACAGCAATGGGCAAGTGGTCTTTATTCCTCAGCCCTCAAAACTCTCCCCCCCCCCCCCCCCCCCCCCCCCCCCCACCCCCCCCCCCCACCCCTCCCCCCCCCCGCCTCCCCCCCCCCCCCCCCTCCCCCCCCCCCGGTACCACCTCCCCCCCCCCCTCAGTAGACATCCGGTAGACATGAGCAATGGGAATAACGCAGTAACAATTTTTTTGTTTTGGTTTTTAAATTTTACAAAGTTTACATTGAAACACGAAATTTTACATGGACGTAAGTTTTTGCGCCTCATAAATATTTGAAATAAAAATAAACAGGTAAACTTCAACTACAGCATTTTGACAACAACATACAGTTCAGTCCGGATAAATAAAAGTCGCTGAGACCAACTAAATTATTTCTACTTATCCGAAATTCTGCTTATCCGAATTTTACTTAAAGGTGGACATTTACTTCCAGAGCATGAAGCAATTATTTCAACCATTTAGAAACAAGTCTTTTCATTTTAAATGTTCACTTTTGACACTTTTAAAGTTTTCAAAAGCAGTTTGGTGTAGCCTAAAATGTAGTGCCAAGTTAATTGCTAGTAGCATATTTGCAAGTGTAAACACCTCCGAATCGCGTGTTAGACTTTGTGTTTTTGCGTGCTCTGTTAGCGGTTCCTAAATGGATTCCTAGAGCGATAAGCTAGGCAGGACAAGGAATCTGATGTAAGAGGTAATGTCCCTGAGCTAGGGACGTTTCTGTTGCCCAGTGTTTTCCTTCCTCTTTTCTTCCCAGTGCCTGCCAAATACTGTTTTGTTGACTATTTACTATTCACATGATTCGGGATTTGCTGTTTGTTTATCTTCAGATTTGAAACGCGTAGTCCTGTTGCTGTCACAATTTTACTCAAGCCAGTTTCTAGCAAACCGAACTGAACCAGTGTTCGCTCAGTTGGCCCGACGATTATGTGCTTGCTGGTTTAATTAATGGTATCGTTGTTAATTACTGACGGTAGTTCGGACACGTAACAAGGAAGAGACAAGACCGTACATGGTGATGGAGTACGTTCAGATGAGCTTGAAAATAACATGTAAGGGCAATATCTTATATTGTCATGTAGTTTGTTTGACATAAATATGGGGGGCGGGGGGGGGGGGGGGGGGGGGGGGGGGGGGGGGGGGCGGAGGGGAGCTCTGCCCAAATCAGACGCTTATCTGAGGTTGGTTTGGTATTGGAATGCTGGATTAAACTGTTTTTGATTGGATTTTACCGCAACAGTAGCAAAAATTTCGTTTATAACCTAAAATATTTTACGATGCACGCACTGCATTTCCATCTCATCAAAGAAAAACCTCAGACATCCATGAAAACGAATAGAATCAGGATTCCAGTATAGGACATGATATAGTGCTAGAGGATCTTCTAAAATAAAAAAGGAGAAAATCTCAACGATAGTACTGGAAGTCACAAGTCCTCGGAGCCTGCATACAGCGTCCATAATTGGGATTATACTTAACGCAGTAACTCTAACCACCTGAGAGACGGCATCTTACAACAGTTGCTCGACAATATTCTAACCTTACCTGTACATCAAGTCTCTAATTCACCCGATAATCGGGGTAAGGTGCAATATGTATCTTTTATCATTTTATATTTTGCATTTTTGACATGTAAAAATTGCTTGTCGATGATAGTTGCACATGGCGCTGGTAACCTCCCCACTTCAAATAACTTGACACATGAACCACCACTGCAAGAGCTGGTGACCACTTCGTGTGGGTTTCCTCACAAGGAACCAACAGCAGAGGTGACCACAGGTTCCATAGAGAGCAGGGAGTGGATGATGATATCTGTCACGAATTGGATTTCAGTTTTGGAGTTTGTCTGAGTGTAAAGACAAGACACTAGTATGAGAAAAGTCTGAGAAGATAGATTTTTGATGAGAATGACAGTGAATGTTGTCGTGAAACGAATGTGTGTAACCCCACTACTTTGTTAAATCATTATGTCGGGATACAAATTTGCCCCAGCCAATCAACGCACAGTTGCTGAGCCGGAATAAATTACCTTAAGTTACGCCAGGAAAAACTTAAGCCCTGTTTTTTTTTTATGTGGGTCGTGCCATCTTGTTCACGCAAGATGGCGGATGAAAACTGAATAAAATTAGGCTGTACAGAGCATGAGACTAAACCGGAGGAAACCAATCAGCTTGCTCCGCCAGGAACCAACCAAAAGCTTTGCTTAAGCATTCACCTACCTATATAATCGGGCGAGATTTTATGCAAAGGCACGCAACCAGACACGAAGCCAGAGAGACGACCGACTGTGTGAGAGGAGCTGTCAGCTTTGATTTATAGCTTACCTGAGGGCATTGACCTGCAGCCTGCTTCGCTAAGTCGAGTCAAAATCTGGCCTGTTTAAATCTTAGAGGGTAAATATATTTACGATAACCTTTAGGAAAATAGGCCTTCAGCAGGTATATAATGTTGGTATTTGTTGTGTGTCATTATACTACCTACACCTGTATATATTTTATATAAATTGTTTCAATATGAACGTATCAGGTTACTGATTGTATCTTAAGGGTATTAGGTATAATGATTGTATTTCCTAATATTATTGAATAGACGAAGACTAATAGGACTCATACTTCAATCTATTGTCTCCTATAACTTCAGTCTATTGTCTCAGATAACTCCAAACTGAAATATAACCAAAACAGTCCTTATTAGGACTCAATCTATTGTCTCATCTAACTCCAATCTATTGTCTCCTATAAATCCCACCTGATATATCACCAAACAGTCCTCGTCTCATATACTCCTATCATAAGAACATAACGTTATTGTTAGGATATATTATAGCAATTGTCAGAGAGGGCCTGGTATATTCTAGGGGGAAGAAAATGGTTGTAGCACACCTAGGTGTACATATTATTGGATGTATTCATGTATTGAATTTATATTATGGGATGTATTCATGTATTGAATGTATTCATGTATTGAATTTATATTATTGAATGTATTCTTGCATTTAATTTATATTATTGAATGTATCCATGCATTAGTTTATCAGAAAGAATGTTTTGCAAGTAGACACCTGTCTTGTCTCGCTATTGCTAAATCATACTGAGCCATGTTGTCATTCATCCTACATGCAGACACCCGAGACACGCTCATTTCACCCACACTATAAATAGGTGGGCTTGAGGACAGAAATTAGCCCCTATTTTTGCTTGTTACAGGTTTTATTCGTGTCATAAAAACTGAGATCGTGGGTCGTCAGTCCAGCTGCCTGGAACTCCGCAGAAGCATAGAGATTGCACAGAATCTACATCTTTAGTCCCCCTCAGTCTTGGGTGGGCTAAAGGAACGATCTTCAGCCGGTTTTGTGTCAACCAAACCAAAAACTTCTAAGAGATGAGTACACATTAGTACCATTTCTGTCAGCATTGTGAGCAAAAATTAGTGTCAGTGACGAGAAAGTGATTTAGCGTAGAAAGAGACAATAATAACAGCATAGCTGATAAATGTTATATACTTAATTAACAGCACAGCTGATACATTTACTATAAGTGATTAACAGCACAGCTCTCTACTATTGTTTCGAGATCAGATCATTCACAGCCGTAACTAATTTGTGATACCAGTAGTTCTCTCAGACACTGGGACTTCACCATTTTCTGCAGAAATTCTATTTCTGTAATTGTCAGTACTATACTGATCTTAGAGCCAAATAAAACCTCTCGCCACACTGGGGGCTCGTTCCTGGGATATTTCTGTATATCTTGAGCCATACTTACTCTGTTCATCTATCTACACTCTATCTTGTGCAACCCATAGATAACATAAGAAATTTTTTTTTTGAGAAAATCATAATAGGATTTTTAAAAATTATTTTCTTAGGAGGAGTACCAGTTAGTACTCAGTAAATAGTTGATGCTCACAAAGTTGCACGGAAAATATTTTGTTCATTTAAATTAATTAAGTTTAATTACAATAATTTGGTTATAGTAAATATACATACCCTATCTAAGTAACGCCATGGCTGATCTAGTGAAGTTCAGGACTGCGATCATGCAGATGGGTAAGGAATTAAATATGACAGGTGATGCTCTCACTCAGTATGTCACAACAGAAGTGGACAAACACATGGATAGGAAAGAAAGTTGAAATTAGAGGCTGATAGAGAAGCAAAGAAATTTGAGGCTGAAGAAAGGCGGTTGCAAGCAGAAGCTGAAAAAGAAACTAAAAGATTAGAAATTGAAGCCAAGAAATGGGAGGCTGAAAATGAGGCAAAGAAAATTGAAGCTGAGGAAAGGAAATTACATGCAGAGAGAGACCATCAGTTGAGAATAAAAGAGCTTGAAATTCAGGCAACTACTGGCAATAATAGTGGTAGCTCACCTCACTCTGAGAGTAGCTCCAGCCAGAGCACCTCAAGTGGGGCCATGAATTTTCATCTGGACCCATTTGTTGAGAAAGAAGACGCCATTGAGTCGTACCTGGATACACACGAAAGACTTGCCACTACCTATGGTTTAGTGAAAGAAAAGTGGAGTCTTAAACTATCTCAGGGATTGAGATGTGTGGCCTACGATGTGTATTTGAAGCTCTCAAGAGATGACCAGGAAGATTATGAAATCCTGAAGCAGGCACTGCTTGTGAGATATGAAAAGAACTCAGAATCATATAGAAAGAAATTCCGAACAGCTAAACGTCTTCCAGGAGAAAACTATCACCAATTCTCGGCTAGATTGGAAACCTATTTGGAAAAATGGAGTAGTTTAGGAAAGTGTCAGGATCTGAAAGAAATGATAATGATGGAGCAAGTGAAAGAGTCCATGCCTCAAGAAATGAGGAAGTTTATCATGGAACAAGGAGCAGAGAGATTGGAAGATATTGTAACTGTTGCTGAGAGATATCAAGCAGCTCAGGCAGAATTATTAGGAAACATGAAGAAGCAGGGTGAAAACTTCAAATCACCACAAAACTATACCAAATATGAACAAAAGGACCATACCACAAGAAACAAACAAAGATTTGATCAAAAGGACAAAAACCCTCTAAGATCGGATAAGACACCTTACCGGAAGGAAGGAAAGTGGTGTAAAACTTGTTTAATGAGTAACCACAATACTGCGGACTGCAGAAGGAAGAATCCTCCTCATGTTGCATGTCTTACAACAGGAAAGCCGGGAAGGAAGGAACTGGCAGTAAGTCAGAAGGACTTCCATTATCCCCCTGTCTGTGAGGAAGTGACTGTGAATGGCACTCAAGTACTGTGTTTATATGACACAGGCTTGGACTTTGATTCAGTTGTGTGCTCTTCTCTAGTGAGTCCTGACCAGATAACCACAGAAACAGTGGAAATCAGAGGACCGATCAAGGGAGCAAGAACCATGACATTACCCATAGCCCGAATACACATAAGATCTCGCTATGTGGAAGGAGAAATCAAAGCAGCAGTGATGGACGACCCTATTTACCCTTTGATTTTGGGGTGTAGGTATGTTTTCCTTGGAGAACCTATAAAACCTGTAGTTATGGCAACAGTCCAGACCAGGGAAAGCTCCAGGAAAATGGAGGAGAATCCTATTAATACTCATCCAGAAGAGATGAAAAAGGCTAAAGCAGCAGATAGCACCTTGAAGCCTTGTTTTGGCAAATTGCCTAAAGCACATAACCCTCCAGAGAAAGGAGACTTGTATATGAAAAATGGCCTACTATACAGAAAAGCTGGAACAGGACCTAAAGGGCATGGACAGCTTGTAGTGCCAAAATCTTACAGGGAGAAGGTTATGACGCTAGGACATGCTATACCCTTCAGTGGACATATGGGAATAGGGGCCACTGGACAAAGGATAGCCTGTCACTATCATTGTAGTCCCTACCATGCCCAAGGGAACGGTCAAGTAGAGCGGTTCAATGATCCGCTAATTTCAATCCTTAGAAAGCTGGCGAGTGAAAAACCTGATACTTGGGATACATACTTAACCGCTGCATTATTTGCATATAGGGAAGTACCCCACAATTCAACTGGATTGGCTCCAGCTACATTGTTGTTTGGAAGACCAATAAAAAGTCCACTGGAAGCATTGCTGCGGACATGGACTGATGAAAAGGCAGAAGAAACAGTGACTTCCTCATACCAGTACGTCAACGAGTTGACATCTCGATTGAAAGCAGGTTGGAAATAGGCCAATGATAACTTAAGACAGGCCAGGAGGAAGCATGCTGCGCACTACAACAAAAAAGCAAAGGATAGGGAACTGGAGGTGGGTGAAAAGTTGTTATTACTGTTGCCAAGCAGCAATAATAAATTGCAGATTGGATGGCAGGTACCCTATGACATACTGGAAAAACTTTCCAGGACCAACTATAAGATTGACAAGAAAGGAAAGGAGAAGGTATATCATGTCAATCTTCTTAAAAAATACTATGACAAGGAATCATCAGAAGTTGCACATATCATGACCCTAGCCATTGCAACAGAAATGCACGGTGAACCACTTCACTCTATGGAGTATCCACTCACAACTGCAGAGGATTATGTTCAAGTAAATATTAGTGAACATTTAACTCCAGAGCAGAAGAAGAGGGTTCAGAAAGTGTTGGAAACCCATGCTGATGTGCTCACAGATAAGCCAGGTCGTACGAATCTGTTAGAGTACGACATGAAGGTTACAGACCCTACCCCAGTATGCATGAGAACATACCCCATACCCTATACGAAAGCCCAAGCACTAAGGGAGGAAGTTGATTATCTGTTGAAGGAGAAAATTATTTCAAAGTCTGAATCTTCCTATAGCTCAAGTGTGGTGCTATTGAGAAAACCGAGTGGTGAACACAGGTTATGTATTGACTACCGGAAGCTTAATGCGATCACAGAATCTCAGGTGGACCCATTACCTGACACCAACCAGCTGTTCTCTACACTGAGTAAGGCTAGGTATTTATCGAAGGTAGATCTAAGCAAGGAATGCTACCAAATACCAGTGAAACCAGAAGTTAGGAAAATGCTGGCATTTAGTACATCAGACGGACACTACGAGTTTAATGTACTACCCTTTGGGATGAAAAATTCTCCCAGTATCTTTTCAAGAATGATGAGGAAATTGTTGGAACCTCTACAAAATCCCCATATCACTAACTTTATTGTTGACATTCTTGTTGCTACAAACACATTTGAAGAGCATATAGTAGCGCTCTCCACGTTGTTTGACAGACTGAGAGCCACTGGATTGACTGCACGTCCAACCAAGTGCTATATCGGTTGTAAGGAGTTGGAATTCTTAGGTCACACAATTTCTACAGGTCATATGTCTCCTGACCCAAAGAATATAGAGAAGTTAAAGAAGGCACCCAGACCTCAAACGAAGAAAGATGTGAGATCATTCGTGTCA
Organism: Oreohelix idahoensis; assembly: GCA_024509875.1. NCBI lineage: Eukaryota > Metazoa > Mollusca > Gastropoda > Stylommatophora > Oreohelicidae > Oreohelix > Oreohelix idahoensis. The sequence continues at coordinate 326,070 of JAMPIV010006063.1, forward strand.
TTATGTGGGTTCTATCAGAAGTACATACCTCACTTTAACTCTCTGTATGCACCATTAACTACCTTAACTAAGAAAGGACAGCCTAATAAAATCCAATGGAATGCTGATTGTGAAAAAGCTTACACAGAGCTAAAAGCAAAACTCACCAGCAAACCAATCCTTACGCTACCCGATATCACACAGGAATTTGTATTAAGGACGGACGCTAGCAGTATAGGTATTGGTGCAACTCTCTTGCAGAAATCAAAAGCCCTGCCGGAGGAACTTTTACCAGTCGCCTACGCCAGTAGGAAGCTGAATGCAGCTGAGTTGAACTACTCGATCATAGAGAAAAAATGTTTGGTTATAATTTGGTCCATCGACAAATTTTCACCTTACCTGTATGGGACACACTTCATTGTCCAAAGCGATCTCCAACCTTTAACTTTCTTGGCTGCATCTAAAAAGTTAAATTCGAGATTGTTAAAGTGGAGTCTGAATCTGGCGCCTTATTCCTTTACCGTGAATTACATTCCGGGAAGAGACAATGTAGGAGCTGATTTTTTAAGTCGACACCCTATTACTCTGGAAGAACAGACGCTAAATAATTAACTACAGCAGGTGTTTACATTTCAGCTATGACCGGTCACAGCTAGGAAAGGATGGGGCTATGTCGTGAAACGAATGTGTGTAACCCCACTACTTTGTTAAATCATTATGTCGGGATACAAATTTGCCCCAGCCAATCAACGCACAGTTGCTGAGCCGGAATAAATTACCTGAAGTTACGCCAGGAAAAACTTAAGCCCTGTTTTTTTCGGATGTGGGTCGTGGCCATCTTGTTCACGCAAGATGGCGGACGAAAACTGAATAAAATTAGGCTGTACAGAGCATGAGACTAAACCGGAGGAAACCAATCAGCTTGCTCCGCCAGGAACCAACCAAAAGCTTTGCTTAAGCATTCACCTACCTATATAATCGGGCGAGATTTTATGCAAAGGCACGCAACCAGACAAGAAGCCAGAGAGACGACCGACTGTGTGAGAGGAGCTGTCAGCTTTGATTTATAGCTTACCTGAGGGCATTGACCTGCAGCCTGCTTCGCTAAGTCGAGTCAAAATCTGGCCTGTTTAAATCTTAGAGGGTAAATATATTTACGATAACCTTTAGGAAAATAGGCCTTCAGCAGGTATATAATGTTGGTATTTGTTGTGTGTCATTATACTACCTACACCTGTATATATTTTATATAAATTGTTTCAATATGAACGTATCAGGTTACTGATTGTATCTTAAGGGTATTAGGTATAATGATTGTATTTATTATATGATTGAATAGACGAAGACTAATAGGACTCATACTTCAATCTATTGTCTCCTATAACTTCAGTCTATTGTCTCATCTAACTCCAATCTATTGTCTCCTATAACTCCCGCCTGATATATCACCAAACAGTCCTCGTCTCATATACTCCTATCATAAGAACATAACGTTATTGTTAGGATATATTATAGCACTTGTCAGAGAGGGCCTGGTATATTCTAGGGGGAAGGAAATGGTTGTAGCACACCTAGGTGTACATATTATTGGGTGTATTCATGTATTGAATTTATATTATGGGATGTATTCATGTATTGAATGTATTCATGTATTGAATTTATATTATTGAATGTATTCTTGCATTTAATTTATATTATTGAATGTATCCATGCATTAGTTTATCAGAAAGAATGTTTTGCAAGTAGACACCTGTCTTGTCTCGCTATTGCTAAATCATACTGAGCCATGTTGTCATTCATCCTACATGCAGACACCCGAGACACGCTCATTTCACCCACACTAGAAATAGGGGGGGGGGGGGCTTGAGGACAGAAATTAGCCCCTATGTTTGCTTGTTACAGGTTTTATTCGTGTCATAAAAACTGAGATCGTGGGTCGTCAGTCCAGCTGCCTGGAACTCCGCAGGAGCATAGAGATTGCACAGAATCTACATCTTTATCCCCCTCAGTCTTGGGTGGGCTAAAGGAACGATCTTCAGCCGGTTTTGTGTCAACCAAACCAAGAACTTCTAAGAGATGAGTACACATTAGTACCATTTCTGTCAGCATTGTGAGCAAAAATTAGTGTCAGTGACGAGAAAGTGATTTAGCGTAGAAAGAGACAATAATAACAGCATAGCTGATAAATGTTATATACTTAATTAACAGCACAGCTGATACATTTACTATAAGTGATTAACAGCACAGCTGATATAAATTTGTTTCCTATAATTGGAAGACTTGTAATATATATATAAATATAAATGAATCATATGTAAACTTACAAATCCATTACATTCCATTTTTCAACATTCACCTTTGTCACGTAAACATTTATGATCTATAAATTTTCTACATCCTCTTCTTTCCTTCCACCCGTGTACTCTATTTTTATTATCTCTCTTTACCTTTTTCCTATATTTTCGCATTCGTTCGTTGCGAAAAATATATTTCTTTCCCATCATCGTTTTTCTTTCTCATACTGAAGAGTAACTTGATTACGTAGATGTCAGTCTCTGCGGGTCGAACGATAGCTGTGAATATACGGTTCTCGTCAGACAGAACGTCTGCAGTTTCCCCGGTCAGAGCGCTGCCTGACCAGATTTCTGGGCCGGGGGTGTGAGAAGTCGCTCCGTCGGACATGGCAGGCAGACGGATTGTCTACCTTTTGCAGCAACTGCGTGAGTTTTCGTCGGGATAGTCCGGCGAAGTGTGAAATTGCGCTCCGCACTGCAGACGGAGTGTCTGAGATTTGCAACTGACACGCGTACATCTCGGTCAGCACGTGGCAGTTACGACATGCGTTTAGGTGTTAAACGTATCGTTAAAGCCGGAAAGGGGAGAGCATTTCGTTCTACGAAATAACCGTATACCTCTTTGTCCGTTTGATAGATATAACCAGAATGTTAAACTTTAATTTCATGCTGACTCTTAAATTCGCAGTAGACAGATCGCTATGCTAGATTTAATATCTGTGTTTTGGCGAAGTCTGAGTTTCTTGGGCATTTGCTGAGTTCTAGATTACCATTAGATTACAGTATTCTAGTTCATGGTTTAGTCTGTAGTTCTGCGTGAGGTAAATATTATATATAATAGATCTCTAGTATTTTGTGAAGTGATAAAGTGTTTAATCGCCTATTTCATTTTAAACTAGTTCTGTGTGCAGAGTGATTATTTTAATAGTTTGTTATATTCTTTAGTCGACGAGTTACAGTGGAAAGCAAGATAAATTATAAATTTCTAGCTAAACCCATTCGGCTAATAAAAATAATTCCATTCAACTGCTAATACTCAGTCAAGATACATTTTCTAAACTAACTTATAACTGCTAGATGTCTCATGAGTGTTGACGAAATATATTTATATGTATTTCAAATTCATGATGATTGATTTTATAATATAACTTATTTCACGGGAAGTGTTAAATGATAAGCTCTACGCTTGCCGTTTAAAATATAAGTTATATCCTTATACATAGTATGTATAATTATTTTATATGTGCTTTTTCCATTTTATGCAGTGAATACTGGGGTGACCCAGAACTTGCCGGCGTTTAGTAAAGAGACATATTTGTGAGAAGCATAGACATTTCCTATCTTTAACCACGTGGGTTTTTTCCAAGTAACACTGGTCTGACAGTGCATGTGCCATCAGAGATAGACAGTAATACCAATCCCACTAACGGTTTCTAAAGACTAGAAATATATATTGGGCTTTTGAGCCAGTTCATATTGCTCCACAAAATTTAAATGTACATGCTGCCTGGCGGCGAGAATAATTACAAGAAATAACATTAACATTTCCGACACTATTGAAAGAGTGGATAGTGAACCAAGACTATCTGTTGAGAGCAGTTGTCCACTGGTCATCTTTTTCCAAATTAAGGGAATCCTCGTGTTTTTTGACTCTGTGTGCCCGTTTAAACTTGCTTATCCAAACTGATTCAAGTGACATTAACAGTAATCAAAAATTTAACTGGTGAAGCGAACGCTCCCCGAAAACAGTGGAAGAAAAACCTGTAATTGCAGAGCTGGGATTCGCTTTATCCAAAGAATACAGATTCACTGTAGAGAAGTGTCCTAAGATTGCCCCAGACGGCGAACAGCGGTACAGATAGGTAAGCACGTGTGCCAGGGTACCCTGATGAAAGAACCGAGTGAAAGTGACGGAAGGATGTTCGTTGTTTCATGCACTCACTTTGTAATTTTTCCTTATGACAGACTTGCTGCTTAATTTAAATTGTTCCTTTAGAATAGATACTGCTGTCATAAGTCAGTTCTTACCTTCAAGAAAGGGGACAATATTAGACCCTAACCATATGCATCTATAACCCTTTGGGCCATCATCTGTCATCCTAACGGGGCTGTGGGCTAAACCTAGAGTTAAGATCATAACGGGGCTATCATCCTTGTAGCATTTTCTTGAATTTTATGACTATTTGTATATGTTTTTTTCCTTGATGTATTTTTTTAGGTGTTGTGAGAAGATTTTTTAGATGATAATTAAAAATCTCTCTTGAACTAAATCAGTGCGTTGGTCAGCTCGTTCTAGTATATACATATATTCATTGGTATAGATTTCCCACGTCTGTGTGTTTAACTGTCGTCACGTGTATGTGCGTGCCCGTGAGTAGATAGAAATATATGTAATATATATATATCTGTGTTTAGACTGTCTGACGCCTTAAAAGCTGTCGTAGAGGATAGGTGAAAGAGAGAAGATTTCCTCGATTTTTTTCAGAGACAGCCTCTATATCACAGTCTATCATCTCACTTGTGGAAATTCTATTTCTTTTCTTTTTACTAACTCTCACTGTGTCTATCACCTATTCAAACCTATTCAGAAGGGACCAACCCAAGTCTTAATTCTCCTATCCAAAATCTACGACAAATGGTTGCTCGTTACCGGGAATTGAACCCAAAATCCTAAGACGATACGACAAATGTGGTCTCGTCCGAAGGATTTTTGAACTTAGAATAGGAAGACGAGTACGACAAATGTGGACTCGTCTATCTGGATTTTGAACTTAAGATTCTTTATTCTGAAATAGAGTAAGAGTGTGATTGTCTTGTGAGTTGTTATATCTTTAAATAATTTATCCCCTAGACTAACGATCTGTTTTCGGGCGTGCTGACCACACAAACTGATAAGTTTTTTCCACAGCATTTTGAATAATATACATTTGAGTTACAGGTGGATTTTGTCGGAATATAGGTTAATTGTTGATTTGTAATACTTAAACGCTGGTAAAGTGGTGAGTGTATAACATTCACTGGGTACTGAAGCAGAACGGTGTTTGAACTAAGTTAAGGAGTGCGTTTCGGACTCTTTCGTCCAGATTAATTGCCTCCCTTACCCGATCTGACTTCAGGGGCGAACTTATAGTGGATTTTAAAATTAAGGGATTATTTTTCTCCTTAAAATTTTTGCAATAATTATTTTTGCTTCCACTGTAGCAACTTATTTTTCAGTGAGTAATCCTAACTACCATTTATTTGGCGTAGTCGTGTTTTGCATTAGGTGCTTTATTGCCGATTAATAGCAGCGATAGTTAGATTTTATTTTGGAGGAGGTATCCCAGGGTTAAGTATATCATCTTTTATTTGGTATTTTCTCGTAAGTGGTAGGAATCAGTGTGTCCTTTTTCCTATTTTCTTTCTCCACTAGTCTCAGTCACTGACTTAACATGGCCGAGAGGGCAAAGCTTAGACAACGCCTCAGGGACGAAGCGAGAGAGGAGGGACTGGAAAGAGAGAACGCGAAAGCATTTGTCAGAGACGAACTCGAGAGATATGACGTGGAGAGAAAAGCAGCCGAAGCTAGAGAGCAGAGGAAGATGGATGAGGAAATGGAAATTCGCAGGATGCAACAGGAGGAAAAAGAGAAGGAGAGACAGCATGAGGAAAGAGAGAAAGAGAAGGAGAGACAGCATGAGGAAAGAGAGAAGGAGAGACAACATGAGAAGGAGAGGGAAGAGAGACAGCATGAGTTGGCTCTTAAAACTCTAGAATTCCAAAGTCGGGGCGCTGCCTCTACCTCCAGCAATGGAGAGTCTTCTCCTCATTCTTCCTTAACTGATCCTTCTAACACTCAATCTACTCATCTCACTGCTATGTCTTTTCCGCTTGAGTCTTTCCCTTGTCCAAACGAGAAGATTGACACGTATCTAGAAAAATTTGAGAAAATTGCAACTCTGTACGGTTTAGAGAGGTCGCGTTGGAACATGAAGCTTTCCCAGGCTTTGAAAAGTTCTGCGTATGATGTTTACGCCAAACTGGAAAGCAGCCAACAAGACAACTATGATGTGTTGAAGAAAGCATTACTGGAGCGCTTTGAAATGAATGCTCGCAAATTTCTGCAAGTGTTTCGCAACAGCAGGAAAGAGAGCTCTGAAACGTTTCAACAGTTCTCGTCTCGTTTGAAGGGATACCTAACAAAGTGCCTTGAGCTTTCACAGCTCCCCTCTACCTATAAAGGTCTGGAGGAATTTGTTCTAACAGAACAAATAAAGAACACTTTGTCTGCTGATACCTGGAGATTTCTAGCTGAGCAGGGGGCAGAAAAACTTGAAGACATCTTAGAGAAGTCTGAGCGTTATCAAAATGCGCTGGCTGAACTACCGGCCACAAAACGGAAACCGACAGAGGAGCATTTTCGAAAAAATAATCTAGATCAACATTCTCATGCTTCTAATCAGAATAACCACAGAGAAACTGGACCTCAAAACCCCCCTCCTGAAAAATCCAAGTTCTACAAGAACAAGTACCCCAACCACCCCAAACAGTCTGATCAACCCGACCGCCCTTCATGGCAGCGTGGCCAGAAAGGTCAAGGTGGCAAAGGGAGAACCCCTGAGCACGGGACATATGATCAGACCGAGCACACCGAGCCTAAACGCATCGGATGCTTATTAACAGTCTCGCAAGGCGGAATTATTGACAGTGATTCCCAACCTGTTGGGGATAGACCCTCAACGCGAGGTACTGTTATTTTGAACGGTTCTCAAACTTTTTGTTTATTTGACACGGGGCTTTCGTATGATTGCATTGTTGCTAGAAACCTGGTTAAACCCGGTCAAGAGACAGCAGAGACCGTCCAATTTTGTGGAGTTCGTAAGAGTGATGCACCTACAGCGCTTCCCATCGCATTGGTGGAGATACACTCTGACTTTGTCAGAGGCGTGATCAAAGCGGCTGTTATGGATGATCCCATCTACCCAGTCATACTTGGCGGTAGATACGTGTGTATTGGTAAACCGGAAGAGCCGATTGTGGCAGCAGTAACTACAAGAGGGCAAACCAAAAAGGAACGGGAGCCTGCGCCTAATTTGTTACCCATGGAACTTAAAGAAGCGCAATACAAGGACCCTACTTTGGCACCCTGCTTTAGGAAACTGCCCATGGCTAAGGAACCCAGACAGCACGGGGACATTTTTTTCTAAGGATGGCGTACTGTATCGCAGAACGGGCAAGCCTGACCAAGGTTACAACCAGCTCCTAGTACCGAAACAGTACAGAAGCCAAATCCTAGAAATGGGGCACTCTCTTCCCTTCAGCGGACATATGGGACAGAACGCCACAAACCAACGGATAACCACTCATTATTGGTGGCCAGGAGTAAATACTGATGTTATCAGATATGTTAAATCCTGTGCCCAGTGCCAACGTGTGCCACCAAAGCAACGGGCACCCCCAGTCTCTTTGGGTGAAATGCCAATAATGGGAACACCATTCGAACAGGTTGTGATCGACATTTTAGGGCCTTTCGAAAGGACTAAAAGAAGGAACAGGTTTATCCTGACCTTAGTCGATACATGCACTTTAAGGGCAGAAGCTATACCGCTAACATGCGCAGATGCCAAGCATGTCGCAGAAGCCCTCGTGCAGATTTTCACTCGGTTGGGATTCCCTCAGCAAGTGTTGACGGATAACGGATCTCCATACCGAAACCTGTTGATGGATGAGATCGTTAAAATCTTGAGGACCCAACACATCTACACAAAGCCTTATACTCAGGCCGGAAATGGGCTCGTGGAACGTGTTAGTGGAAACCTCAACATGATGTTAAGTGAACTGGCACAAGTGAAACCTGAAGATTGGGATTGTTGCATTCCGGCAGCTTTATTTGGCTACAGAGAATCTCCTCATACTTCCACAGGATTTTCGCCAGCTACGCTTTTATTTGGCAGACCTATTAAGGGGCCGCTGGAAGCCTTACTTTGGTCGCTGACAGACCAGAAGGCTGATGAGACAGTTGTCTCAGCCAGTAAATACGTATCGGATTTAAAGGACAGGTTGAAACTAGGATGGGACCTAGCAACGACCAACTTTAAGCGAGCACGCACAAAGCACGTTAACCGATACAGGAAAGTCGCGAAAGAGAGAGAATTGGAAGCAGGAGAGAAAGTTTTGGTGTTACTCCCTACCGAGAACAACTAACTGAAGATCGGATGGCAAGGGCCGTTTACCGTCCTGAAAAAGATTTCTAAGGCTAACTACCAGATCTCTATTGAAGGAAAGGAGAAGGTTTTTCCATTTAAATCTCTTAAAGAGATACTTGGAAAAACCAGTGCCAACCTCCGACCATCTCCTGACGATCGCCAAAACTGACGAAGATGACGATAGTGGCAGGGAAACTCCACTGCAATCACAGGAAATCTTTGAAAAATGTCAGAAGCGCCGACGCTCTTTCAAGCGCGCATGGGAGACATTCCAGAGAAAGGAAACTTTGGGAGTAGACTTGAGTAGGAATTGGAGAGAGATGGAGGGGGGAGATGAGATGGAAGAGGACAGACATCCTGAAGCTACGGATATAGGAAATTTATTTCCATAACGTAGACATGGAGTGCTTCCATATCTTAAAGGGGGGACGTTCTGTCACGTAGACATTTATGATCTATACATTTTCCACATCCTCTTCTTTCCTTCCACCCGTGTCCTCTATTTTTATTATCTCTCTTTACCTTTTTCCTATATTTTCGCATTCGTTCCTTGCGAAAAATATATTTCTTTCCCATCATCGTTTTTCTTTCTCATACTGAAGAGTAACTTGATTACGTAGATGTCAGTCTCTGCCGGTCGAACGATAGCTGTGAATATACGGTTTTCGCCAGACAGAACGTCTGCAGTTTCCCCGGTCAGAGCGCTGCCTGACCAGATTTCTGGGCCGGGGGTGTGAGAAGTCGCTCCGTCGGACATGGCAGGCAGACGGATTGTCTACCTTTTGCAGCAACTGCGTGAGTTTTCGTCGGGATAGTCCGGCGAAGTGTGAAATTGCGCTCCGCACTGCAGACGGAGTGTCTGAGATTTGCAACTGACACGCGTACATCTCGGTCAGCACGTGGCAGTTACGACATGCGTTTAGGTGTTAAACGTATCGTTAAAGCCGGAAAGGGGAGAGCATTTCGTTCTACGAAATAACCGTATACCTCTTTGTCCGTTTGATAGATATAACCAGAATGTTAAACTTTAATTTCATTCTGACTCTTAAATTCGCAGTAGACAGATCGCTATGCTAGATTTAATATCTGTGTTTTGGCGAAGTCTGAGTTTCTTGGGCATTTGCTGAGTTCTAGATTACCATTAGATTACAGTATTCTAGTTCATGGTTTAGTCTGTAGTTCTGCGTGAGGTAAATATTATATATAATAGATCTCTAGTATTTTGTGAAGGGATAAAGTGTTTAATCGCCTATTTCATTTTAAACTAGTTCTGTGTGCGGAGTGATTATTTTAATAGTTTGTTATATTCTTTAGTCGACGAGTTACAGTGGAAAGCAAGATAAATTATAAATTTCTAGCTAAACCCATTCGGCTAATAAAAATAATTCCATTCAACTGCTAATACTCAGGCGAGATACATTTTCTTAACTAACTTATAACTGCTAGATGTCTCATGAGTGTTGGCGAAATATATTTATATGTATTTCAAATTCATGATGATTGATTTTATAATATAACTTATTTCACGGGAAGTGTTAAATGATAAGCTCTACGCTTGCCGTTTAAAATATAAGTTATATCCTTATACATAGTATGTATAATTATTTTATATGTGCTTTTTCCATTTTATGCAGTGAATACTGGGGTGACCCAGAACTTGCCGGCGTTTAGTAAAGAGACATATTTGTGAGAAGCATAGACATTTCCTATCTTTAACCACGTGGGTTTTTTCCAAGTAACACTGGTCTGACAGTGCATGTGCCATCAGAGATAGACAGTAATACCAATCCCACTAACGGTTTCTAAAGACTAGAAATATATATTGGGCTTTTGAGCCAGTTCATATTGCTCCACAAATTTAAATGTACATGCTGCCTGGCGGCGAGAATAATTACAAGAAATAACATTAACATTTCCGATACTATTGAAAGAGTGGATAGTGAACCAAGACTATCTGTTGAGAGCAGTTGTCCACTGGTCATCTTTTTCCAAATTAAGGGAATCCTCGTGTTTTTTTACTCTGTGTGGCCGTTTAAACTTGCTTATCCAAACTGATTCAAGTGACATTAACAGTAATCAAAAATTTAACTGGTGAAGCGAACGCAGCCCGAAAACAGTGGAAGAAAAACCTGTAATTGCAGAGCTGGGATCCGCTTTATCCACAGAATACATATTCACTGTAGAGAAGTGTCCTAAGGTTGCGCCAGACGGCGAACAGCGGTACAGATAGGTAAGCACGTGTGCCAGGGTACCCTGATGAAAGAACCGAGTGAAAGTGACGGAAGGATGTTCGTTGTTTCATGCACTCACTTTGTAATTTTTCCTTATGACAGACTTGCTGCTTAATTTAAATTGTTCCTTTAGAATAGATACTGCTGTCATAAGTCAGTTCTTACCTTCAAGAAAGGGGACAATATTAGACCCTAACCATATGCATCTATAACCCTTTGGGCCATCATCTGTCATCCTAACGGGGCTGTGGGCTAAACCTAGAGTTAAGATCATAACGTGGCTATCATCCTTGTAGCATTTTCTTGAATTTTATGACTATTTGTATATATTTTTTTCCTTGATGTATTTTTTAGCTGTTGTGAGAAGATTTTTTGGATGATAATTAAAAATCTCTCTTGAACTAAATCAGTGCGTTGGTCAGCTCGTTCTAGTATATACATATATTCATTGGTATAGATTTCCCACGTCTGTGTGTTTAACTGTCGTCACGTGTATGTGCGTGCCCGTGAGTAGATAGAAATATATGTAATATATATATATCTGTGTTTAGACTGTCTGACGCCTTAAAAGCTGTCGTAGAGGATAGGAGAAAGAGAGAAGATTTCCTCGATTTTTTTCAGAGACAGCCTCTAGATCACAGTCTATCATCTCACTTGTGGGAATTCTATTTCTTTTCTTTTTACTAATTCTCACTGTGTCTATCACCTATTCAAACCTATTCATAAGGGACCAACCCAAGTCTTAATTCTCCTATCCAAAATCTACGACAACCCTTCAGCACAAGAGTAGATAGTGTATATACTAAATAAATAATAAGGAAATTGTATTTGAACGACTTGTCAAATTTTTTAAAATTGTTAAGTTAAATCTGTTTCCTTGTTTTTTTAAATATCACAGTTAGTTACACAGCGGAGGTGGCACTTTATGTCGGTTTCCTCTCTACAATTGTTTCGAGATCAGATCATTCACAGCCGTAACTAATTTGTGATACCAGTAGTTCTCTCAGACACTGGGACTTCACCATTTTCTGCAGAAATTCTACTTCTGTAATTGTCAGTACTATACTGATCTTAGAGCCAAATAAAACCTCTCGCCACAAATGTGGAAAGATGAGACTTATAGCTTCGAAGGTGAGAACCTAGATTGACTCTCCCTCGCCACTCGTGACTATTTAAGAGCTAAAGACTCACCACCTCTGACCACCAATATAGGAGATAAGGTTTCACTAACGTTCCACGGACACAACTATACAGACAAATATATACGTACAGTATAGTTATAGAGAAAGAGACTGATCCAGACTACAGTTTATAGTTTATTTACACAATAAAATAAATTACATATCAAAATAAATAACGTGCGTGGTCGCACACCTGAAACAGAACCCAAAACAATTAAAATGACATACAAATTGTAAACCCACAATGTCACCCTCCCTTTCAACCTGCAGGGAAGACAGTTAAGGGTTAAACAAAAGAATTTACTCGGTGGGTTCTCTAACTTTAAAGCCACCACTCCTAACTATCTTATTATTAATTATTACTCTAACATCACTGTCCGACTGCAGACGTATCTACCTGCCTACACGAAATCTTAAGGAACTTTCTAAAGTCCTACACTGCAAATCACAACCACTGATCCACTAACGGACTTTTTTAGTGCAACCTCAGAGGCTGTCCTCTGCTCTGACTAACTTCCTAAATTCTGTCTTTCCTCTGTTTCTGTTCGGACTATCTGCCTCTACAACTTCTGTCTCTCCTCTCTAAAGCATTCGGAAGGAATGTTGACCCTATCTCCTCCCACGAATATTGCTGTTTGATGACTTGGGCTTTTAGACTTAGGTACTTGACTCGGAATGAAGATGCTTCACTACTGACGAAACTTAATTCAAATGCCCTGTTACCCCTCTTCGGGTTTAGGACCGTCGGCTTTATTATGGCCAAATTTACACAAACCCAACCTCCAGGCTACGCGTCTCTTTGGAGTGGTATAACGAGCTAAGAGCTCTGGATTTTATAGATAAACTCGTTCCCGCTGAAGCATGGGGCTTCACTTCAAGAGAACTGCTATCTTCCTCTGGTGCAGACGTACTTGGCGCCGGTAACTACCGCGTCACCAACTTTCTTTCACCTCTGGCGATGCCTCGACCCTTCTACTCCTGAGAATGGCCGAATATCTTATCAAGCTGAAAGGCAATTTATGCATTCCTCCTTGTGTGCCGTGAAAATTGCCAATTCTCGAATTTCTCACTCAAAACTGACGAATATAACTTAGATTCACGGCTGATATTTTCTGGAGACAAAAGACCCGCTAATGACTAGACGCGGGTATATATCATTAAAAAACGACGCTATAACCCACGCCATACGTCATCGCGTCGCGTCTCTCTGGAGCCGCCTTAAACCAATAATATTTCTGCATTTAATAAACTACTGAAACCCTCCAATGATAACGTAATCTACTCGTGACGCATGTTTATTCCTGCTCCCGCGCGAAAAGAATTCCATAACGTTATATCACCTACTACCGTTCGCGTTAGCAAATAAATTAACTTTGATTGGTTCAGTGTTGAACCTGGGTTGTGTTTCCCCCTACCCCTCGTTTAAACCGGGTAGGGGCCGGGTTTCTCGGATTTTTCCCTGTCTGACAAATTACCCAGCCTAATAATAAGAATGCCTAATAAAATACAAATGAACGCAATTATTTACAGAGAGAAGAAGACTGGGCGAAGTTGAAATTAAAACCCACCAGTAATTCCTCATAAAATCGCAAATAATTACCTAGGGAAAAGGAATAAACTGAAATAATTGCATGGAGAAGAAGAATGTGGCCTGTTGAAAATAAAATCACAGTAACTCCATCACAATATCACGGTATTCATATTTATTTTACCAACATTTAATTAAGTTTATATGTATAACTATGTATGCATAGAATGTCACAATTGTCGTCTTCAGCTGTCAAAGAGCACTTTCATCCGACTCAATGGGTCCAAATTTAATGCTTAAGGATAAGGGTAACATTCTGAGGAAGATAAAATGGTAGATGGAAATGGAGGTCGCCTGATGTTCATATCAGGAGATCCGATACTTAAAATGAGGCATTTGTTTCCTCTTAGTCCGTGGTACACGTTGCCAGCAGTCGACGCTAGACGCCTAAATCAGACAGGTCTTGCAGACGCTTGCCTGGACAATCTAAGTAGTTAGCCCGGTCTTGATGCAAAGGATGTGCTGCTGCCAAAGTATGCCACTCCTAAAGAGAAGAAACAGGCCAAAACACCTCTTGGACCAGCAGTGACTGAACCCGAAACCATTAACGAATCATTGTCAAAACCTGATCAGATAAGTATCAAAGTACTGACCCAGCATATAGACTCTGTAAAGTGTCCACGCAAATCATTCAATGATGATCAAAATTAATTGATTATTTTCCTTGTTAATATAATTTTATCTATTTTTATCTTGTTAACCAATAATTGATTATTACACTTATTATATGAAGATATAAATGTATAGTTGAATTAATTATTATCGAGTGTATGACTCCGTTTAAAAAAATACATAACCATACAGAGCTAGTACATTAATATTCTGCTGAATCACTTTCAATTGGGGGCTCCTAAAATACTAGTCGAAACCTTTCCTCACAGAAGGAGCGGAGAATACTAAGTTCATAACAGCTTAGATGATCTCATTTGTTATGCTAGCCTTTCTATCAATTCATGCACGGCTACCTGAAATAGAAGTATCACTTTTCTATTTAAATCTCTACAACATTAATCTTGAACGAGGATTGATACATTTAAAGACCCTCATCCTTTACTCTGCGTTTGGCCATTATTGGACCACTGCTGCAGAGCAGAAGAGACAATTCCGGGACAGAGATCTTGAACGCATTATAAAATGTATAAACACAATTTGTTATTTTCAACATCACCAAAGGCATTTGCTTTTGTTGCAAGAATGAACACTGTCAGATTACCATGATAATAGCTGTTTGTGCATCTATATTGTCTTCTTCTTCTTTTTCTTCTTCTGCTTTTTTCCCCTTCGTCATCCTCTTCTTCTTCTCATATGTGTTGGCGTTACGACCGACGGTCCATAGTCATCGAGAACTGCCAAGCATATCATTAAACTGTGCTCGTCTTCCTGTCATCCAATTGCTATGATTGCTGTCAGTACATAACATGTTATAACGACTCGTAATGTTGACATGACTGAAAATACAGCAATATAAATTTTAAGGAAGCAAACCCTGAGGTTTCAAAGGATCTTTGATGAGACAAAGTAAGAACAGGCCCACCACTACCTCCAGTTAGTCGTGAGAGGCGCCTATAGTACAGCTGGTAACTACACCATGTAATACAAATAGCTACAGAAGTCAGCACTGCAAGAGCCAAGTGAAGTGTTTGTTACAAGCGTCCTGGATTAGTGTTGCTGCAGTGGTGACACCATTCTCTTTAAGGAATGAAAAATCACAAGAGAGGTATAGGCGACAGATAGTCGATATCTGTATGACGGGAGTGTCGTCAAGTCGGATTCACAACACGTCATTCTGAGCAATTCTTACCCAAACGGAACGCCATGCTTTATAAATACTATAGGCTAGCCGAACCAATGAAACGCCGTCTTTATTCGGTTGTTTACAAATAACGATTAGGCATTCCGCATGGAGTCTCAAATCTGTGCAAATCCGTGGGATGTGGAATTTAACTACAGACTTATGAGCGAAGTACAGCATGGCAGAGGTAAAGAAATCACACATAGGAATGTTCATCTATAAGTCTGTGCAAAGATTTCCCCTGGAAATGCTTTAGGAATGGAGAAATCTCGAGTTAAATGCATCGAGACATCAGGCAAGTCCAAAAATTTTGCTGTTTAGGCTACGCATAGAGTAAAACTGAAGCATGTAATATAAAGTCACATATTCAGATGGATGAAGATTAATTCAGGGCATATTTTAAGCCTTAGATGAAGAAAATCGCTACAGGAATAAGGAAGATAATTAAAATCTTAGCTGTTCATATTTGCACATCGAGACAAATTAGGCATACATTTTTGGGAACTCAAGCACATCTCGGCAACTGTCGTCTCTGTCGCCAGATGTGACGTATAAAAGACCATGCATAATGCAAATCGAGGCCATAATATTTTGAAAACTACAGCGAGCGGTAAAAGCGTTAATGAAAAGTGCCTTTGCCATCTGTATCTGAGAGAAGACGTAATAACCATTAACAGCTCGACTGTATGTGCCTGAGGGTAAGAAAGAATATATATATATGTATGTAATTATGTGTATTTCTATTGATTAATACCAATGTGCGTTAGGAGGTGTGTAGATGTGTTTGAACTACCGTGTAAATTTCTGGAGGCAAAAAGACAAGCCTGTGAATATTCAAATAAATTGAGAATGGTAGCAAAAGTGTGTCGATAGTTTTAGAAAAGTATTTAAAGAATTATTTCTTGAAGGAATGGACCACACACCAGGAACATAAGGAAGGATGAAAGGAATTGATTTACTGTATTGTTTGAGATATTACGTAGTATTTTACACACGACCAAATAAATGTATGGATGCGAATCATGGACAGATAGCTACAACCAAGGAATTAGAGTAAGATATATTCACAGGGAACTGAATTGTGTTATTGCTGATGTGATATGACCTGTGCGTCTATCTGCACTTTGTCGTCTGAAACTATCTCTCATCTCCTACTTCTGTGATAAAGAGATAGAGATAGGCAATATAGTGGTGAAATTAAATATATTTAAGGTTGTATCCTGTAACTAACGTCCACCTTAAGGAGCTTAACTCTAATATAGGAGCTAGTGGTGCGAGTGCCCTGGATGCCATAGGGACGGTCACCCAATCCTAGGCCTGTAGGAGACACAATTTCCTGCCAGAACAGAGGTGGAACAGAATCAAAGCCCATATTTAAAGATAAGTAGTCACACAAGGCTACTGCTCGGTTATTCCATCATCACCACAAAATAGTTTATGATGATCCAGCAACCGTCCTAGTCAGAAATAGACAAACTTAAGTAACTGTGAACAAGTTTGAAGCAGTACTAGATAAAGACTGTCTTCAACAAAGTGATTTCAGCTTAAAGAGGAGAACGTTTATATAATTTTAAAAGACTATAAATAACTTTGAACATTGGTTTTCAAGTGTGTTATTTATTTGCTTTTGTAATTGCATTTTGAGTTTTTTGAAAGATTTCCAAGCAGAAAATAAGATGTGTAAAAATAAATTGTAAATATTTACCAGCAGACTTACTTAAATTATTTAAGTTAAGTTACAGTTCTTGTTGGTGGATAGTTTAGTTAATACCCCTAGCAGAGAATAATAATAATAATAATATTATCAGAGGAGTATCTGGAGAGGAGCAAGTAGGAACTTAGAGTAATACATTACCATCTTCTCTAGGAACTTGCACAGTTTGATCCTACCTTTGATGTCTATACAACCTTACTCTTTTCAGAGAAGGGGGTGTTACTTATAAGACCAGACTCTTATCTGGCACTATCCTGGTATCACCTGATACAACTTTGTGTCCAGGATACTTAGTTATTTCAATAATAATCAACCCTCTCGTGACAGGGAGTTAGATCATAAAAACGACCATAAAAACATTAGGTTTTCCTGACTTTTCTATAATGTTGCCACTAGGTTGTCCTGACTCTCAAGTACTGCTGTCACTAGGTTTCCGTGATTATTTTGTCTAAATTGGGTTCCGAGTGGCAAAGAGGTACTGCGTCCGCTTCGAGTTCTAGAGGTACCGGGTTCGATTCTCAGTTGAGGGAATATAATTTATGGAAATATTTTTTTCAGAACCTAATGGTCCTGATGATGTCAAACTCCCCCCTGGTCTCCTGGGTAGTGAGATCTGATGCCTAGCCTTCTCGGAAAAGGGCGATAAAATAGGAGATCCCGGGTGCAAGTTGCCCACGTTAAAAATCCCACGGCAGTTGGAAATCGTAAAGTGTTTTGCCCTGGCAAAATTTCTTCTTCTTCGTTCACCCTCAGATGTCAACTTGAATAATTTCAAAGAAAGCAGTGGTCAGCCTTAGGCTGTTGATATCTCCGTAGATTTTCTCCAGGAATGGTACTGGTGCTGGCCATATGCGTTTTCTCTGTTCCTCATATGTTGGGCACCTTTGAAGCAAATGTTCGGCGGTCATTTTATCGGTGCCACAGTCACACTCATCAGTAGTTCCTATCTTTAATTTGTTGAATATATGGTATCTCAATCTGTTATGGCCCGTGCGAAGTCTGAAGATTACCACTTGTTCACTTCTGCTGAGCTGGTAATATCGATCATTGTTTTGATGGCCTGGATGCTCTGCTTCCCACATGTGCCTGTATCTGCGCTTGATAAAACTCTTGGCCTCCTCATAAGTTATGTTTGTGTCAAGTTGAGGAAGTTTTCCCTCTTCCTTTGCCAGTCTGTCAGCCTCTTCATTTCCAGGGATGTTGCAGTGAGAAGGGATACACTGTATCACGACTCTTGTGAATTGCTGACATAGCCTGTGGAGCGTCACTCTTAGGTCATGAAGTTCAGCATTACTTTGACTTTTCAGCGTTGTAATCACTGACAGTGCATCTGAGAAGATCTCGTAGCTACTGGTCTCTCTGAGCTTTCTTCTGTCATTAGAATTTCTGATGCAGTTTTTAAGGCCTCTGCCTCTGCTCTGAAGTTACTTGAAAATGTCCATCTTGCGACTGCTATCTTGTTTTGTGTGCCATTGCTTAAGCTCGGGAAGACTCTTCCACTCCCATCTTCTGTTGCATTAGTTGCTGATCTATCTGTGTGTGCATGGATCCAGGTGTTGCTTGGGTAATGTTTCTCTATATATTTTGTGGTTAGGACTCTCCTTTCTGTTTCATTTTGGCTGTTCTTTCTCTCAATACCAGGAACGTTTTCTATCATTTCAGGGAAGCACTGTTGTTCCCAAGTTGGTAGTTTGTGTGCAGTACATATAAGTGTAGCTGTTGATATTGCATGTATGGGGTCTGCTCTCATCTTTGTTTTGACTGTCTCTACAAAGTTGGTTCGCTTCAGTCTTCTCCTTCCAAGTCCATTTATTCTCTGGTGCATTGGGTGGTCTATCAGACTCCTGAATTTCTCGGCTTGTTGCTGGGCTCTGCTATCACTTCTATCCTCCATAGGCTGGGGGTGAGCAATCTTTTCCAACTCTTCAATGGGTATTGACTTCATGCCCCCTGTTATGATTCTCAATGCTTGGTTTTGGGTTCTGTTTATTTTGTCAAAGTTCAACTTAGCTGCCGTTGACCAAGCTGCAATGCCATATTCTAAGGCTCGTCTCTCGCCCAGTAAAAAGCTTCTTTAGTACTCTCTCGTCTGCTCCCCAACCCGTGCCAGCAAGTTTTTACATGCCAAATTATCTTTCCAATGAATTGTAGATGTATTCAATTATTTTACTGTGGTTTTATTTATTTATTTATTTTTTGGTGTGTTTTTTTAACAATTCTCCAGAGGTTTGTGAGTCAGTGTTGTCGACTCGAGTCAGTGGACTCGGACAAGTCGAACTTAAGCCACCAGTGAGACTCGACTCTAGACGACGTGCGATTTAGGCATTAGCGACTCGACTCGAGACTCGCCAATTTTGGGGAAACGAATCGCTGTTCTCATGCACTCTTTATTAATTAGAAAAAAAATGCTCTAGTGTTAAATGATGTCACCGAAACATTGTGCAAACACATTTTACTTCATGTTATCAACATAATTTGGACTCTGTTACTAGACAAACATCTCGAGACACAGCGACCGTCAGAATAATAATATTCTTTGGCTTTGTAAACATTATCATCCCGCCTTAGGGGGAAATATACAGCGCGCATATATTGGCTGGAAAAAAACTAGAGCATGTGTCCTTAACCTGTAAATTCGCTTAAACTTAAAATTTAGGGTTGATCAAAAGTGTTATTCCATCCATTCCATTGTAGGCTGGAAGTGGCAGGGGGGAGAAGGGGAGGGAAGGCTAGTATGCTTGAGAAAATAATATTTCTAAAATGTAATACTGAAAAATGACTTTGGTCGAATAAAAATTCAGTAAATAAAACAGTAAAAGGACTAAAACATAAATTAATATTTGTCATTATTATTTGTTGTGGTCGATGTGATCGTTTGATAAAGCATGATTGTAGTTATAAACAGTTGTATATATAAAATGAGGATCGACTCGGGACTCGACTTGCAACTCGACTTGAGACGTGTACTAAGAGACTTGAGACATGTACTAGGAGACTTGAGACTCGACTTAAGACTCCTTAGGAAAGACTTGACAACAACTCTGCTGTGAGGATAAAAAGAAAGTATAGAGGCACACCTGCCTCATTAATATCGTAAGAGGAATGTAATGTTAGAATGTGTAAGGCCCTTCCAACCTCATCATGTACACACACACACACACACACACACAAAATTTTTGATACGGAAAACATTAGAGTACATTAATTTCTTAGATGCAGGCTTTCTGCTCTGGAACAGCCTTTGGTTCCAGGCTTCTAAAGGAACGAATCAGAAGAACACAAATATTTAATTCTCTGTTATGAGAATTTCAAGATTCCGGAATCCTCAACGAATGTAATATATCTGACCTACTTACTGACCTACTTAATACTTAATCTTCATTTGATTTTCGTTCTTATTGTTTCATTATTTTCTTTCAGAGTTGAATTTCGACACTGACAATCAACAATCATGTTGCATTAAGCAAGACACATAGTCCTTCAGTTTAGGGTGCATTTTAAAATAGTTAAATTTTCAGTAGCACAACTACATATATACAGTATGAGTAGCTCATACAAGTATACAGTAAAAGAAACCATCATTTTTTTTTTATTCAGCAGAGAAAATTAGTCCTATCTTACTTAGGATCACGCAGTAACCGCCCTCAGCCTATCCTCTCTTTGTCTCAGGGAAAAGATTAAGTACACAAGAGAAAGTACTGACTAGTGGCGTATTTTGACAGTCCCGTCAGACGGGACTGGGCAACCCTCCAAACACACCGACCAAGTGATACAGTTTATCTAGCCGTGCCATCTTGTTTTGAGGAGAATGTCTCGTTTTCTTACCAAACTATCCCGGATCACACGCCAACCCCTGTACAAACTAACATTAACGGGCAGGGTCAACAAAACTTAAAGCTTGTCTTTGGTTGTGTGAGGGTACTGTAAGCAGAACTGAAAGATCCTCTTTGCTTGTGTTTGAGGACGCTTTTCTTCTGCTCTAAATACGGAAATGGGTACTATAGCTTAGATCAGTGGTTCTCACAGTGTGGTCCGCGGAACCCTAGGTGTCCCTTGAGACCCTTTCACGGTGTCCCCGAGGTCAAGACTATTTTCAAAATAATCTAAGACGTTATTTGCCTTTTTCATATTTTATTTAACATTTTTCCTCGTTTTAGCGGGGCGTGCTCTTTTCAACCTAGACACAGGGTTCGTCAATTATATTAGGGCGTATGTCCAAATATAAAAGACCATGTGGTCTGGAGTTGTACTTAAGTACTTTCACTCTCATTCTCTCACGGTATAACCCACATAAACAAAAGCTCATAGGCGGTCCTCAATAACTGTGTCGTGGAATATTCTAATCCACATATATAAATTATTAGGTAAATATGAAGCCTAACAAATAAAATTAATAAAGAAAAGAGCAATGGAAAAATAACAGTGCTGTCACAAGGAATGTACTCGAAATCCCCCTTGTTTTCTGCTTCGTCTGCAAATTGTAACGCTTTCACGTTGATAGTAAAGCTTACTGTATTATTACCCGCCTTCTTCAATGAAACGTGTGCTGTATTTCTTGGAAAAAACATTGAGAGGCCCTGCGTAATGACCTAAATTAATCCTAACATTAATTATACTGCGTTACCAAAACGAAAGACAGATGGACAAAAGGATAGCGGGAAGGGAGAGGCAGAAAGCCGAACACTAAACACGCGTCGCGCGATACACAAATGCTGCCATCACGCGTGTAAGGCCATGCACTAACTTTTTTTCAGACGGACAGTGATAAAATATATTAACCATCCCAGAGTTAGGTTTATAAATCATAAAAAACGCTTATTAGGAAAGATAACAATAGATGGGTTTACGGTTGCAAACATAACAGTACCCAGACAGCACATCTTCG
This sequence comes from Oreohelix idahoensis, assembly GCA_024509875.1. Lineage (NCBI taxonomy): Eukaryota > Metazoa > Mollusca > Gastropoda > Stylommatophora > Oreohelicidae > Oreohelix > Oreohelix idahoensis. Next base: position 347,919 of record JAMPIV010006063.1, read on the forward strand.
AAACAGGAGGTAGAAAATACATATTTTGAACGCAGCCACGTAGATCTTTTAAATTGGGATATTTGGGTTCCTTAGGGCTTGCTGACAAAGAATATGTAAAACGTTACGCAAATAGTCCAGGAATTAATAAATTATAACCAAAATAAAATATTGGGGATGCCTGACAGCATAAAATCATTTCTGCTCATAAGATTTTTTTTATAACGTGTTTGAAAAAAATTTACGTTACAGAAATAGTCTACCATGTAAACTCCAAATTGATTGGAGCGCAACAAATGAAAGCCTAACCACGATTGGTCGGACTATAAATACTATCTTTCGTTGTCAAGGGAGACGGGGAAGGGTAACATTTTTTCAAACACTTGTCGAAACGTGGCTCATTGGCCAGTCTCGCTGATATACACACTTGGGAGCGTTAGTTCGAAACCACTTGTTTAAATAAGCTTGATAAAGCATCAGTGCGTTGAAGCCAGCTTATATTTTGCTAAATAAAAGCCTGGAACATAGGCAGATGGGAATTTGTGCCAGTTTGTGCCAGAATTCATTGCTAATCAACGTATCTGTGTTTATTCCTAGGAATTGTGGTAAGCTTGAACCATTCAATATCTTTTAATGAAAATTGAATGTGAATTGTTGATTTATGCCTGTATATATATATATGTGTAGTTCAGTGGCAAACGTGAGGTAAAGCCTATAATGCTCCAGCCTGAACAGAGGGTGTCGTAGGAAAGTAAAACGGCATGGAATGGCCAAACAGTACACTGACACCTGGATGATTGACTAGAAAGAAATAATGCTGGAAGTGCAGAGGCGTAGTAACCATTAAGGAGGTAAATACTGGTATAAAGTATTTCAGATGAAGCTGACAGTTGGCCTAACGTTCTGAACTCAATGTTTGTGTTGTATTGTGATCAGTGTAAAAGAGAGTATAAGTTAGTTATGAAGTAGAAGGTACATCCTTCTTGATTTCAGGGACCGTGGTCTTGATGGTAGTGAGCAGCACCTAGTCAGAGCTTTGCTGAATCCTGAGTCGGACAGCATACTCCTTGGTCTTTTTAGCTATCAGTGAGGTGTCTCCTGAACCCAGAGGAGAATTCGAGCAGAGGAGTCCTTTCCTGCCGCCATCACGCCAGATAAGCGAATTGGCCAGCTGAGCTCAACATTATGTCCCCTCATCTTGAAATGACTTTGTAAAATTAACATTAAGAGGGGAAATTAATTGTCTTAATATCAGGAACTGAGAACATCTCCAATACTAGTTTCCTTAAGACAAACTATTGAAGTCATGATGACAACTACCAACAGAGCTTGAACAAAACAAAACCAGTATTACCTCATACTACTATTACACAACTGACACACATAGGATATTTTTAATAATATATGTCACTACCAGATTCATATTAATACATTCTGTACATAACTTGTAATTAACATTGATTGTGATTCCTGGTTCCTTTGTCTTTGAATCAGGACACACATATGCCTTTATGATAGAAATGAATACATATTGTTATTTGAAAAGTTACGAGTGTCTCCTGTAAGATATTCTCATAGAGTGTTATATGTATGTGAGTGTCACAGTGTTGTCAAGAGTAGTGGATTAAATTAAATTGTTTATCTGTCTGTTGTTGTGACTTACACTTCACCATACTCATACCCTAGACACATAACGTAGCATCACACTATTCCAGAATAATTCTGACTGAGATATAGAGATATGTGGTAGCAAGTAAGGTTATCTATAATACACTACTCTTAATAGATATAGATACCTTCACAGCTGATCTCAGTCAGTACACTAAGTCCCCTATAAATATTTATAACATCCCACTTCACCACAAACTGTTTCGGATGTAAAGGGGTCCTGAGACCAACAAGTTTGAGAAACGCTGGCTTACATGATGACGCTGCAAATGTAAGAGCTCTTCTGGGCAGTGGTCTTTTTTTTCCTTCGAATTCCGAACTGATAAAGAATGTTTTGTAGCAAATTCATTTTTTTATTCTCAAAATCACGTTGTTCTTGATCTTAATTTTCCAGTGCTGTTCTCAAGTCTTCATTGAAAAGATTTATTTGCTTAACTTCTTCCTAATTGTACGCTTGATATAGATTCTACTTCTTCTTTCTCCTTGGTGCTCCTAACGAAGCACGGAGCCAGCACTGTAGTTGTTCTTAGAGAGCCTGCACTAACTCAAGTACCCGTTACGGCACATGCAGTCAACATTGCAGCATTGTCCTCAGGAAACCTTCACCAAACATATGTATGCTCCTGCAGCGGTGATTTCTATGGCAACCTTACTTACTTAGTCGTTCCCCTTCTACCGTGAGGTGTAGAGGTTTGGAAGAGAGAGCGCCAGACTATCCTATCAGCTGTCTTCCTCCTGGCCTAGTTCCATTCTAGTACTCGGTCCTTCAAAGATTGTCTAATGTTGTCCTTTTCCCATGCTTGTCGTAGTCTCGGTCGTCCGGTCTGGATCCTGCTCTCATGCCATCCCATTCTGCAGACATGGCCAAACCATCTTAGTTGGGACTGTTCTACTTGGGTCTGTAGGGTGTGGGATTTTAGGCCTTGACGTATCGTCTGGTTGGGACCATGTCTCTTCTTGTTACTTCAACCACCTTCCTCAGATACCTCATTTCTGAGGTTTGGATCTGCCTTTTGTGGGTTGTAGTCATTGCCCATGACTCGCATCCATATGTCAAGACTGGGACATAGGTGGAGCGGTATACAGCCATCTTCGTTTTCTTACTAACCTCTCTCTTGCTGAGGAATCCTCGATTTATGGCCTGAAAAAGTCTCCCAGCTGCTGCTTTTCGAGTGGCCAACTCTTCTTTGATGCCTCCCTTTTGGTCTATAATAGCTCCTAGGTATTTAAAGTACTTTCCTGCTCCATGACCTGTTCTCCCAGCTTAATCTGATGTCTTCTTTCTTCTCGTGATATCACCATGGATTTTGTTTTAGAGCTGCTTATGACCATCCCTCTCTTCTCCAGCTCTTCCTTCCATACTTGCAGGTTGGGTTGGAGATGTGCTTCTGATTTAGCAATCAGGGCAACATCATCAGTAAATGTCAGCTCTGAAATACAGACCAGTCTCATCTTCCAGTACCCCACTGAATACTTTCTTGTTCTCTCCTTACATGCCTTGATGACATCGTCCATGAGGAGTATGAAAAGATAAGGTGACAGGATATCACCTTGTCTTACACCAGTTGTGGTCCTGAACTCTTCTGATTTATGGTTTGCTGTCCTCACATAATTTCTGCAAGACTTGTAGAAGCTCTGTATAGCATGAATCAGAGGTGCTGGAATGTTCTTCCTTGCCAAACAGTCCCAAAGTTTGCTCCATGGGACCCTGTCAAACGCCTTTTCCAGATCTATGACACAAAGATGGATCTCACTCTTATACTCAAGGGCCTTTTCACTCAGCTGTCTGAGTGTGAAGATTAGGTCTTGAGTACTTCGGTTTGCTCGGAATCCGCACTGGGCCTCATCCAATTGTAGCTCAGCTAGTCGTCGGAGTCTCTGCTCTAGGATTCTAGAGTAGATTTTACCAGGGACACTGAGAAGGGATATGCCTCTATGGTTTCCACATTGTCGATTGTCACTCTTTTTGAAAATTGATGTTATGCACTAACTCAAGTGCCCGTTACTGCACATGCAGCCAACATTGCAGCATTGTACCCAGGAAACCTTCACCAAACATATGTATGCTCTTGCAGCGGTGGTTTCTATGGCAACACTTTTAAATGATGATGGTGCCAGCCCTGTCAAAACTTCGTATTTATCTTTATTTAACAAATAAGTCAATCAACAGTAAGACAACAGAAAAAAATAGCGTGCTATATATAAATTCCCAGCTTTTTCTGTCAGTGCGTACCGCTAAGGGATGCAACTTTGGTTGAAAATTAGACTTTAATTGTAAAGTTTCCCTTATATGTGCTCTCCAGAAAATAGTAACACTTACCAAAGAAGAATGCGCAAATGGCGGTGTGCACAAAAATATATTTATAGAATGTGTGATCCCGTATACACACACTGGGATCCTCGCTACTGCTACGTAGTTCATGTACTTTGGCGATGCACAGTGGTTTTTAAAAATACTTTTGAATAAGTAAAATTGCCGTTAGGTATTGGTGCTTTTGAATTTAATTCCCGTCTTATGACGGGCCTTTACACTAATGAGGAAATAAAAGGCATTGCTTCATAGCTGGCATAGTTAATAAACGTGTTGATGGTTTTTCTTTGCTTTTTGTGGGAGAGGAAGGGGGGGGAGGGGGGGGGGGGAGGTTGTTTTAATAAACATGTGGGGCTTTTATAAGAACGCAATGCTATAAATGTTTATATGTGCTTCAGAATATTCCAATCCCCGTATGTTACTCCTGTTATTTATGCATGGAGGCATACCTGGAGTCATCCTTATATGACCACCAGCCATGCACAATGCTACAGTATATGTACGTGGAAGTGAACCTACGTCTATGAGGCTATTTACACCCTCATTGACTTTGAAATCATCCACACACTTCCAGGAATTTTCCCGGCGGTGAAACTTGTTGAGAACCCAGCATTGCACACTAAGCTTGGAGAAGTCACTTGAGCCCCAGGCGTAATTCTTTGGCTTTGACTTGGTTGACTGCATGCAGAAGGATCTTACCATGGACCCAGTGATAGGCAGGGGAAACTGAGAAGTGGCTCTGTGCAGGACGTGACAATTCCTTGGGAGAGCCCAGAACCAGAGTGCAGTATTTTAGCTCTGCATTGTTGGAGAGCCCCCTTGGATGGCGGGGAATGCACAGTATGCCACGCACTTCTTACTCTTAGCTTGGGACCAGATGTGACGATCTTTTAAATGCAAGACACGCTGGAGAAACTATAGCTCATGACTTCAACTAAACACGTTTCGGATTTGGCAGAAAAGCCACAGGAAAAGCCTAGATGTACAGTGGAGATAATACCAAGGAGTCTTCAACTTGCTATTGGTTGCTAAAGAGCGAGAAGCTCAGCAGCCCTAGTTAAACAACAACAACAACAACTCCTGTTATTTTCGTGATCTGTGGATATTTGAAACTGTTTCAGGATATCACAATTCTCATGTGTTACTGCTGCTGTTTTTGCGATTTGTGGATATTTAAAACCACCTGAAGATATGAAAATTCTCATTTTGTTACTCTGGCTATTTTCACTATGTTTTTGGATATTTGAAACCATCTCAGGATATCCTAATCCCTACCTGTTACTTCTCTGCTTTCGACAGTTGTGGATATTTGAAACCGTGATTATATTTCGTGAAAGCAAGATAGTGTGATAAACGCCAGAGTAAACTTGTGGCTGTAAGGTAGGCAAACGTTTGGGATCTGTTCCTGTCACCAATCCTGCTTTGATCGGATAAATACGTCCTAGTTTTTATTATCTTTTTAATTAGAACTATAAACTACATTTTTTATTATTATTTAAAGGTGGAAGCTTGTACTGAGTTTTGCAGCTCATCAGCCGCATAAGTCAATAGCTCTATAACATACGAAGTTTGAGCGCCGATCGCCATGGTACCTTAGTCGCAAGAGCTAGAGAAAAGACAACCAGATTGCGCTGTCATGGACTAATTCGAACAGAACCGCACAGTCAACACACATGTAAATACGGACACCTAATCCCTCGGCCTCATCTCACTTTAATCCATTCCTACATTTTACACTGCAATTTCCCGGTTCCATGCTTCTTTGCTCCCTACAATGCTCCTACTTCACAATAGACTCACTCTTATTCAACAATGAAAGTAAGTCTACCGTGATGATATCGGTTTTGTGCAAAATGCCATAGCCTAGATCAGGGGTCGGCAAGTAGTCGACCCCGATCTACTGGTAGATCTTAGTGAATGATTTGCTAGATCTTTAGGCGACTTGGGGAACGAAAAAGACATTTAAAGTAGAGAAATTTCGGACCAGACTTTTCCGGCCGGCATTTAAAATCACGGTATCCAATGGTTCAGAGGTCATTTTTCCGCATACCCAAAGAAAACTCGTTTGCTGGCTACTAAAATATATTCCTGAACTGCATGAGATAGATGCATGATCGTTTCTTTGTACGGTTCGTTTTTACCCCCCCCCCCCCCCCCGCGCTTAAAATCACACACACATGGTAGATCTTTAGAGGGCTCAGTGTTGCTTAAATACTGTAGATACCAAAAGCTTCTGGGTTGCCGACCCCTATCCTAGGTGATCAATGCCAAGTCCTTGAGGGGTAGGGAATTTGGGACAGGAATTTTGCTAACCCCCGGATGCTCGGGATCATTTACTATACAGTCACCTGATTGTACCTTTTAGACCAGTGACCTTCTGGGGTCAAAGACCTCAATCTTCGAGGGTGACCACTTGCTTAATTAGACGAGGTAAGTGTGACTTGAAAACCCAAGCACGCGTTTCAACAGATGAGCCTCCCTGATCTCTTTACGACGTGAAAAGACACCCCCTGGAGACCGGTCAGAACTGATAAGTATGAGCATGGTGTAAATAAGGTCAATCGAAAGAGGAGAAAACAGCTTTATTTTCAAAGGATTGAAAATTGGGCGCGCTGCCCTGTATAATATTCTGCCTCTCTCTCTCTCTCTCTCTCTCATTTTGTATACTGTATTCATTCATTCTCACATATACTTTAAGTATTAATTTAACAGCGTGCAACATTATAAAGGTAATTTAACAGCATGCAACATTATAAAGGTAATTTAACAGCATGCAACATTATAAAGGTAATTTAACAGCATACATTTACATTATCCAGTAATAGAAATCGAGAAATGTTTAAATAAAAAGCAATTAAAAAAAAAACCAACACAAACAAACAAAAACAAAAATCGAACCCTCCATGCAGTAAATTAGACAAGGATTTGGAACATAATCAGATTAGGGTGAAATATAATCAGCACTCATGAAATATTCGAACAGTCGGCGATTAAAAGAGAGAGAGAGAGAGAGAGTGAGCGAGCGAGAGAGAGAGGGGGAATGAGAGAGATGAAGAGAGCAAGGACCGTGATTGATGTAAACGTTGAGATAGATAAATATTGGGGGGGGGGGAGAAAAGAGAGAGAAGGAACGGGAGAGAAAAAGAGAGAGAGAGAGAGAGAGAGAGAGAGAGAGAGAGAGAGAGAGAGAGAGAGAGAGAGAGAGAGAGAGAGAGAGAGAGAGAGAGAGAGAGAGAGAGAGAGAGAGAGAGAGAGAGAGAATACACAGTGACCTCAAAACAAAACAAAAACCCATTTACAAAAATCCGGAGTTGGAACAGAATCCTGTTAGTGAGGGTAATAAGCCGTTCAAGGTGACCGAGTGGGTAGCGTAGCCAGGCGTGAATTAGGTTCGAGATTATTTGTGTCCTCTGGTCTCTCCCGTTCTTTCCTTTAACAGATCGAAGCAGACAGAGAGACAAATAGTAATAATAATAATAATACAAGTACATTTACATTTTAGAATTTACTGTTGACAAGCCTCGGGTTTTCCTCTTTAGGTATTCCAGACAGAGAGACAGTCAGACAGTCAAGATATAGACAAGACAAGGAGATAAGATATAGAGACATACAAAAAGGAAAGTATAGAAAGAGAAAGTAAGGAGGCAAAAAAGAAAAGAAAGAAATATAGATACAAGCTTGAAATGTTATTGAAAACAACATAAGAAGCACATCAGTTGTGTTCTTGTGACGTTAATTTAAAAGATAGGAGAGAGTGATTGAGTGAAGGTGTGTGGATGAATAAAAGAGTGACAGAAACAAGAAGCAGGCGCTATTCTATAAAGAATGCCTGCTGTCCACTGACACATGAAAGAACACTACTATCTCTCTCTCTCTCTCTCTCTTAATCAGGGCAGTTCCTTGTTAAGAACGTGAAAAGAATATTAGAAGAATAGTAAAACTTGCCTCTTAGTGAATCTGCAGGGATTACTAAAAAAAATATAGAATATAGGCAGAGGTTTAGGAATTCTCGTCACACTTTATCCCTTCCCTGACTTCTGTAATTATATTGTCATCTACAATTACAGTGTATTTTGGCTCGTTCCCCCAAGTAAAAGACTAAAAGTCTTTATCGTATTAGAACACCAGTTGTGAAAAAAGAATAAAAGACTTAATTTTATTACCAAAAATGTTTACATTCAACATAAATGTGACACAAAGAAAAGAAAACAGATTCGATGTTTTGATTTCTACAAATATCAAATGGAATTTTCAAAAGAAATAATGTGTTAAAGAAAACCCAATCTATAGTGTTGTTTTTACAAATTCAATACAAGTGTTATTTGAACATGTTATTGGTTTTCTTCATGTGGACACATGTATTAAAGCTTCTCAATACTGGTATAGTATACTCAGCTTTCTAATTTGTGTGTTTTTGCCTGGCTCTAAGGCTAACCAAGTGTTGCTGGTCTCCTGAAGTGTTGGACTCTTCTGCAGAATTCATGGGGTAATGCTATCAGGCTCCTTTTGCAGTTCCCCGTTTCGGCCCTCAAGATTCCAGCTGTAATGTACCGACATTAAGGCTGGAGAGCAAATAAATGTAACATTGCCTTAGCTCAGTGCTAAGCTGCAACGCATTTTTTCCCGCACCGCTCTGAAGGATTCAGTCCATCAGATATTTTATGTACCCAACTAAAGCGGGTATCATTCCAGTGTGGCATTGTAACCACGTGTTCTACCTTTTCTGCCCCACTCTGACTTTATTAGTTTAGAATGCATTGCTAGCCTTGCTGAGCAAAAACATAGCAGAGTTTTTACTTTTCTTAGTCTCTGCTTCTATCAAGTGTTCTATAATCATGGGCAATTATATAATACTTTTCCCACCCATATAAAATGACAATAGTTATTATGTGCATTACATACATGTCAAAAGTGATTCAATGACAAACACTGCTGTATACATAAAGTACGAGGCAAAACAATGAATAGATTACTATTGACACAAATGATAGAAGTTAGCAATTACTGATAGCTATGTACAGTATTTCTGGCTCCGTGTGAAGCATAGGGTCCAACATATGCTAGATGGTCCCAGAAAGAATTATGAAGATCATAACTGTTGAATTATGTCTTGCATTTAAAGCACGAAGAAGACAAGGACAGTGGGTAATAATGAAATAACAAGAAATAGTATATAAGAAGTTGTGAAGCTTGCATATACCAGGGAATAAGAGTTGAGAAATGCAATGAAAATACAGCTTCAGCTTAAAAAAGGTAAAAGTAGTCCCATAGCAGATACTGCCGTATGGGAGTGAAGTGTTAGAGACTTCACCATAATAGTTCCAGCATCGAGAGGTGGGATGACCAGTTCCCTTCCTCGCTGCCGTTTCCTTCCCTAACTCAAAGTCAGGTACTCATTTACAGTTGTACATCTTAATAATGATCATGAATTTAAGTATTAGATATACTTATCATGCATTAAAGTAAGAATAATAAAATTTCTTGCATACCCGTCCCAACGTCAACCACAGAGGCTTCTCGAGGGGGCTTGCCTGGTCTTCTCACAGCAGTAGCTCTAGTGGTCCCCTATTCTAGCTTTTGCGTATAATGGTTGTGGCCACTAATCTAAGCTGTCTCTTTTGTGAAGGCACCTAATTCTATTTGAATAAGTGTTTAGCAGTGCTAATAGCTTAAAAAGCCGATCTTTCTAGTGACGAAAAGGCAATAGCCGTCAGTTGACTTTTGTTTTTAGCAAATTTCTGCTAGAACATCTTTACAAAGAGTTTACAGGGTTGGTAAAACCTGTCCTATCTCTAACTGGGAGAGATTTAAACAGCGTTACTGTTTAAATTTATAGATAGCGTTAGAACTGAAGGCAATTCGTCTCACCAAGTAAATGAATTAAATGGTTTAGCAAATTTAAAGATATAAAATGTAGATAGGCGAATCGTTATGCGACAGTTATCTAAAACAAGAAAGGTATGTGTAGCGTTTATATATGTACACATGAGGGAAAGAGAGAAAGAGACAGAGAAACCACCGAACGAACGAACTTTATTTTCAAAGGATTGAGAATTTGGCACGTAAGCCGGTCTGACATTCTCATGTTTTATACTAAATTCAGTTATTTTCATATGCATTTTACAAAACAGTTCTGTATACATGGCCAAACCGTTGTAATTGAAACTGTTACGGTTGGGTCTGAAGGGGCTGGGATTTGTGGCCATGACATATTGTCTGGTTGCGGACCATGTCTCTTCTTGCTACTTCAACTACTTTCCTCAGATATCTAATTTCTGAGGTTTGGAGATGGCTTTTGTACGTTACAGTCATTGCTCATGACTCACGTCCATAAATCAAGATTGAAACATAGATGGAGCGGTATACAGTCATCTTCGTCTTCTTGCAAATTTCTTTTCCTGAGAAATTCTCAATTTATGGCCTGAAAAAGTCTCCCAGCTGCCGCTCTACGGGTAGCCAACTCTTTTGTGAACAATTTCTGGTTGTCTTGAGCATCTTTTTCTAGTTTTTCTACCAATTCTACCCATGATTTCTGTTCTGGTCCTAGCACCTTGTTTTTTGCTTCTATTCTGAAGATATATATTCTCTATATTTATACGTTATTTTGATGTGTTTTTAGCTTCTAAGTATTGTTTCCATGCTTTTTTATTTTCCTTTAGTTTTCCTTTAAGCTCTTCTGTCAACCAAAGATGTCCTCTTTCCCTTATCCACAAGTCGAACTTCACAACATGCTTCTGCTGCAGCTGTTTTTATAATGTCCTCAAATTTAAGCCAGAGGGTTTCTAGGTCATCTAATCGTTCTTCTAGGTTTCTCACTGCTCTCACACAAAGCCCCTGATACCTATCTGGTTTTTAACTTCTGCATCTCGTAGCCTGAAGGCTTTAATCATCATTTATCCTGTTTGAGTATTTATTTTCTTGCGTGATGATGGGCAATGCCTAAGCAAATCAAGTCTTTTCGTTGTTCTTTTAATCGTCAGCAGATAGTGATCGTCTCGAAAATCTGGCTCTCTTCAGACTCTAGGATCCCGCACATACGTGAATGAAGCTCTTCCTAACAATGGCGTTGTCGATGACTGATTTCTCATTCTTTGTTGGTTCATATCTGGTGTATTCGTGAATGTGCTTATGGGAGAACTTTGTGTTCTTAATGACAAGGTTTTGCTCTATGCAGAATCTAAGGAGTCGCTTTCCATTGTCATTCAGTGTATCTTCTCCATATCTTCCAATAACTCCACCCCATCTAGAATGTTCATTTCCAGCCCTGGCATTGAAATCTCCGAGGAGGATAATTTCATCCAGGCAGTTGTCCACTGTCTTCTGAAGCAGTTCAAATAATTCTTCATTGACATCTCCATTTGGCCCATGCACACTATGGTTTCTCCTTCTTTCAGATTGTGCGCCATAATGCGCTCCAAGACAAAGTTTCGACATTTGTTGTTATTTGTTTGGCCATTATCCACAATACAACCCGCACCCCATTTAGGTCTTTCGGTTGTGGGGACTCCACTGTAAAGCAGGATGTGGCCATTGAGATCCATAAATCCTTGCCCTATTTACTTAGTTTCCGTCAGAGCCAGGATTTCTAATTTTGCTTTCATCATCTCCTTCACCAGCTCCTCTTCTTTCCCGTTAATACTTCTAATGTTTCATGATCCATAAGTCGTAGTCCGTAATCCGTGCCAGTTCATACTTTTTAAGATCAGTTCGGTTTTATCTCTGTCGTTTCTTGTAATTAATTATAAAGGTAAACAGGTGATTGGCCCGTTGTGCTTTTGCAAGATGGAGGGGCTGCCTCCTTACGGTTTCTATGCTTGCGTTCGTCCTCACTTTTTTTCAGCCGGGTTTGGGATCAGACTAGGCGTAGTTTACTAGCTCGTAATATGTTTAAAAATGGTCTTATTATTTACAATAATTAAGTAAATGCAAAAACAATCTTAGCTAAGTATGCGTATTTTCTATCTCGGAAAAAAAATCAAAATTTTTACCATGGCTTCTTGCAAAATTGCATTCATTCACATCAGCAGAATAACAAAACAATACATCTTTTCTGGAATATTCATCAATAACATTTATATACCTCCACTCTTCTGTAAACATTAGCAGCAAGCAAACTCGTCTCCATCGAGTTAAGACTAATATTTGGGGGGAAAATACATATAATTATTAATCTCTCGTTCGCTCACGAAAGACCTTGAGCTGGGCTCGTATGTTTGTCGACTATCTAGTGAAAATACTGTTATTTCACTAATCATCTTCTCTTCTCACTCCGAATTAACATATGATTTACGAGCATACGTCAGTTGTTTGCCAAATCTAACCTCTCTCACACCATACTGAAGTCTTCTTGTACTATACTCCTCGACCCATCTCTCTATCATTATGCGTAATTATCGCCTTTATTCACTCTGTTGACCTCTTACCCTTCTTCAGATGGAACTGCCGAAGGGGTTACTGGGGACGTACGTACTACTTGTGTGCGCACCAGATGGTGCGTTCTGGAGAAGATGTCTTGTATACATAATTCTAATAATTTGTCACCACATTGGGTATATATGTCTACCTGCCAAATTTTTTATTCGGTTTCGTTTTAAGGACTATCTTCATTGCACACGGACTACTCCGTCAGTGCTCCGATCAACTCTCTTAGATCACACAAAGAGGATCTCAGCACAGTGCACGAACTGAGCAGCACTGGCGAGAATCCCAATATGGGTATATAGGAATCACCCATTTTATAAATATTTTTGTGGTTGGTTTTTTTGCCCAATTTTTAATTTGTTGGAAAAAAGGGCATTGGATTCTGCAGTTATCGGTTCTCAGTCTGAAAGGTATGACTCGATTTCTTCTTGGTAAGGAGTAGTATGAATCTGTTGCACTAAACTCTGTATGTTCTCTGTGATGTTTTTCCTTAAAGTTATTTTTAGTATTGCTATTAAATCTTCTGTAGCGTGGGGTTTTTATTGTATATAGGATCAGTATAGCACTGAAAATACAGAAATAGAATTTCTGCAGGAAAATGGTGAAGTCCCAGTGTATGAGAGAACTCATCATCATCAGCTGCCATCTCCACAACGAAGGTTGGCTGTTAAGGATCTCCAACGTCTTCTGTCTCTTGTCTTGGTGGTGCACTCTGATAGGCTCTTCCCTGTCCATCTCTTGATGTTATCTTCCCACTTATAGCGCTGTCTTCCCCTTGCACGTTTGCCTTCACCTCTCCCTTCTATTATGGTCTTCTGCAAGGTGTTATGCCTTTTTATGTGGCCAAAGTACTTTAGCTGCCGAACTTTGATCTCCCTCATTAGCTCTCTTTTCATATCTAGATTTTCTAGGACCTCCTTATTTGTTTTCTTCTCTTTCCATGAGATACGCCCCATTCTTCTATATATCCACATTTCAAGAGCCTCAATTCTTTCTTCCAAATGCTTATACATCGTCCATGTTTCTGCCCCATACAGAAATGCAGAATATATATAACACTTTATGATTCTCAGTTTTAATTTGTGAGATAACTGTTTTGATGTCAGTATATGTTTCATGTTGTTGAATGTAGCTTTGGCCATTCCCATTTTCTTCTTGATTTCTGTTTCACATCTGCCATCTTCTGTTATTATATGACCAAGATATACGTAGCTCTTGACTTGTTCCAGGATTTTCCCATTTACGCTTATCTTTAATGTGGGTTTATCGTCTGTTTTGCTAATTATCATAGTTTTTGTTTTCTCAATATTAATGTCCAGTCCATATTCATGAATTATACTGTTCACTTGCTTCACTAGTTCTTGTAACTCCTGTTCGCTTTCAGCTAACAACACGGTATCATCTGCATATCTAAGGTTGTTTATTGACCTTCCACTGATGTTTATTCCTGGTATTTCCTGTATCTGTTTGAACATTTTTTCGGTGTATAAATTAAATAGGCAGGGGGACAGCACACAACCTTGTCTGACACCTCTTTTTATGTCTATGTATGGTGAATAATTCCTTCCAGATTTTATTGTGGCAGTTTGCTCCCAATAAAGGTTACTGAGTATTCTTATATCTTTTCCATCAATACCTATGTCTTCGAGGCATTCAATTATTTTCTCATGATGGACTCTGTCAAAAGCCTTCTTATAGTCAATGAAGCACATGTACATACTTTTTTGGACCTCTGTATATTTTTCTGCTAATATTCTTAGGCAAAATATTGCCTCTCTTGTTCCACTGTTCCGTCTAAAACCAAACTGTTCTTCTTGGATTTCGCTGTCTACCTTCCTTTTTATTCTTTCCTGTATGATTTTGAGCAGTATCTTAATTGCATGACTCATCAGGCTGATTGTTCTGAAGTCTGAACATTCTGTTGCATTAGGTTTTTTTGGGCAATGTTATAAAAACTGATGTCTTCATGTCGTGTGGTATATATCCTGTATTGTATATATCGTTGCATAGATCAGTGATTGTATCTATACCAAAACTCTCCGGGCTTCTATCATTTAAATTTTTATGTTATCCGTGCCTGCTAATTTTCCTTTTTGTATCATACGTATGGCATTCTCTACTTCTGATCTGAGAATGTTTGGGCCTTCATTAGAATCTGGTGATGGTTTTTTTACCTCTGTTGTCCTCGAATAGTTCTTTTACGTATTCTGCCCATCTGTTTGATATGTCTTTCTCATCAAGTATTATTACACCATTTTTGTTCTTGATACAGCTTCCTCCTTGTGCAAACCGTGACCTATTTGATAATTTCTTTATTTCTTCATGCATATCTCTTGTCATGTGCTTTGCTTCCAATTCTTCTATTTCCTTGCATTTTGTTTCTATCCGCCGTTCTTGAGAACTACTGGTATCACAAATTAGTTACGGCTGTGAATGATCTGATCTCGAAAAATTAGTAGAGTGGAGACAGTCATAAAATGCCACCCCGTTGGGTAACTAACTGTGATATTAAAACAAGGAAACAGATTTCATTTAACAATTATAAACTTGACAATTCGTTCAAATACAATTTCCTTATTTATTAAGTATATACACTATCTACTCTTGTGCTGAAGGATGGATGTTGGAAGATGGAATGCAATGGATTTTTAAGTTTACATATGATATATATATATATATATATATATATATATATATATATATATATATATATATATATATATATATATATATATATATATATATATATATATATATATATATATATATATATATATATATATATAAATCATATGTAAACTTAAAAATCCATATATATATATTACAACAAGTCTTCCAATTATAGGAACAAAATTATAGATATCAGCTGTGCTGTTAATCAATTATAGGAAATTTATCAGCAATGCTGTTAATCTTGTCTCTCACTATGCTAAATCACTTTTTCTTCATAGACTGTTAATTGGTCACACTTGCCGACGGAAATGGTACTAATGTGTACTCATCTCTTAAAACAGTTCTGTCCTTCTTAATTTGATGCACACAACACCCGCTGATGATCGTTCCTTTAGCCCACCCAAGACTGAAGGGGACTAAGGATGTAGCTCCGATACAACCACTATGCTCCTGCGAAGTTCCAGGCAGCAGGATTGACCCGAACATACGACCTCAGGTTGGATGACACGAATAAACCTGTAACAAGGAAAAATAGGGGCTAATTTCTGTCATCAAGCGTCGTAGATTTTTGATAGGAGAATTAAGACTTGGGTTGGTCCCTTCTGAATAGATTTGAATAAGTGATAGTCACAGTGAGAAGTAGTAATAGCAATAGATTTCCGCGAGTGAGATGGTAGAATGTGATTAAGAGGCTGTCTCTGAGATCGAGAAATCTTCTCTCTCTCACCTATCTTCTACGACAGCTTTCGAGGAGTCAGACAGTCTAAACACATATATATTATATATATATATATCTAACCACTCACGTGCACGCACATACAAGTGACGACAGGTAGACACACAGACGTGGGAAACTATAACAAATGATTATATAAATATTCTAGAACGAGCTGACCAACACGCTGATTAATTTATTGTTAAGTTTATTTATCATAGTAAACTTACGTCACAAACATGTAAAATTACATCAAAAAGGCATATACACAAAGTCATAAACAGATCAAGAAATGCTACAAGAACTGATAGACCCACAGTTATGATCTTCCCTCGATGGTTAGCCCACAGTCCCGTTAGGAGAAAGATGATAGCACAAAGAGTCCCAGATACATATGATTGAGTCTAAGAGTTTCCCCCGTTTAAGGTGTGAACAGACCTGATACTATAATCTAGTTTAAGGGAAAATATTGTTAGCAAAAAAAAAACTAGCATGAAGAAAGTTATGACAGCAAATAGGTGCCAAAATACAACGGTAAAATAACACTCAGACCTGTGTTCACTCTATTCATTCAGCCGTGGCCACGTGCGCACATTTGTACTTACAGCTTTGATCGCTGCCTCTGGGAACATAATAAATTCTAGGACCTTCACACGGACCCGTAAATGCAGTCTTGACGAAGAAATCCCCAGTTCCAAAAAGACGTACTGAATTCTCTGTCTCAGGGAACGATTCCTTGGGTGTTCTTATTTTTCGGGTGTCTGTTTAAGTCACATAAAATTTGTCCAGGCACGAAAGTTAGCAGAGCACAGTGTCACTAGCGTAGGTTTCTAGAAATGAGGAAGGTCAGATCGGGTGCCTTATCTCGGTATATGACTATATTTGGTCACCACACTACTAGTCAAAACTCTGTCGGAATGTTACTGATATTTCGCTTGCCACAGCGGGCTGAACTGTACTTAAGTGTTATTCTGGAATAATTAAATCTGGCGCGATAGGCCTTTTTCTTCAATTAACTGTTACAGTTCATGTAATGAAAGTGCTTAAGTTCTTCACAGATAATGTTCACGTACTAGAACGCTGGCAAAGATTGGGTCACCCCAGTATTCACTGAATAGAGGAAAAAACACATATAAATAATTCACATATTTAACGGATAATTTAAACTGCAAGCGTGGCTTGTCTTATAGTTTAACACTTCCCGTGGAATAAAATATATTTAAAAATCAAACATCCTGAATTAGGAATACCTACGCATTCCGTCAATACTCAAGATGTAGCAGTCATTTAATAAGTTAGTTATAAAATATGCTCTACTGCGTATTAGCAGTTAAATTAAATCCATTATGGCTACATGATTTTAAGCTAGAAATTGTAATTTATTCCGCTTTCCACTGAAACTCGTCAACTAGAGAATATAACAGACTTAATAAATATTCACTCTGCACAAAAGAAACTAGTGAAATATGAAATAAGCGATTATCACTTTATCACTTCACAAAATACTAGATATAATATATTTTTACCTCAAACAGAACTACAGGTAGTCGCACAACTTAGAATCATACGCTGAATATTTATGGAAGTCTAGAAGTTCGACAAATTGCCGAAACAAACTGAGAAACTTCGCTATACAGCTTATTCTATTCCGAGCAACCTGTCTACTGCGAATTTAGAGGACTGAATGAAAATAAAGTTTAACATTCTGGTTATATCTATGAAACAAAGAAAGGATCCCACTATTTCCAAAAACTACGCAATAGCCTCCCCTTCTCTTAACACCTCCTGTACATAGATGCATGCCGTAACTGCCATCAGTGCGTCTATGACACCTCCTATCCTCATTACTGAGCGAGGAGTGAGTGGCAGATCACACTTTTCGCTGAGAAAGGTAACCAAGAAACTACGTGTCAGGTGGAATATCCCAGATACTGTCTGCTCTGAGCGAATGCGTCTGGCGCGATTCACACCTCCGTCCAGCTATCGGACCGTGAGCGCTCATGGCAAGTGCGAGAAACGCTGTGACAGGTGAAAAATGCAGACGATATCTCGCCTATAAGTCTGGCGAAAACGAATATTCACAGTTTACGTCTACAACGCAATAACCTCCCGAGCCTGGCATCTACGTAATAACCTCACTAGTGCGTTTCTAAATGAGAAACTAAACCCGGCGAAAGTTAGAATGGGAAAATAGTAATATATATAGTCGCAAACGTACGAATGCGAAAAACACAGGAAAAGGATAAAAGTGATAATAAAACAGAGGATACGGGTGAAAGAACAAGAAGAGGATATAGGCAATTTATAGATCATAAATGTCTACGTGACAGAACGTCCCCCCTTTAAGATATGGAAGCACTCCATGTCTACGTTATGGAAATAAATTTCCTATATCCGTAGCTCCAGGGTATCTGTCTTCTTCCCTTTCATCTCCCCCTCCATCTCTCTCCAATTCCTACTCGAGTCTACTCCCAACGTTTCCTTATTCTGGAATGTCTCCCATGCGCGCTTGAAAGAGCGTCGCCGTTTCTGACATTTTTCAAAGATTTCCTGTGATTGCAATGGAATTTCCCTGCCACTATCGTCATCTTCGTCAGTTTTGACGATCGTCAGGAGATGTTCGGAGGTGGGCACAGGTCTTTCCAAGTATCTCTTTAAGAGATTTAAATGGAAAACCTTTTCCTTTCCTTCAATAGAGATCTGGTAGTTAGCCTTAGAAATCTTTTTCAGGACGGTAAACGGCCCTTGCCATCCGATCCTCAGTTGGTTGTTTCCGGTAGGGAGTAACACCAAAACTCTCTCTCCTGCTTCCAGTTCTCTCTCTTTCGCGACTTTCCTGTATCGGTTTGCGTGCTTTGTGCGCGCTCCTTTAAAGTTGGTCGTTGCTAGGTCCCATCCTAGTTTCAACCTATCCTTTAAATCCGATACGTATTTACTGGCTGAGACAACTGTCTCATCAGCCTTCTGGTCTGTCAGCGACCAAAGTAAGGCTTCCAGCGGCCCCTTGATAGGTCTGCCGAATAAGAGTGTAGCTGGCGGAAATCCTGTGGAAGTATGAGGAGATTCTCTGCAGCCAAATAAAGCTGCCGGAATGCAACAATCTTAATCTTCAGGTTTCACTTGTGCCAGTCTACTTAACATCATGTTGAGGTTTCCGTTAACACGTTCTACTAGCCCATTTCTGGCCAGAGTATAAGGCTTAGTGCAGATGTGCTGGTCCCTCAAGATCTTGACGATCTCATCCATCAACAGGTTTCGGTATGGAGATCCGTTATCCGTCAGCACTTGCTGAGGGAATCCCAACCGAGTGAAAATCTGCACGAGGGCTTCTGCGACATGCTTGGCATCTGCGCATGTTAGCGGGATAGCTTCTGCCCATAAAGTGCATGTATTGACTAAGGTCAGGATAAACCTGTTCCTTCTTTTAGTCCTTTCTAAGGGTCCTAAAATGTCGATCACAACCCGTTCGAATGGTGTTCCCATTATTGGCATTTCACCCAAAGAGACTGGGGGTGTCCGTTGCTTGGGTGGTACACGTTGGCACTGGGCACAGGATTTGACATATCTGATAATATCAGTATTTACTCCTGGCCACCAATAATGAGTTGTTATCCGTTGGTTTGTGGCGTTCTGTCCCATATGTCCGCTGAAGGGAAGAGAGTGCCCCATTTCTAGGATTTGGCTTCTGTACTGTTTCGGTACTAGGAGCTGATTGTAACCTTGGTCAGGCTTGCCCGTTCTGCGATAAAGTACGCCATCCTTAGAAAAAATGTCCCCGTGCTGTCTGGGTTCCTTAGCCATGGGCAGTTTCCTAAAGCAGGGTGCCAAAGTAGGGTCCTTTTGTTGCGCTTCTTTAAGTTCCATAGGTAACAAATTAGGCGCAGGCTCCCGTTCCTTCTTGGTTTGCCCTCTTGTAGTTACTGCTGCCACAATCGGCTCTTCCGGTTTCCCAATACACACGTATCTCCCGCCAAGTATGACTGGGTAGATGGGGTCATCCATAACAGCCGCTTTGATCACACCTTTGACAAAATCAGAGTGGATCTCCACCAATGCGATGGGAAGCGCTGTAGGTGCATCACTCTTACGAACTCCACAAAGTTGGACGGCCTCTCCTGTCTCTTGACCGGGTTTGACCAGGTTTCTGGCAACAATGCAATCATAGGAAAGCCCCGTGTCAAATAAACAAGAAGTTTGAGAACCGTTCAATATAACAGTACCTTGCGTTGAGGGTATATCCCCAACAGGTTGGGAATCACTGTCAATAATTCCGCCTTGCGAGACTGTTAGCAAGCATCCGATGCGTTTCGGCTCGGTGTGCTCGGTCTGATCATTAGTCCCGTGCTCAGGGGTTCTCCCTTTGCCACCTTGTCCTTTCTGGCTGCGCTGCCATGTAGGGTGGTCGGGTTGATCAGACTGTTTACTGTGGTTGCTGGGGCACTTGGTTTTGTAGAACTTAGATTTTTCAGGAGGGGAGTTTTGAGGTCCAGTTTCTCTGTGTGTCGTGAAACGAATGTGTGTAACCCCACTACTTTGCTGAATCATTATGTCGGGATACAAATTTGCCCCAGCCAATCAACGCACAGTTGCTGAGCCGGAATAAATTACCTGAAGTTACGCCAGGAAAAACTTAAGCCCTGTTTTTTTCGGATGTGGGTCGTAGCCATCTTGTTTACGCAAGATGGTGGAAGAAAACTGAATAAAATTAGGCTGTACGAGCATAAGACGAAACCGCAGGCAACCAATTAGCTTGCTCCGCCGAGAACCAACCAAAAGCTTTGCTAACGCATTCATCTGCCTATATAATCGGGCGAGATTTTAGGCAAAAGCACGCAACACCGAACACGAAGCCAGAGACGACCGACTGAAGAGAGGAGCTGTCAGCTTTGATTTATAGCTTACCTGAGAGCATTGACCTGCAGCCTGCTTCGCTAAGTCGAGTCAAAATCTGGCCTGTTTAAATCTTGGAGGGTAAATATAATTTACTATAAACTGGTAGGTAAATAGGTTTTAATATGAACGTATCAGGTTACTGATTGTATCTTGGGGAATTAGGTATAATGATTGTATTTCCTAATATGATTGAATAGACGAAGACTAATAGGACACATACTTCAATCTATTGTCTCCTATAACTTCAGTCTATTGTCTCAGATAACTCCAAACTGGAATATAACCAAAACAGTCCTTGTTAGGACTCAACCTATTGTCTCCTATAACTTCAATCTATTTTCTCAGACCAACTGAAATATAACCAAAACAGTCCTTGTTAGGACTCAATCTATTGTCTCATCTAACATCAATCTATTGTCTCCTATAACTCCCACCTGATATATCACCAAACAGTCCTCGTCTCATATACTCCTATCATAAGAACATAACAATATTGTTAGGATATATGTTACCAGCTTATATAGCACTTGTCAGAGAGGGCCTTGTATACTATAGGGGGAAGGAAATGGTTGTATCACCCCTAGGTGTACATATTATTAGATGTATTCATGTATTGAATGTATTCATGTATTGAATTTATATTATTGGATGTATTCATGTATTGAATTCATATTATTGGATGTATCCATGTATTAATTTATCAGAAAGAAGGTTTTGCATGTAGACACCTGTCTTGTCTCGCTATTGCTAAATCAAACTGAGCCATGTTGTCATTCATCCTACATGCAGACACCTGAGGCACACGCTCATTTCATCCACATTAGAAATAGGTGGGCTTGATGACAGAAATTAGCCCCTATTTTTCCTTGTTACAGGTTTTATTCGTGTCATAAAACCTGAGGTCGTATGTTCGAGTCAATCCAGCTGCCTGGAACTTCGCAGGAGCATAGAGATTGTACAGAAGCTACATCTTTATTCCCCCTCAGTCTTGGGTGGGCTAAAGTAACGAGCCTCAGCAGGAGTTGTGTGACCCAAACTAAGGAGAACAGAACGTTTTAAGAGATGAGTACCCAGTAGTACCATTTCTGTCGGCATTGTGAGCAAAAGCTAGTGTCAGTGACGAGAAAGTGAATTAGCGTAGCAAGAGACAATAATAAGATTATAGCTGATAAATTATACGTAATTAATAGCACAGCTGATACATGTACTATAATTGAATAACAGCACAGCTGATATAAATTTTGTTCCTATAATTGGAAAACTTGATGTAATATATTTGCATATCTATATAAATATTTGTAAATCATATGTAAACTTACAAATTCATTACGTTCCATTTTTCAACATTCACCCTTCAGCACAAGAGTAGATAGTTTATATACTAAATAAATAATAAGGAAATTGTATTTGAAGACTTGTCAATTTTATCATTGTTAAGTAAAATCTGTTTCCTTGTCTTAATATCACAGTTATTTACACAGCGGAGGTGGCAAGTTATGTCGGCCTCCTCTCTACTAATTTTCCGAGATCAGAACATTCACAGCCGTAACTAATTAATGATACCAGTAGTTCTCTCAGACACTGGGACTTCACCATTTTCTGCAGAAATTCTATTTCTGTAATTGTCAGTACTATACTGACCCTAGAGCCAAATAAAACCTCACGCCACACTGTGGTTATTCTGATTAGAAGCATGAGAAGCATGAGAAGACTGGTCTAGATTACTTTTTCGAAAATGCTCTTCTGTCGGTTTACGTTTTGGGGCCGGTAGTTCAGCCAGCGCATTGTGATATCGCTCAGACTTTTCTAAGATCTCTTCAAGATTTTCTGCCCCCTGCTCGGCTAGGAATCTCCGGGTATCAGCAGACAAAGTGTTCTTTATTTGTTTTGTTAAAACAAATTCCTCCAGACCTTCATAGGTAGAGGGGAGCTGTGAAAGCTCAAGGCACTTTGTTAGGTATCCCTTCAAACGAGATGAAAACTGCTGGAAAGTTTCAGAGCTCTCCTTCCTGCTGTTGCGAAACAGTTGCAAAAATTTGCGAGCATTCATTTCAAAACGCTCAAGCAAAGCTTTCTTCAACAGTTCATAGTTGTCTTGTTGGCCACTTTCCAGTTTAGAATAAACATCATAAGCAGAGCCTTTAAGGGCCTGGGAAAGTTTCATACACCAACGCGACCTCTCTAAACCGTACAGGGTTGCAATTTTCTCAAATTTTCTAGCCATGTGTCAATCTTCTCATCAGGACAAGGGAAAGATTCAAGAGAAAAGGACATAGCGTTGAGTTGAAGAGATTGAGGGTTAGTTTGATCAGTTAAGGAAGAATGAGGAGAAGACTCTCCACTGCTGGAGGTAGAGTCAGCACTACGACTTTGGAACTCTAGAGTTTTAGGCGCCAACTCGTGCTGTCTCTGTTTCTCTTTTTAATCAAGCTGTCTCTCCTTCTCTCTTTCCTCATGCTGTCTCTCCTCTCTCTCCTTCTCACGCTGCATCCAGCGAATTTCCATTTCCTCGTCCATCTTCTTCTGCTGTAATAGCCGGTCTTCCGCTTCCTTCCTCTCCGCTGCTTCTTCTTTCCTCCTTAGTTCTTCTTTTTCCTCTTTAGCTTCAGCTTCTTTCCTCTCCGCAGCATATCTCTCAAGTTCGTCTCTGACAAAATCTGTCGCTTCTTCGCCTTCCAAACCTTCTTCTCTCGCCTCGTCCCTGAGGAGTTGTCTAAGCTTTGCCCTTTCTGCCATAGTAAATCAGTGGCTGAGACTTAGTCAAGAAAGAAATAGGGAAAAGGATGCACTGGTTCCTACCACTTACGAGAAAATACCAAAACAAAAGATGATATACTTATAACCTGGGATTCCTCCTCCAAAAATATAGTGTCTAACTATCGCTGCTATTAATCAGCAATAAAGCACCTAATGCAGACGACTACGCCAAATAAATTGTAGTTAAGATTTACTACTGAAAAATAAGTTGCTACAGTGGAAACACAATAATTTTGCAAAAAAATTTTAAGGAGAAAAAAAATCCCTTAATTATTTTAATCCACTATAAGTTCACCCCTGAAGATAGTTAGGGTAAGGGAGGCAATTAATCTGGACAAATAGTCCGAAACGCACTCCTTAGCTTTGCTCAAACACCTACTTCTTCCAAACCCTGTGAATGTTATACACTCACAAAACTTTACCAGCGTTTAGTATTACAAAATCAACAATTAACATATATTCCGACAAAATGAACCTGTAACTCCAATGTATAATGCTCAATAATGCTGTGGAAAAACAATTATTAGCCGTGTGGTCAGCACGCCCATAAAACCGATCGTTACGTCTAGGGGATAAATTATTTTAAAAAAATACAAAACTCACAAGACATCACACTTTTATTCTATATCAGAATAAAGAAAAATTTCAGACGAGCTGATATTTGTCGTCTCATCTTCCTATTCTAAGTTCAAAAACCGGAACCGAGCCCACATTTGTCGTAGATTTTTGATAGGAGAATTAAGACTTGGGTTGGTCCCTTCTGAATAGATTTGAATAAGTGATAGTCACAGTGAGAAGTAGTAATAGCAATAGATTTCCACGAGTGAGATGGTAGAATGTGATTAAGAGGCTGTCTCTGAGATCAAGAAATCTTCTCTCTCTCACCTATCTTCTACGACAGCTTTCGAGGAGTCAGACAGTCTAAACACATATATTATATATATATATATATATATATATATATATATATATATATATCCCTAACCACTCACGTGCACGCACATACAAGTGACGACAGGTAGACACACAGACGTGGGAAACTATAACAAATGATTATATAAATATTCTAGAACGAGCTGACCAACACGATGATTAATTTATTGTTAAGTTTATTGATCATAGTAAACTTACGACACAAACATGTAAAATTACCTCAAAAAAGCATATACACAAAGTCATAAACAGATCAAGGAATGCTACAAGAACTGATAGACCCACAGTTATGATCTTCCCTCGATGGTTAGCCCACAGTCCCGTTAGGAGAAAGATGATAGCACAAAGAGTCCCAGATACATATGATTGAGACTTAGAGTTTCCCCCGTTTAAGGTATGAACAGACCTGATACTATAATCTAGTTTAAGGGAAAATATTGTTAGCAAAAAAAACTAGCATGAAGAAAGTTATGACAGCAAATAGCTGCCAAAATACAACGGTAAAATAACACTCAGACCTGCGTTCACTCTATTCATTCAGCCGTGGCCACGTGCGCACATTTATACTTACAGCTTTGATCGCTGCCTCTGGGAACATAATAAATTCTAGGACCTTCACACGGACCCGTAAATGCAGTCTTGACCAAGAAATCCCCAGTTCCAAAAAGACGTACTGAATTCTCTGTCTCAGGGAACGATTCCTTGGGTGTTCTTATTTTTCGTATGTCTGTTTAAGTCACATAAAATTTGTCCAGGCACGAAAGTTAGCAGAGCACAGTGTCACTAGCGTAGGTTTCTAGAAATGAGGAATGTCAGGTCGGGTGCCTTATCTCAGTATATGACTATATTTGGTCACCACACTATTAGTCAAAACTCTGTCGGAATGTTACTGATATTTTGCTTGCCACAGCGGGCTGAATTGTACTTAAATGTTATTCTGGAATAATTAAATCTGGCGCGATAGGCCTTTTTCTTCATTTAACTGTTACAGTTCATGTAATGAAAGTGCTTAAGTTCTTCACAGATAATGTTCACGTACTAGAACGCTGGCAAAGATTGGGTCACCCCAGTATTCACTGAATAGAGGAAAAAAACACATATAAATAATTTACATATTATAACGGATAATTTAAACTACAAGCGTGGCTTGTCTTATAGTTTAACACTTCCCGTGGAATAAGTTATATGAAAAATCAAACATCCTGAATTAGGAATACCTACGCATTCCGTCAATACTCAAGATGTAACAGTCATTTAATAAGTTAGTTATAAAATATGCTCGACTGTGTATTAGCAGTTAAATTAAATCCATTATGGCTACATGATTTTAAGCTAGAAATTGTAATTTATTCCGCTTTCCACTGTAACTCGTCAACTAGAGAATATAACAGACTTAATAAATATTCACTCTGCACAAAAGAAACTAGTGAAATATGAAATAAGCGATTATCACTTTATCACTTCACAAAATACTAGATATAATATATTTTTACCTCAAACAGAACTACAGGTAGTCGCACAACTTAGAATCATACGCTGAATATTTATGGAAGTCTAGAAGTTCGACAAATTGCCGAAACAAACTGAGAAACTTCGCTATACAGCTTATTCTATTCCGAGCAACCTGTCAACTGCGAATTTAGAGGACTGAATGAAAATAAAGTTTAACATTCTGGTTATATCTATGAAACAAAGAAAGGATCCCACTATTTCCAAAAACTACGCAATAGCCTCCCCTTCTCTTAACACCTCCTGTACATAGATGCATGCCGTAACTGCCATCAGTGCGTCTATGACACCTCCTATCCTCATTACTGAGCGAGGAGTGAGTGGCAGATCACACTTTTCGCTGAGAAAGGTAACCGAGAAACTACGTGTCAGGTGGAATATCCCAGACACTGTCTGCTCTGAGCGAATGCGTCTGGCGCGATTCACACCTCCGTCCAGCTATCAGACCGTGAGCGCTCATGGCAAGTGCGAGAAACGCTGTGACAGGTGAAAAATGCAGACGATATCTCGCCTATAAGTCTGGCGAAAACGAATATTCACAGTTTACGTCTACAACGCAATAACCTCCCGAGCCTGGCATCTACGTAATAACCTCACTAGTGCGTTTCTAAATGAGAAACTAAACCCGGCGAAAGTTAGAATGGGAAAATAATAATATATATAGTCGCAAACGTACGAATGCGAAAAACACAGGAAAAGGATAAAAGTGATAATAAAACAGAGGATACGGGTGAAAGAACAAGAAGAGGATATAGGCAATTTATAGATCATAAATGTCTACGTGACATCAAGTCCACCTATTTCTAGTATATATGAGGTGAGCGTGTCTCAGGTGTCTGCATGTAGGATGAATGACAACATGGCTCAGTTTGATTTAGCAATAGAGAGACAAGACAGGTATCTACTTGCAAAACGTTCTTTCTAATAATTCAATACAATAATACATCCGATAATTTGTATATCTAGGTGTGATACACCCGTTTCCTTCCACCTATAATATACCAGGCCATCTCTGATAAGTGCTATATTGGCTGGTAAAATATATCCTAACAATACTGTTGTAGTTATATGAGTCCTAACAAGGACTGTTAGGTTATATTTCGGGTTGGTTTTCTTTTTCAACAATCATACCAGGAAATACAATCATTATACCTAATTCCCTAAGACATAATCAGTATACCTGATACATTCATAGTTAAACAAAATCTAAAGTTATAATAAATATATACAGGTGTAGGCTATTTTCTGGTGGTTTCCTTCTTCAACTGTCATACACAATCATTATACATGATACTATAAAATGCAATCATTATACATGATACAGTCATAGGTTATATTCAGGTTGGAGTTATATGAGTCCTTACAAGGACTGTTAGGTTATTATTCAGGTTGGAGTTGTATGAGTCCTAACAAGGACTGTTAGGTTATTATTCAGGTTGGAGTTATATGAGTCCTAACAAGGACTGTTAGGTTATATTTCAGATTGGTTTTCGTCTTCAGCAATCATACCAGGAAATACAATCATTATACCTGATTCCATAAAATATAATAATTATACATGATACAGTCATAGTAAAACTAAAATACTAAAATGATATTATGTACAGGTGTAGGTTATTTTCAGGTGGGTTCTTTTTTCAACAGTCATACACAATCATTATACATGATACTATAAAATACAATCATTATATATGATATAGGCATATTAAAACTCCTAAAAGTTTATAGTAAGTTCACCTACCCTCTAAGATTAATACAAGCCAGATTTTGACTCGACTTAGTGAAGCAAGTTTGCTCGGCATGCAGGTACGCAGGAATCAGTCTTGACAACTTTCTCTTCCACAGTCTGTCGTTCTAGCTGGCTTTCGTGTTTGTGTGTGATTTGAATAAAACGCGCCCCCATATATAGGTCAACGCAGGTAAATGCGTCTGCGTAAGGAACCCTTTTGATTGGTTCTCGGCGTTTTAATACTTTGCGTGACCGAGTTCCGAAGCAACAGTTCTTTTTTTCCTTTTATTTTGTTTTTCCTAATTCATTCTGTCTGCCGCCATCTTGCGTGAAAGTGACTTCGTGTAATTTAATCTGTCCCAGAGTCTGTTGAACGTGGATTGGCTGTGCATATTTGTATATCGACATAGTGTATTAACAAAGAAGTGGGTTTACACACGACTTTAGGACATCTTCATATGTTTCCCTGTCTTCAGTTTAAACGTTACTTTCTCCGTTATTTAGCAAGTTGACATACGTTCTCATTTCTATATATCTTGTTATGAGCAGAAACATATTGTACTTTCACTGTGTTGAATGCATAGATGGTTTCCATTAGCGCTTCTAATAGGCTGTCTAATTTTCAGTGGTCAACGTGGATCACATCTCCCCCCCCCCCCCCCAAAGGGGGCCATGCCATATTTCTAGGTGGCCACAGTAAGTGCCACATTTCTAGGGGCGACCATAAGTTTCTGTGGGGCCACCCAAACTTAACTTAAATACAGTACCATTTATTAGAATCTTTTCTGTTTGCAGGCCTTATGTTGTAACAATTCATTTTATGTCTTGAAAAATGTTCTTTACTACGTAGAAGTAAGTACTAGTTATTAGAATCTTTTCTGTTTGTAGACCTTATGCGGCTGCTAGACATTTTATCTCCTTAAGAATTTTGTTTGCTTTTACACAATTATGTCTGCATAGAATTAATCGTTATTTTTTGGTCTACTACAAATACTTTGTCTTTATATTATACAGTGTATAGATTTATAAACCGTGCAGATGGTAAAGTACCTTTTTTCCGGCTAACAGCTACTATTGGGGGTGGGGGGGGGGGGGTTTCCGCAGAGGTAAATGAGACTCAGAAGGTGCCATGAGCAAAAAAAGGTAGAGCTCCGCTTGTCAAATTCATTGTTTTTATGACTCCATATGACAGTTGTGACTGATATGGAATCTTTCAAGAACACTAACCTTGTCTAGCACCAGGGAATCACAGGTTTCATCTGTCCTAGGAGTCATCAAGTTGTATCATTTATTTATCTGAGGTATCGCCCGTTTTACACATTGAGCTGAAGCACAGAATAAGAAGACTAGACATACGTTTGTTGAAGGCCTATGCTCCTTGGGGACCTAAAGGATGATGAAACACCAGTTTAGTAGACTTCTACATTGACGTGTAGCCCTAAAAAATAAGTTACGTTTATTTTATGAATCACTTATCCCATTTCATTCAGCCAGCCCCTTCCATGGGTTTCTGTGTTACGTGCACATAACACCACCAGAGAAGAATTCCTCCATGCAATGTATCAATGTATCAATGTGTCAATGTATCAATGTATCAATGTATCAATGTATCAATGTGTCAATGTATCAATGTATCAATGTATCAATGTGTCAATGTGTCGAGCGCAGAAGCGTACTTAAAGTATTTGGCACCTGGGGCGGATCCTATCTTTGACACCACCTCCTATGAAAAAAAAAAAAAAACTTGCAAGTACATTTTTAACAGTACGTTATTGCAAAGTACATTATTATCATAATACTGTCCAACGGCACCCCTTTACTAGCTATCACCTGGGGTGGACCGCCCCTCGCACCCCTTGGTACGCCACTGATTGAGCACAATATTGTCTCTGTCGTGTAAAGTTCCCGGGGGTCTCTGCGGAGACAAAGATAGAAGAAGATTACTGCTCGCTCAAGGATATAGTAAAACGTGACTAATATGAAGATGTGCACGTGGCTGGCAAACTCATCATATAAAACAATTTGCTACAGAAACCGCCACTACAAGAACACTTGAAAATACACGCTTCCTTGTGACCATCTGCAGTGGTAGTCCAATACAGGAGTGAAAAGGAAAAAAAAGGATTATAATGAATATTTTTCATAGTTTATTATTTATGGATATTTTTTTGTTGGGATGGAGATGCGTCATTTAATAATTCTCTTAAATGTGCCGGTGCCCTAGACAAGGTTTAGAACCTCGGCTGTAGTGAATATCCTGATTGGCTACAACGTTGTAGATTTGCTTTTGTGATTAATTGAAAATACTTCTGTTCTTTGTATGCTCTAATTCATAAAGCAATTTATATTCAAACCCCGTAGGGTTTTCGGGACTCTGAGGAGACAAAGAAAGAATATGACTGCTGCTTTCTCAGGCATGTCGTAAGAGGCAATAATATGAGGTTGGGCATGCCAGCTTTGACATAGATTTCTTGCAAGGGAACCAGATGCAGAGATGGCTCTATGCTCCATAACGAACTGAAAAGGAAATGAATGAATCATTGATTCAATGACTGAAAGATTGAATGAATGATTGAATGAATGATTGAATGACTGAATGATAGAATGAATGACTGGATTGAATAAATGAATGATTGAATGAATGAATGATTGAATAAATGAATGCATGAATGTATGGATGAATGAATGAATGTTTAGGGACCCATAAAGCATCTGTCCCATTTCGGTTCTTGACTTACTCAGATTAAGTAGAGCAACCTGGAAGGAAGGAAAGATTAATTAATTCCAGGATGGACATTGATTGCCGTCTGGCCCCCAAGAAATGTGAGGAATTTTAAACGAGCTCGCTACTTTGATATAATGCACGTGCGTGTAGGAGCCGCTAACGTGCACAGATGTGCGTAGGGTTCGTTCACACGTGCCATGTCGTTGTTGATGATATCGTACGTTTCTGGAATCATCAGTAATTGCTTCTGATGGTGAGAGTGAAAGAGTTAGAGAGAAAGACGTTTTAGAGTTAAACAGAATGTCAGGAGTTGTTGCGTGTTTGTCTCCTCTGCTCTGCAGCAGTGGTTAAACAATGGCCAAACTTAGAGTATAATGATGTGGGTATTCAAGGGTATCAACTTTCGCTCAAGATTACTCTTGGCAGAGATATAAATAGAAGAATGTTGCTTCTACTTCATGGAGCCTTAGGGGAATTTAAAGAAATCAAGCATAACATCTGAAATCATCTATGCTGTCATGAACTTTTTATCTGTCTGCCTCTTCTGTGAGGAAAGAGAAATGTACTTGCATCTTCTGAGCCTCCAACTGAAATGATTCAGTAAAATATTACTTTAATAGCTCTGGATGGTTATGTTTTTAAATTAACTGAGTCACATGGGTGCAATTCATACAATAATGATTAAATCAACTATCGGGACCTAAAGATGCAGCAATAGAGAATGCAGTCAGCGACCCATAGCTTGACTGCTTGCATCAGAGTCAGCGAACCGGAGCTGACTAAGACCTTACTCCACCTCCACGTGGTGGTCCTGGAAACAGTCTGCATCACTGCAGTCTGGCTGAGAGAGTAGGGAAGGCAAACCCGGTCCCCAAAACTGCCGTGCTGAAGTCGGATGTGTCGACCGAAAGGTGCAGATATCACAGCTACGGCGTAAACAGACACAACGCAACCATCGTCCTTTTCAGGACGAACGAGAAAGAAGAAGAAGAAAATCAACTATCAGTCTGTCTTTATAGATAAAAAATTTAATAATCAGTTATGGTTAACAAAGTTAAAATAGGGTTTTTATGAAACAGTTAATTACTTCTGACCAGGCTTGCGACATGATGTTCGACAGTTTGTGCGAGATTGCGCTGTTAGCCATAGCCCGGACAACCAGAAGGATGAAACTACGAAGAAAGAGTCTTAGCAGAGTAACCAACAACCAAAGTTAGATAACTCGTACCTCAACTCGACATTTCTGTGTAGTAAAGCAGAGTTACGACGAGCGCAGATGGAAGACATTACTTTAGCGCCATACTCTGAACAGAGTCAGATCAAAATAAACCATACGTCAGCTGGAACTTTCCACAACGAGGATGGGATTATTTTTCGACGGGCGAGGCAAGGGAAGCAGCTCGTGGTGCCTCTCCCCTTAAGACCCTCCGTCATGAAAGCGGCTCATGTATCATCATCAGGAGAACATTTTCAGTAGGAAATACCATGAGTAACCTTAAGGAGGATTACTTCTGGCCTAGACGGTGGGCAGATGTGCGTGAGTACATTGAAAACTGCAAACACTGCCAAGCGAGAAACTCAGTCACTCGCCACCGAGATAAAGGCAGAGATGACAAATCTATGAGAGAAAGAGACCCCGGTAGACAGTAGAAAGCACTGAGAAGTGTCCGTCCATAGCTAGATATTCTACAAATCTCTTAGGAGAGGGGGTATCTGTAACGAAATGGACGACCTCAATCGATCTTTGGTTCTCTCCGGCAGTATCGGTACATTTGTGTTACTGATTTTTATTATGTGCTGTCAATTATCGCATTTTTCTTTTCTTTCTCTCTTTCTTTCTTTCCTCGTTATTTTTCTTCTAAGTAGTGTGGCGAGAGGTTTTATTTGGCTTTAAGATCAGTATAGTACTGACAATTACAGAAATAGAATTTCTGCAGAAAATGGTGAAGTCCCAGTGTCTGAGAGGACTACTGGTATCACAAATTAGTTACGGCTGTGAATGATCTGATCTCGAAACAATAGTAGAGAGGAGACCGACATAAAGTGCCACCTCCGCTGTGTAACTAACTGTGATATTAAAAAAACAAGGAAACAGATTTTGCTTAACAATGATAAAATTGACAAGTCTTCAAATACAATTTCCTTATTATTTATTTAGTATATACACTATCTACTCTTGTGCTGAAGGGTGAATGTTGAAAAAAATGGAATGTAATGAATTTGTAAGTTTACATATGATTTACAAATATTTATTATATATATATATATATATATATATATATATATATATATATATATATATATATATATATATATATATATATATATATATATATATATATATATATATATCTATATCTATATATATATATATATATATATATATATATATATATATATATATATATATATATATATATATATATATATATATATATATATATATATATATATATATATATTTTACAACAAGTTTTCCAATTATAGGAACAAAAGTTATATCAGCTGTGCTGTTATTCAATTATAGTACATGTATCAGCTGTGCTGTTAATTAAGGATATAACACTTATCAGCTATGCTGTTATTTTTGTCTCTTGCTATGCTACTTCACTTTCTCATCACTGACAGTTTCTATGCTCACAATGCTGACAGAAATGGTACTAATGTGTACTCATCTCTCTTAAGTCTGTTCTTCTTTGTTTGGTTCACACAACAACGGCAGAGTATCGTTCCTTTAGCCCACCCAAGACTGAGGGGGACCAAAGATGTAGAGTCTGGTCAACCTCTATGCTCCTGCGGAGTTCCAGGCAGCGGGATTGACTCGAACATACGATCTAAGTTTTTATGACATGACTGAACCTGTAGCAAGGAAAAATAGGGGCTAATTTCTGTCCTCAAGCCCACCTATTTCTAATGTGGATGAAATGAGCGTGTGCCTCAGTGTTTGCATGTAGGATGAATGATAACATGGCTCAGTATGATTTAGCAATAGCGAGACAAGACAGGTGTCTACTTGCAAAACATTCTTTCTGATAAACTAATACATGGATACATTCAATAATATAAAGTCAATACATGAATACATCCAATAATATAATTCAATACATGAATAAATCCAATAATATGTACACCTAGGTGTGATACAACCCTTTCCTTCCCCCTATAATATACCAGGCCCTCTCTGACAAGTGCTATACAAGCTGGTAACATATATCCTAACAATATTGTTATGTTCTTATGATATATGAGACGAGGACTGTTTGGTGATATATCAGGTGGGGGTTATAGGAGACAATAGATTGGAGTTAGATGAGACAATAGATTGAGTCCTAACAAGGACTGTTTTGGTTATATTGCAGTTGGTTTTATCTGAGATAACACTGAAGTTATAGGAGACAATAGATTGAAGTTAGATGAGACAATAGATTGAGTCCTAACAAGGACTGTTTTGGTTATATTGCAGTTGGTTTTATCGGAGATAATAGATTGAAGCTATAGGAGACAATAGATTGAAGTATGAGTCCTATTAGTCTTCGTCTATTCAATCATATTAGGAAATAAAATCATTATACCTAATTCCCCCAAGATACAATCAGTAACTTGATATATTCATATTAAAACAATATATGTTATATATATATATATATATATATATATATATATATATATATATATATATATATATATATATATATATATATATATATATATATATATATATATATATATATATATATACAGGTGTAGGTAGTATAATGACACACAACAAATACCAACATTATATACCTGCTGAAGGCCTATTTTCCTAAAGGTTATCGTAAATTTATATTTACCCTCCAAGATTTAAAAAGGCCAGTTTGACTCGACTAGTGAAGTAGGCTGCAGGTCGATGCCCTCAGGTAAGCAATAAATCGTGACAGCTTCTCTCCTCTTCAGTCGGTCGGTATCTCTGGCGTCGTGTCGGTGATGTGTGATTATGCATAAAATCCGCCCGATTATATAGGTAGGTGAATGCTTAAGGAAAGCGTTTGGTTGGTTCCTGGCGGAGCAAAATGATTGGTTTCCTCCGGTTTGGTACCTGGTCTCATACAGCCTAATTTTATTCAGTTTTAATCCGCCATCTTGCGTGAACATGATGGCCGTTAATTTATTCTGTCTCAGCCACTGTGCGTTGATTGGCTGGGGCAAATCTGTATCTCGACAGAGTGATTAACAAAGTAGTGGGTTACACTCGTTTCACGACATTGCCCCCTCCTTTCCTAGCTGTGACTTGTCATAGCTGACGTGTAAACCCCTGCTGTGGTTAATCCTTTTGCGTCTGTCCTTCCAGAGTACTAGGGTGTCGACTTAAAAAATCAGCTCCTACATGGTCTCTTCCCGGAATGTAATTCACGGTAAAGGAATAAGGCGCCAGAAGCAGACTCCACCTTAACAATCTCGAATTTAGCTTTTCAGATGCAGCCAAGAATGTTAAAGGTTGTGATCGTTTTGGACAATGAAGTGTGTCCCATACAGATAAGGTGAAAATTTGTCGATGGACCAAATTAGAGCCAAACATTCTTTCTCTATGGTCGAGTAGTTCAACTCAGCTGCATTCAGCTTCCTACTGGCGTAGGCGACTGGTAAAAGTTCCTCCGGCAGGGCTTTTGATTTCTGCAACAGAGTTGCACCAATACCTATACTGCTAGCGTCCGTTCTTAATACAAATTCCTGCGTGATATCGGGTAGCGTAAGGATTGGTTTGCTGGTGAGTTTTGCTTTTAGCTCTGTGTAAGCTTTTTCACAATCAGCATTCCATTGGATTTTGTCAGGCTGTCCTTTCTTCGTTAAGTTAGTTAACGGTGCACACAGAGAGTTAAAATGGGGTATGTACTTCTGATAGAACCCACATAATGACACGAATGACCTCACATCTTTCTTCGTTTGTGGTCGGGGTGCGTTCTTTAACTTCTCTATATTCTTTGGGTCAGGAGACATATGACCTGTAGAAATAGTGTGACCTAGGAATTCCAACTCCTTACAACCGATATAGCACTTGGTTGGACGTGCAGTCAATCCAGTGGCTCTCAGTCTGTCAAACAACATGGAGAGCGCTACTATATGCTCTTCAAATGTGTTTGTAGCAACAAGAATGTCATCCATAAAGTTAGTGATATGGGGATTTTGTAGAGGTTCCAACAATTTCCTCATCATTCTTGAAAAGATACTGGGAGCATTTTTCAGCCCAAAGGGTAGTACATTAAACTCGTAGTGTCCGTCTGATGTACTAAATGCCAGCATTTTCCTAACTTCTGGTTTCACTGGTATTTGGTACTATCCCTTGCTTAGATCTACCTTTGATAAATACCTAGCCTTACTCAGTGTAGAGAACAGCAGGTTGGTGTCAGGTAATGGGTCCACCTGAGATTCTGTGATCGCATTAAGCTTCCGGTAGTCAATACATAACCTGTGTTTACCACTCGGTTTTCTCAATAGCACCACACTTGAGCTGTAGGGAGATTCAGACTTTGAAATAATTTTCTCTTTTAAGAGATAGTCAATCTCATCCTTGAGTGCTTGTGCTTGCTATTGTTCAGACCATGTCAGCAGCAATGCTTCCAGTGGACTGTGTATGGGGACGGCAATACAACAACGTTGCCGGACCCACACCTATTTCTATTGTAAGGGGCAGTATACCGAAGTGGGGCCTGTCTCCATCAACTGTTTGGTACAGCCCTGGTTCCTACCTCCTATGGTTCGGGTTTGTTTCTGCAGCTTTTTTAATACTGGTTGCTGACTAACCAAATTCTCCAAAGGATCCAGGCCATGGTGTTCCGACAAATATCTAGTCGGGGTGGGATGTCTCTCGTCCCCTCTCTGTACAATACGGAGAGTTGCCATGGTTACTGGTGTAACAGTAGATTTGTTGTGATTTTGTTTTCTCTTTATCAGTGCATCTACCTGTTGTTTTCCCTTGTGTGTTTTCTTGGTGGGCCTACGTCCGCAACAATGCTTCCCTAGGTCCTGTAACTGGTCTACGCTTCTGAATGAGGTTACCTGGTTACATTCTGAACAGGATTTCATATACCGACTTATATCTTCAATTATTCCTGGCCAGTAATATCGCAATGCTATATTTTGACCAGTGGCCCCTTTTCCTCTGTGGCCACTGCCTGATGTAGCATGCTCTTGCTCCATAATTTCCTCCCTATAGAATTTTGGCACTACCAGCTGTCCATGCCTTTTAGGTCCTTTTCCAGCTTGCCTGTAGAGTAGGCCATTTTCCACATAGTAGTCTCCTTTCTCTGGAGGGTTATGGGCCTTTGGCAATTTGCCAAAACAAGGCTTCAATGTGCTGTCTGCTGTTTGAGCCTTTTTCATCTTGGTACGATGAATGTTTATTGGATCTCCCTCCTCCTTTTTGGTGCTCGACCTGGTATGGTTTGCTGCCATGACAACAGGTTTTATTGGGTCACCCAAAAAGACATATTTATATCCTATTACCAGCGGGTATATAGGATCATCACTCACTGCTGCTCTTATCACTCCTTCCACATAGCGAGTTCTCACGTTGAGATATGAAGTGTCATGGTGCCGGTTCCCTGCATTGCCCCTTGTATGTCCACTGTTTCTGTGGTAAGTTGGTCAGGGTGCACTAGGGTTGCACTCACGAATGAGTCGAATTCCAAACCTGAATCATATAAGCACTGAATTTTAGTGCCATTACATGTCACTTCCTCACAGACAAGGGGATGATGGAGGTCATTCTGACTAACTGCCAGTTCCTTCCTTCCCTTGTTTCCTGTTGTGAGACACGCAGCGTAATAAGGAGGGTTGTTCCTTCTGCAGTCTGCAGTATTGTGGTTACTCATTAGACAAGTTTTACACCACTTTCCTTCCTTCCGGTAAGGTGTCTTATCCGATCTTAGAGGGTTTTTGTCCTTTTGGTCAAATCTTTGTTTGTTCCTTTTGTTATGGTCCTTTTGTTCGTATTTGGTATAGTTTTGTGATGATTTGAAGTTTTCACCCTGCTTCTTCTTATTTCCTAATACTTCTGCCTGAGCTGCTTGATATCTCTCAGCAACAGTTACAATATCTTCCAATCTCTCTGCTCCTTGTTCCATGATAAACTTCCTCATTTCTTGAGGCATGGGCTCTTTCACTTGCTCCATCATTACCATTTCTTTCAGATCCTGACACTTCCCTAAACTACTCCATTTTTTCCAAATAGGTTTCCAATCTAGCCGAGAATTGGTGATAGTTTTCTCCTGGAAGAAGTTTAGCTGTTCGGAATTTCTTTCTATATGATTCTGAGTTCTTTTCATATCTCACAAGCAGTGCCTGCTTCAGGATTTCATAATCTTCCTGGTCATCTCTTGAGAGCTTCAAATACACATCGTAGGCCACACCTCTCAATCCCTGAGATAGTTTAAGACTCCATTTTTCTTTCACTAAGCCATAGGTAGTGGCTAGTCTTTCGTATCTATCCAGGTACGACTCAATGGCGTCTTCTTTCTCAACAAATGGGTCCAGATGAAAATTCATGGCCCCACTTGAGGTGCTCTGGCTGGAGCTACTCTCAGAGTGAGGTGAGCTACCACCATTATTGCCAGTATTTGCCTGAATTTCAAGCTCTTTTAATCTCAACTGATGGTCTCTCTCTGCTTGTAATTTCCTTTCCTCATTTTCAGCCTCCCATTTCTTGGCTTCAATTTCTAATCTTTTGGTTTCTCTCTCAGCTTCCAGTCTTTTGTCTTCTCTCTGAGCTTCCAGTCTTTTGTCTTCTCTCTCAGCTTCCGCTTGCAACCGCCTTTCTTCAGCCTCTAATTTCTTTGCTTCTCTATCAGCCTCTAATTTCCTTGCTTCAGTCTCTAATTGCAACTTTCTTTCTTCCCTATCCATATGTTTGTCCACTTCTGTTGTGACATACTGAGTGAGTGCATCACCTGTCATATTTAATTCCTTACCCATCTGCATGATCGCAGTTCTGAACTTCACTAGATCAGCCATGGCGTTACTTAGATAGGGTATGTATATTTACTATAACCAAGTTATTGTAATTAAACTTAATTAATTTAAATGAACAAAAAATTTCCGTGCAACTTTGTGAGCATCAACTATTTACTGAGTACTAAATGGTACTCCTCCTAAGAAAATATTGTTTTTTTTTTTTTAAAATCCTATTATAGAATTTTTTTCAAAAATCTGTTTCTTATGTTATCTATGGGTGGCACAAGATAGAGTGTAGATAGATGAATAGACTAAGTATGGCTCAAGATATACATAAATATCCCAGGAACGAGCCCCCAGCGTGGCGAGAGGTTTTATTTCGCTTTAAGATCAGTATAGTACTGACAATTACAGAAATAGAATTTCTGCAGAAAATGGTGAAGTCCCAGTGTTTGAGAGGACTACTGGTATCACAAATTAGTTACGGCTGTGAATGATCTGATCTCGAAACAATAGTAGAGAGGAGACCGACATAAAGTGCCACCTCCGCTGTGTAACTAACTGTGATATAAAAAAAACAAGGAAACAGATTTTGCTTAACAATGATAAAATTGACAAGTCTTCAAATACAATTTCCTTATTATTTATTTAGTATATACACTATCTACTCTTGTGCTGAAGGGTGAATGTTGAAAAAAATGGAATGTAATGTATATATATATATATATATATATATATATATATATATATATATATATATATATATATATTTTACAACAAGTTTTCCAATTATAGGAACAAAAATTATATCAGCTGTGCTGTTATTCAATTATAGTACATGTATCAGCTGTGCTGTTAATTAAGGATATAACACTTATCAGCTATGCTGTTATTTTTGTCTCTTGCTATGCTACTTCACTTTCTCATCACTGACAGTTTCTATGCTCACAATGCTGACAGAAATGGTACTAATGTGTACTCATCTCTCTTAAGTCTGTTCTTCTTTGTTTGGTTCACACAACAACGGCAGAGTATCGTTCCTTTAGCCCACCCAAGACTGAGGGGGACCAAAGATGTAGAGTCCGGTCAACCTCTATGCTCCTGCGGAGTTCCAGGCAGCGGGATTGATTCGAACATACGATCTAAGTTTTTATGACACGACTGAACCTGTAACAAGGAAAAATAGGGGCTAATTTCTGTCCTCAAGCCCACCTATTTCTAATGTGGATGAAATGAGCGTGTGCCTCAGTGTTTGCATGTAGGATGAATGACAACATGGCTCAGTATGATTTAGCAATAGCGAGACAAGACAGGTGTCTACTTGCAAAACATTCTTTCTGATAAACTAATACATGGATACATTCAATAATATAAAGTCAATACATGAATACATCCAATAATATAATTCAATACATGAATAAATCCAATAATATGTACACCTAGGTGTGATACAACCCTTTCCTTCCCCCT
Source organism: Oreohelix idahoensis (assembly GCA_024509875.1). Taxonomy (NCBI): domain Eukaryota; kingdom Metazoa; phylum Mollusca; class Gastropoda; order Stylommatophora; family Oreohelicidae; genus Oreohelix; species Oreohelix idahoensis. The sequence goes on from JAMPIV010006063.1 coordinate 387,631, forward strand.
ATAATATACCAGGCCCTCTCTGACAAGTGCTATACAAGCTGGTAACATATATCCTAACAATATTGTTATGTGCTTATGATATATGAGACGAGGACTGTTTGGTGATATATCAGGTGGGAGTTATAGGAGACAATAGATTGGAGTTAGATGAGACAATAGATAGAGTCCTAACAAGGACTGTTTTTGTTATATTGCAGTTGGTTTTATCTGAGATAACACTGAAGTTATAGGAGACAATAGATTGAAGTTAGATGAGACAATAGATTGAGTCCTAACAAGGACTGTTTTGGTTATATTGCAGTTGGTTTTATCGGAGATAATAGATTGAAGCTATAGGAGACAATAGATTGAAGTATGAGTCCTATTAGTCTTCGTCTATTCAATCATATTAGGAAATAAAATCATTATACCTAATTCCCCAAGATACAATCAGTAACTTGATATATTCATATTAAAACAATATATGTTATATATATATATATATATATATATATATATATATATATATATATATATATATATATATATATATATATATATACAGGTGTAGGTAGTATAATGACACACAACAAATACCAACATTATATACCTGCTGAAGGCCTATTTTCCTAAAGGTTATCGTAAATTTATATTTACCCTCCATGATTTAAAAAGGCCAGTTTGACTCGACTAGTGAAGTAGGCTGCAGGTCGATGCCCTCAGGTAAGCAATAAATCGTGACAGCTTCTCTCCTCTTCAGTCGGTCGGTATCTCTGGCGTCGTGTCGGTGATGTGTGATTATGCATAAAATCCGCCCGATTATATAGGTAGGTGAATGCTTAAGGAAAGCGTTTGGTTGGTTCCTGGCGGAGCAAAATGATTGGTTTCCTCCGGTTTGGTACCTGGTCTCATACAGCCTAATTTTATTCAGTTTTAATCCGCCATCTTGCGTGAACATGATGGCCGTTAATTTATTCTGTCTCAGCCACTGTGCGTTGATTGGCTTGGTCAAATCTGTATCTCGACAGAGTGATTAACAAAGTAGTGGGTTACACTCGTTTCACGACAAGTAGCAGATATTTGATTTTATCAAATCACCCTGTAGGTGATAAATATCACATTTGCAAGGAGCGACTGATATGATACAATACTTTTGCTTGGTGCTACACAGATTTGTTGGTTATAGGCGCGGCAGATTAACACGTACATCGGTCAGCGCTATCGGCTTAAATCACCGATAAGACACGGAGTTTGCGCACTCATACAACAGAAAACGAGATTACTGTCTGTGTGACACAGGTGGGCAGACAAGAGTGATATAATCGCTTCTGGTCACTTGGTCAAAGTAATCATGGATTTATTACATTTTAGGCAACATGAGTCTACAAATGTGTTTGTGAGAGTGTATGCAAGACATCATATTACCATATATGGGAGATATGACCTTTTTCAAAGTTTTTCCATGTAGGAAACCTTTTGAAAGTGCCACACCTGATATATTTGAAATGATTGGATCTTTCTGATTAGATTCATAACAAAATTGAGGGAGAATTAGGATAAACTCAGACCTTGCCAGAGTGAAGACTAGCTTCATAATTCCTTTTTGTTAACCGGACCTTTTATTGGAAAACCAGATAAGACTTAAAAAAGCACAGGAAATCTCTTTCAAATTTTAATTAGGAATCCCGGGACTAGGAAACTGAAGAAACACAGAGTCAAAGGGGAATCTATTGTAAAATTAAAGACATCCCAGACACGTGTAAAAGGCCTAACCCAGTTCCTTAACTTATTAATCTGAGCAAAAAAAGTATGTAGTTAAGATTGGCTTATTGGTGGTACCAGCAGAAAGTACTATTTCTGGAACCAAGTGAAGATAGAAGTGGACTGACGTTTTGCGAGACGCCATCATAAGAAGGTCTTTTAGACAGACGCAGAACCAACTTGGCCGTTACTCCTTGACGTTCTTGGAACATGCGGCGCCTGAACTTTGACCGGAAACGAGCGAGAGCAAAGTGAAAGGAACTAACCCAGCGGGAGAAGAAACTACCATTGGCAGCTAAGTGAAAATATCCGCTGCCAAAAGTGACCTCCTTTATTCAGTTAAATCCCATCCAAGTGATGAAATTCTTTTCATAAATATTCAAATTATTTTTCCAACTGTTAAAACTTAAAGTCATTATTAAATTGTGTTATTAGTAATGTTACAAATTTAACTTCGATTTAATCCTTTTAAATGTACTACATGTTTGTCTCAGTCAAAGTTACTAAACACACTCTAAACAGAGCTATATATATATATATAACGCTGCGGTACAGAAACACCAGGAATTTTTCTAAGTCCACAATACGCTGAGTTTTTTGGTGTACTAGTGAGCGGGCTGTGACTGAGCGGCAACAGGCGGTGTATATTATAGGGGTGTTCAGTGTCAGAATTTCAGTGGCCAGACGCGTCGGCCTCGCGATGGTGTCTCAGTGTGTGCGACGGAACGAACGGAATAATTTGTCTTTGTTTTGTTACTTTCACAATTGCCTCCACGACTGGCGGAGTTGTGGATTAAAGTTGCTACCATAAGTGAAATGGGTTCATTTTCGATACAAGACAACAGGAGGCTGAGACGCTTGGGAGTCATGACCCAAGTGGGCCCGCCCCCCTTAGAGTGTAAAGGAGTATATGGGCCGAAACACTCGTCGGACGGGGGGACGTCTTCTGATGATCAGATTGCTTCCTGTTGTATCGCTCTGTAAAGAGTTTCCTATCATAGTTACACGGTCAAACCAGTGACGATCGGGAAAAGACCGATTGACTTCTGGAAAGACAGATGACACTGGGAAAGACTAGAAACCGGCTGACCGGGTCAGCACCCCGTAAGCTGTATTCAATTGCTATAGGACCCAAAAAAGATAGATGCCCCCAGGATTCACCGAAAGGGGGGGGGAGAATGATGAATCCACAGGCGCCTCATTGGAACCGACCAGACCCGTTACACGGACTTCGAGCTCTGAACAACGGCTGGAATTTCCATGTGCCTGTGGTAGGGAATTCTCTACTCAGAGAGGAATGAAAATCCACCGAACGAAAAAGGGGTGTGGGAGGTCATCTGGGGGAGATCAACAGCGCTCTGTCTCGACGGATAAGACGTTAGAAGAACGCAGCCAGGAGTCAATCCACAGTGCTGAGTACATTCAAGTTGATCTGCCTGATGATGATCTCACACACTTCTTGGACGGGAAGAGAGATGCAATCAAGTTTCCACCTGCCAGTGCAAAAGGGCTTTGGGAACAGCTGGACGAAGCCTTGGCAAAAGAATTGGATAACAACCTGAAGCAGATAACTTTGGAGAAGAAGCTGGAAATCTTCGGCGACATAATTTATCTGCACTGTCGCAAAGTGTTCGGAGTGAGGGAGGCAAGGGAAAGTAACCCACCACGAAAAAGTAGAAGACAAATTAAAATAGAAGAAATCAGGAAACAGAAGAAGCATGCCCGAAAACTTTTCAAGAACGCAGTTGCCACAGAGAAGGAAGGGTTACGACAGGTTTGGGAGCACCTGAAAGGCCAACATAATGCCCTTTGTAGAGCAGAAAGGTTGTGCAGGAAGAGAAGGAAGACTCGAAGGGATAGGGAAAGATTCTTCAGGGAGCCCTTCAAGTTTGCCAAAGAACTGTTTGAGCAGCCACGGTCGGGTACGCTAAAACATCAAGAAAGAAGACCTGGAAGAACACCTTAGAATGACATATTCAGATGGTCGCAGAGATGAGCCGCTCAGCAGCATGGCAGGCCTTAAATGGCAGAGTAAGCCAGGAGCTGAATTTAACACCAAGCCCCCAACGGTGCAAGAGGTAGAAAGCATTGTCCAGAAAGCTCGGTGCAAGTCAGCTCCAGGTCCTAATGGTGTCCCATATGTGGTGTATAAGAGATGCCCTGAAGTGCTCAAACGACTGCTCCGTTTACTGAAGAATGCGTGGAAAAACCAGCTTGTAAGCAAGGAATGGAGAAAGGCGAACGGAGTCTACATCCCGAAGGAGCAAAATTCCACTGACATCAGTCAGTTCAGGCCAATCTCCCTACTCAATGTGGAAGGGAAGATATTCTTCTCAGTGATGGCGAAAAGACTCACTACATACCTCCTGGCAAATGGGTACATTGACACTACCATTCAGAAAGGAGGTATCCCAGGTACACCAGGATGTCTAGAGCATGCCACAATGATCTGGGAAGCAATCCAAAAGGCAAAGTCTGACAGAACAAACCTCCATGTAATCTGGTTGGATCTAGCGAATGCTTATGGATCCGTTCCACAGCAGATGTTGTGGCAGGCCCTAGAAATGTATCATGTTCCACAAGAGATTGCAGCAATGCTGAAGCTGTATTTCGCAGGGTTTGCTGTCAGATTTTCAACCAGAGAGTACACAACGAAGTGGATTGGCCTTGAAGTTGGAATTGCGATGGGGTGTACCATCTCTCCGATACTATTCGTGATGGCTATGCAGGTAATCCTCAATGCGGCTGAAGGAATGGCTATAGGTCCAAAGCTCGGTGGAATGTGTCACATGCCACCGCTCAAAGCATTCATGGATGACACAACAATTCTGACATCAGATGAACATCAGGCTCGGAGGATGTTAGAACGCCTGGATGAACTAGTCAGCTGGTGCAGAATGAGCTTCAAACCCAAGAAGTCGAGAAGCCTATCAGTCAGGAAAGGGAAAATAGCAGAGGACATATTCATGGTTTCCAACCAAAGAATCCCTACTGTCATTGAGGAACCTGTTAAAAGTCTTGGCAGGGTGTACGATGCCTCATTAAAAGAATCGAAGGCAGTGCAACAGACAATAGAAATGGCAGACAGAGGGCTACAGATCATAGACCAAAGCAGACTCCTGGGAAAGTTCAAACTGTGGTGCCTCCAGTTTATGTTGATACCGAAGTTGCTGTGGCCACTACTTATATATGAAATAAGCACAAGTACAGTGGAAGCTATAGAGCAGAAGGTCAACAAGTTCATGAGAAAGTGGCTAGGGGTACCACCAGGTCTGTCAGATGTAGCACTGTATTGCAAAAAGGCAAAACTCCTGCTTCCTTTCAAGTCAGTTGTTGAAGAGTACAAAGTTGGAAAGGCAAGGCTTGCAATGATGCTACGCGAGTCAGCTGATGACGTGGTTAAGTCCATTCAGCCTACACTGAAAACAGGAAGGAAGTGGAGAGTGGAAGAAGCTGTTGATGCTGCCCAAGAGTCACTCAAACTGAGGGAGGTAATCGGATACACACAAACGAATAGACGGGGATTTGGTCATGGAGATATCCGCTGGTGGTCCAAGGCATCAAGCAGGGAGCGCAGAGACATGGTAGTTCAGGAGATACGAGGAGCTGAGAATGATAAGAGGTTGCAAAAAGCAGTGCAGCAGGTCCAACAAGGCCAATGGACTACATGGGAAGGAGCCCTGCAGAGGTCCTTGACATGGAATGATATATGGCATATGGCACCTCTTAGGCTCAGCTTCGTTGTTAGATCAGTGTATGACCTGCTGCCATCGGCCACCAACCTTGTGAAATGGGGAAAGTCGAATGATGAGCAGTGCCCCCTGTGCCAGGGGAGGCAGACACTCGAACAGTGCTCTCAGCGTGTAAGTTGGCATTAGGGCAAGGGCGATACACTTGGCGCCATAACAAAGTGCTAAATGAGCTTGCTGCGACAATAGATCTGGCAAGGATGAAGGCGAATAGAAATCCCAGGCCAAGCACCGCAAATACATACTTTCTGAGGGCAGGAAAGTCAGCACACCCCAAACCGAGTAATCTTGGTAGCAGTTTACCGTCTCTTCTTGACTGTGCAAACGACTGGGAGATGGCGGTAGACCTACCTGGACGAGGGGCATATCTAGAGAGTATCAGAAAAGCGCGGAGACGGCCGGATATAGTGCTTCATTCTTCAGCAACGCTCCAGGTCATACTGATTGAACTGACCGTGCCATTTGAATCCAGATTAGACGAGCAACATTCATTCAAAGCGGCCAAGTATAGTGATCTGGCCGCGGATCTGAGACACGATGGGTTCACTGCAAAGGTCATGGCTGTTGAAGTGGGCGCAAGAGGGCTTGTGGCTGCATCAGTGTATGATCTATTGAAACTGTTGGGGCTGAGGGGACAGTCGAGAACAAGGGCACTGAAGAGGCTTAGTGAAACTGCTGAAAAGGCATCATGCTGGCTGTGGAACAACCGCAATGGGCAATGGAAATCATGACAATAAACGCTGCGGTACAGAAACACCAGGAATTTTTCTAAGTCCACAATACGCTGACTTTTTTGGTGTACTAGTGAGCGGGCTGTGACTGAGCGGCAACAGGCGGTGTATATTATAGGGGTGTTCAGTGTCGGAATTTCAGTGGCCAGACGCGTCGGCCTCGCGATGGTGTCTCAGTGTGTGCGACGGAACGAACGGAATAATTTGTCTTTGTTTTGTTACTTTCACAATTGCCTCCACGACTGGCGGAGTTGTGGATTAAAGTTGCTACCATAAGTGAAATGGGTTCATTTTCGATACAAGACAACAGGAGGCTGAGACGCTTGGGAGTCATGACCCAAGTGGGCCCGCCCCCCTTAGAGTGTAAAGGAGTATATGGGCCGAAACACTCGTCGGACGGGGGGACGTCTTCTGATGATCAGATTGCTTCCTGTTGTATCGCTCTGTAAAGAGTTTCCTATCATATATATATATATATATATATATATATATATATATATATATATATATATATATATATATATATATATATATATATATATATATATATATATATATATATACAGTATAATAATAATTCCACTGATTAACGAGCCAAAATAAACCATTGCTAAATTCTTCATAAAAGTGTTGGCAGATTATTGAATTAACGTGCTCAGCGACAGCCAGCATTGTTTTCGCTTATCTGAATATCTTATGAAGACTCCCATGTGATAGAAACTTTACTACTCTTCTATCGACATTTCTGCCAAGAGTAATCTTGTGTAAAAATAGACTCCATTGAAGCTATAATAGATGCTCTTGAGTTTTGGCCACTGTTGGACCACTACTGCAAAGCAGGGGAAGCAAAACCGTCACAGTACCTGACTCTGCTCTTTGAAGTAGGGACTGAAAAGGCAGCGAAGAAGGGAACTGGTAACCCCATCTTTCAATGCTGGACCTAGTATACTAAAGTCTCTAACACTTCATTCCTCTACGGCCGTATCTGTTATGGGACTACATTTACCTTTTACTAATTTGTTTACTACTTTCCTTCGAAAGACGCCCCGTTCAAACATGTACATTGTTTCTTGAATCAAGACGCTTATTATTTTCTGCCATATTTTTCTTGGTTGTATATATTCTATGTGCTGCACTGTAAGATTCCTCTCGATGATGTATTTATATTCTAGTTATTATTCAGATTGTTTTTTCGTTCAGAAGCTTTGCTATGTCCATACTTGCATGCGTTTAATATTGGTTGGAGGTTTATTTATGTCAGTCTGTGTCTTTTCGGGTATATCTGCCACTGTAGAACTAATGGAAAGGCAAGCCAGTTGGTCTGTAAAGTTTGGTGAGCATCGTTGTTTTCACATGTTTGTGTCATTTTATCGTGGCACACTTTGCTCATCCAAGACACAATTTCCTTCAGTTATATTAACGAGTGAGTATACAATTAAAATACTCCTAGTATAAAAGACCGAGTGAATGTGTTGAACTGTATTTCACACAAAAAATTGTTATTTATAATAATGCAATCACAAAAGTAATTTCATTCTGCTTCCGACTTTTAGCAAGAAGCAAATTAATAAGACATATTTTTCTCGTCCGATATGTCGCACCACGGAAGAATAGTGGACCATTTCATTTTTTAAGGTGTTTACTATAGTCCGTTCGGAAATTCGTGCCCACAGAAAGCGTCAATTTTCTCCAAAACTGTTTGTTGTATGGACATGAATTTTTGCATGCAGTCTTAGATTTTCCATGCAGTTATTAATATATTTTTTGCCCTTACAAAACTCATGTCATGTTCGAATTTTCTTCTTTACGTTATATAAAAAACTCTTACTGTTGTCTGGGTTAATTTTTAGTAGTTTTACGGGAAAGTTACAAGATCCGTTCAAAAATATTTTTTTTTTTTTTTGAATTAGTTACTCGCGACTGTGTAGTCACTACACTAATTCAAACAAAAAAATATATTTTTGAACGGATCTTGTAACTTTCCCGTAAAACTACTAAAAATTAACCCAGACAACAGTAAGAGTTTTTTATAACGTAAAGAAGAAAATTCGAACATGACATGAGTTTTGTAAGGGCAAAAAATATATTAATAACTGCATGGAAAATCTAAGACTGCATGCAAAAATTCATGTCCATACAACAAACAGTTTTGGAGAAAATTGACGCTTTCTGTGGGCACGAATTTCCGAACGGACTATACTTTTTCTTCGTAGCACGCCCCGTTCAAACCTTTACACTGTTGCTTATAAATGGATGCTTATTATTTTTTGTGATATTTTTCTTATTGTGTATGTTCCGTGGGCTGTACTGTATTACTCCTCTCCAATATGTTTTTAGATTTTAATCATTATTTAGATTGTTGTATTGTTCAGAAGCTTGGCAGTTTCTATACTGGCATGATTTTGATATTGGTTGGCAGTTTGTTTATGTCAATCTGTGTCTTTTTGGAGGAGTCTGCTACAGTAGAATTACTAAAAAGCAAGCGAGAGGGTCTGCAAAGTTTTATGAACATCGTTATTTTTAAATGTTTTGTTCATCCCAGACACAATGTCGATAAGTTATATTAGGACATGTGTATAAAATACTTCTTATATAAAAGATCTAGTGCTTGTGTTGGGCTGTATTTTGTTTGCCTTATAAGCAGCCCTTTCAACCTAGACACATGGTGACGTCGGTTATATTAGGACACATGTCCAAATAAAAAGACATTTCACTCTGGTGTATTGTTTAGCTCTGAGTTGTAATTTATTTTTTAAATGTTTGCCTCGTTTTGGCGATACGTACAATGATCAACCAAGACGCATAATTCTGTCGGTTATATTTGAGCATAAATGGTCTGGCGTTCTCTCTTCCAAACCTCTACACCTCACGGTAGAAGGGGAACGACTAAGTAAGTAAGTAAGTATATTTGGGCATATATCGAATAAAAAAGATCTTTTTATTTGGCTTATTCAGTATCTAAGAGGTTGTTTTTAAATAAAATGTTACCTCGTTTTGGCGAAGCTCGCTTTGTTCAACCTAAACACTGGGTCTGACAGTTCTATTAGGGCGCATGTTCAAAATGAAAGCTTTAGTTCGCAGTCTGAAATAATTTGATTGCTAAATATATACTGCTAACGTTGAGATAAAATTTTGCTTCCTTTTGGTGAGACACGCACCTTTCAACCTAGACACAGGGTTCGTCGGTTATATTTTGACGCATTTATTATCTGGGTGCATGTCCAAACATAAAAGACCTTACGATCTGGTATAGTATTTATTATCTAAGAATCCACTTTGTTAAAATATTTTTACATTAAGATTCACTTTTAAAAATTAATGTGATTAAATTTATATAATAAAAAAAAAAAAAAGAAAAGCTTCACAAAACTAAACCCGTTTTCATTTACAATGTAAGGGTATAATTAAAAAAATTTTGCTTCATAATGCGTAATAAAAATTGGCCCTATTTATTGCAAAAACAAAAGGTTATTTTTATAATTTTGATTATTTCCTTTGATTTTTCGTATGAAGTTATTTGCCTTGATTCAGCCTTTAAGCGTATATAAAAAAAAAACTATGAAAATACTTGAATAAATTTTCCGTCAAAACACAAACAATATGGTCAACAACAATTGTATGGCGTTACCCAGGAGAACATAAGGAGTAACTCTGCCAAATTTCAAGAAGAAATTTTAATGCATAAAGATTTGTATAAACCACAGACAAACATACACGGCCTTTATATATATCATGACCATACAAGAAACATATAATATGACGATGGTTTCCCCTGACTTCCATTTATTTCTGTAAAGGAATCGCTGCTATATTTTAACTAAAAAGTCTAACACACATGGCAATTCGAAATGGAAAACCTACAGCACGATTATCTCCAACGCTGTAGCATCATAAATCTTTAGAGAGGTGTATACATATACCCCCCCCCCCCACACACACACACACACACACACACACACACACACACACACACACACACACACACACACACACACACACACACATCTACCAAACCTTGCTCTCAGCAACAATGCATTGTTTTTGCTTCCTGTTTGCTTATGAAATATTCACATCTATCCTCTATATCTAATAGCCGTTCAACCAATAGTTTGACGCGTCTGGTAAAAAGGCATAAATAAATCAAATCAATAAAATGCGGTATGGAACTGAAAAGAAAGACATATTTTTTTTCATGCGGACAAAAAGGTCGCTTTGAAAATATTATCTAAACGAGACAAAATAAACAAAATAAAACTCCGTCAATGATATAGTTGCCATATAAAGGGATAGACACTTGTCTCAATACCACCATGGAAGGAAATCCGTGTAATTGCCGGATGTGTCTGAAGAAACAAAGGAAGAATAGGACTATTGCTCCCTCAGGCATCGTTGTACAAGGCAACTAATCTGAGGCTGTGCCTGGTGCTGGTCATCTCACGTTATACAACAAATAGCCACATAAATCACAACTACACGAGCACGTGATATTGGGACAGGCTTCTTACAAGGGAACCAGCGGCCGTTGTTTTTCCATGCTCTGTAAGGGACATAAAAGAAAATGATGATGATGGCAATGGATGAAAATTATTAGGAAAGTAGGCAAGAGAATAACATCAAAAAATGGATGGATAGTTGTATTATGAAAGGAGTTTACTGCAAAGGCAAGAGACATAAAATTGAAAGTCACTGTAGCCAAGCGTCTTCCTGCGGACGGCCCTTAATATGAAATCCAAACATTGGTACCTCCGATAGTTCATCAAATAAGTAGTAAAAGAGCACGTTGCCGTTAATCTACAGCTAAGAAGGAATGCAGACAGACAAATGACCTGTGTCCAGCAACCACTGCATTTCTCCCACGTGTCAGTCAGCCTTCTAGCTTTGTTGGCTCAGCTGTTAATATGCCCTGGTCACTGCCACAGGTCAGTTCATCACGTACCAGGCCTGATTCAACTCTGGACTTTGCTGGTCGATTTCTGACCTGTCCTGTTTGTTCTGTTTAATCAGGTCGTACAGGCTGCTGCATGCATGCGCTCAGAAGCACAAAACGTTTGCTCTTAGAATTACTTTGACTCGCGCTCCCTCCTCTCACACTCCAACTTTTACAATTACAGACATACATGTACAGAGTGAAGAATGCCGATTATTCTTCACCACATTTGTTTCCTGTTCAGTGTAATTCTCGGGGGGTCTCTGAACAAAGACAGAATCGGCCTACTGCTGACTATGTCATGTTGTATGAAATTGTGTAAGGGCTGGAAACCTCTTATGTAAAACAAATTGCAGTTGAAAATACTCCTGCATGAGTACATGAATGCTTTTGGGTGTGACGGTACGTCTTACTTTGTGCGTGTACTTTTATGCGCTCTCTCACTCTTTAATCCACTTAGGCGGTATCACTTCATTTTCTTAATTTCCTCTCACCGATCATCGTTTTATTTGGTATAATTTGTGCCTTGTCATTCCTTTTTGCTCTCTACGTTGGATCAGTAGAGTTAAGTCTCTAACACTTCACTCCTCGACTGTTTGTGTTACGCCAGGTTTATTGACCGGACAGCGATAATATTTTATCACGTATTATCAGGCTGACCATCTTTTCAAAGCGACTGTGCCTGTTTATTCAAGCTTGAATTGTGCATGGTCTATGAATAGAGCCCCATATTGTGTGGCTAATCTGGCGGAGATCCGTCTAGCGAAACACAGGTGGTAATGCGTAATTTGTTTCCGGTTAGACTATCCCTGTGTGTAATTATCTCAGATAATCTGTCTGGAAACTCAAGATTTGTAGACGTTACGCCAGGAACACATGGTCACAATATGGTGAGAGGCAGATAGGTGCAGCCGGAAGTCTTACGCAACGATATGACATCACTGTAAGAGATCACGCGTGGATATGAAATTTAATATTTTGAAACACGTGAGGGTATTTTTCGAATTTGAAAAAACGCCCCTACCCACGTAGTGCTGAACGAGATTCGATTGGATTGGTTCATTTTGAAGAGCTGAAATATACAATGTATTTTATTGGCACACTAGTCGGAAGTGCAATCTGTGATTTGCACTAAGAACTGAGAATATAGTCTGATGAAAACACAGACACGGATCACAGAGAGAGACTGCAGCGCACAAGTCATATCAGCGACTCCTAAAAGCCAGAAAGAAAAAGGAGACATTGGACTTAGAAATTCACAACTATAAGTAACAGATTGAGTATTGGGCAACTTTGGAATTCACAAGTAAACCGGCATGTTTAATACAAGACTGGAAACTTACAAGGGCCAGGACTTTAATTATCAAGACTGGAATCCCAGGAATTTGATCACAAGTCATAGAGGAATTTAACAAAACTTTTCTCAGGCGATTTCACAGAACATCCACCGTCAGAGGAATTAACTCTAATTTCCCAGACAAAGTCATAGAGGAATTAAACAAACGTTTTCCCAGCCAAGATTTTGCAGAACACCCGCTGTCAGAGGAATTAACTCTAATTTCCAGACCAAAGTGATTTCGAAGGATCTAATACAGAGCTGTGTCCAGTATAAATCTGTGCAAGGAGATTATGTATTCCCAAAAATTTTTACAAGCCATCAGACGATTTGTGGTACTAACGCCGCTATGTGTGAGAGAAAAGCATCCACCCTAACCGCATACAGTGGAAGAGAGTGTGGAGAAGGCTTTCGTCATCACAGAATTGATGAACCACAGCTGCAGGACTCTCTTATAAAAGTTAAGTGCTTGTAAAAACGCACCAGCAAAAAAGGACTTTTGATATATCCTCACCATAAATCTCAGTGAAGAGAAAATTTGATTCCAATATAAAATTCACCAGCATTTTATTTATTTTAAACTGTTAATACTAATTGATTGTTAAATTTTTACCTGTTGTTTTAAAACTAAACAATCATAGTCGATTCATTTTTTTTAATATGTATGAAAGCAAACGTATGAGCCAGATTCTTTACTATATATATATAAATACCTAGACATATATTTACCTCTAAACTGAGCTTTACCTTATAAGAGGAATTTCGTTGGATTACACCAACTGGGGGCTTAACGGGCTAAAAAAAACATTGCTTAAATCCTTCAAAAAGGCGACGGACTAGATATAATGCGTTAACAATTGTTCAGCCCAATGCAACATTGTTCGTGACTTCTGGAAATATCTTGTGACTTCGCCCTTAAGGTAGAAGTGTCATTAATCTTCTATCTACATCTCTGCCTAGAGTAATCTTGCGCGCAGGTAGATACCTCGGAAGCCAATAGTAGATACTCTTGAGTTTTGGTAATTGTTGGACCACTACTGCAAAGCAGGGGAGGCAATCCGTGACATTGGGGCAGGTTTCTTGCAGCAGTGGATCATGTAGCGATTTGTTTTACACTATGATGTACCCAGTTCAGTTCATGCACAACCGCATATTAGTCGCCTGTCGTGACAAGCTTGAGGTAGCAGTAAGGATTTTCTTTCTGAGACTCATCAGAGACCCACGGGAATTTATAAAACGAGCTCTAAAGGGAATACATAAGGGAGATATCAGTGTAGGTTACAGGGGCAATCTTTGTTCTGGAATCACCCGGGTAAGAGATGTATAGGAGGACTGAAGACAACACATGGAGACATAAATTAAAGAGATGAGCGAGATAGGGAAAGACATTGAGCTGATGGCAAGGGGCAATACAGTTTGGCACAAGTTTGTGAAGGCCTATGCTCCTCGGGGGGGGGGGGGGGCGCTTAACCGTAAGGGTGACAACATCAGTGCAGAGAAACATAAAGCCTGATAGTAAAAAAAATATATATACTAGACTCTAGAGGGTTACTTGGACTGGTCACTGAGTTGTGTAGGGCATCTGAGCACAGATCCATTACTGGCAGCAGCCAGACCCTACGAGAATGAATGATATCGTTGTTTCGCCAGGGTAAAGAAGAAAGCATTTTGCCCTTTTACATTTCTGCCCTGCATTAATACACTTCTCAAAGTGTTTTCAAGATAAAACATTCTTAACTTCAATAATAAGTCCCGGCGTGATCCTGACCACATCACCCCTAGTGTGCCGATGGTCAAGATAGTATGGGCCTAACATAATATTCCCAATATGCCTCAGTGGGCGTGTAACGGGATCCTTCAATAATAAGTCAATAATATTATCATTCCACACAGTAAGTGAGCACACACACGTACATTCACACGTGCATACATGCACACAGTAAGTGAGCACACACACGTACATTCACACGTGCATACATGCACACAGAGTGAAAAATCAAAAGGGGCTGAGGAGAGAAGAAGCATTGAAGCAATTAAATGTTTTAAATTAAAATGTAATCTATAACATTTAAAAGTAAACACTGATGGAAACACTGTATGAACTGAAACAGAGAGTTGTCAGTAGGTGCGTGTTCAAGACTTCATGACAGATTAATGCACATATCTTTTGAATGTGGTGTAATTATTAATTTTGACAGACTTGAATAAAGTATTCAATTACAAAGCAGATGCATAACTGAAGCAACTACGGAAGAGATCAGTTCGAGATTTTGCAAAGTCCAAAAGCAGGTCGACAGGTGGGAACCAGCAGGAACATTTGGCTCGAGGCACCTTATGTCAGCCAAGAATGCACTATGAATGCACTTTTTTGTAACCTCTTTTCGTGAACAATGAGGGGATCTCACGATTTGAAATGTCCGGGGCATTATATGAGCTCTCAGAGGTCCTAGTTGCACTTACAGAACCTCGTACTTCGAGTCACACGTTGGCATTGTTTTCAAGAAAGCTAGAATCAGCCGTGCAAGATATAGTGAGTGGCTGCGACCTTTCACCACGCGCAATAATTGCTGGCACAGATGTTGCCAGATCTGCATATGCATCTGTTAATAATAGGCGCACGTGCATAGGAATAGGCTTCAGATGGTCTTGATTTATATCTAGACGCAGCCTCTTTATCAGCGGATCTCAACCTTTTCCACTCTATGTAACCCTTTGGTGTTCAGCAAACCTTCCCGTTCCCCTACTCAATGTGAGAGGAAATAAATTTTAGAGTTTACCGCGCATAGACACATTAATAAACATATGGATTAATTGTACAGGAAGAAAACTTTATTCGGTGCATAACAAGACTTTTACCTATCATAAAGTTGTTAACATTTATCAGATTCCAGTAAAGTAAATTAGTGAGACCCTTGGTTCTGCTCAATCAACAGCTTTATTCTTAGTACAATTTTTTTTAAAAAAGATAACCGCGTATCATGTTCAACCGCCAGTTCGTTTTTTGCTTTGGATTTTATTTAGTGCATGACTCAACGTTCTCAATCCATCCCATAAGTTTTTTTTTTTCACTAACGTATTACATTAGGATGAGGCTGGCAACATCGACTTGTAAAACAAATAGCCACATAAACCACTGTTACAAGAGCATGTGACTAGTTGGTGCAGGCTATAATCAAGGAGAATAGCTGCACTGGTGGCTCCATGCTCCGTAAGGAACCCTATGGAAAATGAAGATAATGGTTACATTTAGAATCTTCAACACGATATTATAGTTATTTACCTAATATTCCCAGTACCTCCTTGACAAGCTTCTCGTTCCATCTGTGGAACCCTAGCGTCACAAGGGGGTGCGGACCGTACCGGGTGATACCATCAGAGGGGGTGACACCAAAATGACTGTCTATAAAATTGTTGTGCAGTGTTTCAGCAGAAATTTATTATTTTTTATAAAAATGTCCCTGTAGTTAGTTATAACCACATGTTTCATATCCCCAGCTTACATGTACAGAATCAATATACCTACATTTTTACTTCGAATTCTATTGTTTTCTTACCGAATTTTCACTTTAACCACATGAAACTGTGTAAATGTAAATACAATTAGGCTATGCGTATGATTTTGTAATTTAAAGATGTAATTTTAATTTAGCTAGTTGTTTATGTCACTACAATTGCTATTACATTCAGTAATATACGGGAATTACGATTTACGAGTAACATTAGTAAAAAAAAACACTGCTAAGGATTCGGTATGGTCTGGTACGGGAGGAGGTCCATGGGGGTGACACCATGAGTTACCGCACTGGGTAACACCAACCCTCGTGACGCCACAGCTGAGGGTACAGGTAACCCAGGATGGGAACCTTTGCTGTATGTACTGTATCAAGAGACATGAGGGTGTATTCTGTTACACAAGGAACCGCTTTCGTCTAATTTAAGGTATGATTCAATAAAAGGATCTGAAGACACGATAACGATCCGTGAAATATAAAACGGCGCTTCAATCAATATCAATCAATACCCTTTAGCTCCCCAAGGAGCATAGGCCTTCAACAAACACATGCCAAGACTTCCTGTCCTGTGCCATCCGCTCAAGTTATTTCCATGTTTTCCTCATCATTTTCACCTCTGTTTCCAGTTCTCTTCTCCATGTCAATCCTGGAGATTTTCCTAGACGAAAAAAGGTTAGTCGGCAACCCAGACTCCTTTCGGCTTTCTCTAGGTTGCTTCATGCGCCTCCTTTCCAGAGGACCTTCTTTTGTCTTGGACGGCTGAGTTGATTTATATTCTTTATTTGACTTGTCCATGTTTGTTGAAGTTTTTGTGGTAAAAAGTTTTTTACGGGATGGTGTAACTAGCCCCATGCCCAACCCTCCTTAGTCGCTTTTTACGACATGCCTGGTAGGGTACAGTGTTACTATTCTTTGCCCCCCCCCCCCCCCCTTTCCCCTTTCGGGCCCCGGTAACACACGGGTGAAAACGGCGCTTGATGGTAGGAAATTGTATACAGCGTGTTACAACAGGGAGACAATCTGATGGTTGTTAGTAGTTCCTCAGTCCGACAAGCATTTCGGCCTTTTTTTAAAATCTCCTATATAATTTAAGGCAGCGTTAGGCAACCCATGAATAGCGGAAATCTACTTTAGAAACACTGAACGCTCTAAAGCTCTACTTACTTGTATAATCGTGTCTGTTTTCATGTTTCAGAGTATTTCGAATAAGTCCAGCTTATATGTAACTTTGAACTCCAGTTAACAATTTGTCTCTTTCTAAGGATTTCATAAAAAGAACGGCGGAAAATGCAAATAAATGCTACTTTACCGAATGTTAACTTCACCTTGACGACAATTTCACGTTTCTATCTTATGTAGTGTACGTATGAAGTAAATTTTAGAAAGCTAATTCGTGTTTTTGTTTATTTGTGGGAACGCGGAAGACGAGTATGGTACCTTTAATCCTACGGATTAAGCGCTATAAATGCCGGGAGGGGATAGCTAGTCCAAAATGTTCATAACTTATAAATTCTTTCTGTTTTGCCGCATCCGTCACTTAAAGATCTACCAAATCGTCCCATATGAACTACCGGTAGTCACGATAGACCGGTTGCCGACCCTAGCTCCAAGGTCCAGACTTCCAAGTGTCAGTTGATTTGTGTCGCTTGCGTACCCAATTGAACCCACTCAACCTTGGATGCACCTTCAAAATTCACTTCTGGTTTTACACATTCTGCCAAGTCGAAGAAGCTATGAATGAAACCGTTTTATTGTATATTAATTATAAATTATAGTTCTCAGTTCCATAGCCCGAATAAGATAATAATTCAGTCATTCAAGTTGTGGCATGCTAGACCATTTGCAGAGTTTCTGCGAGAGTTTTCAATCATGTCACCCTTCTCCCAAGGAGCATAGCTCTTCAACAAACGTATGCCAAGTCTTCCAATCCCGTGCCATCAGCTCAAGGTCTTTTCATGTCCTCTTCATCCCCTTCGTGTCTGTCTCCAGTTCTCGTCTCCATGTGTTCCTTGGTCTCTCTACCTGTCCAACCCTGGGAATTTCCATAATTAGGACTACCTTGTAATGCTATCAACAGGTTTCCTCATTGGGTATCCTATGTATCTCCGGCGTCTTCTTCTCATCTGTTGTTCTACTTGCACTTGTCTGGTTCTTGTGTTCAGTTCCACATTAGTGATCTGAGCGTTTTCAATGCAATGTAGATTTAGGTCCAGCCCTTTTCATCTCGTTGTTTCAAGGGACAAATCTCTACATCTGATCGACACATTAATAGCTTTCTTAATGAAAGTTTGTAACCTATGAATCAATCCTACCAACTTTGGTGTTTTTCGGCCTCTCTTTACCTTTTACGCTGGGGGTTTCTAAAACAAGGGATGTCTTGTAATGCTA